>JAOVVA010000052.1:12552085-12563714 GCA_028565275.1 Leiocassis micropogon | reverse complement strand
GATATATCCCATGATCCTACATGCTATACATAGGGAAATGCGGAAAAAAAGCTAAATAAAATAAATTGTTGAAAAACGCGGAAATTTTCGCATTTCTTCATAAACCACAAAAAAAAAAATTCCTTTAATCCGACGTTGTGCGGTCAGAGAGTGAACCGGGCTTAGCGGCGGGCTTTCATATCCAGTTCCCGACACTGCCTCCACAGGTTAACCCAGAAACTACAATTTGGGCTGCAGGCTGACGTTAGACAGAGACAAACGAACGCCAGTGTAGAAGTCAATCAAGAGCCACTACAAAACGCAACATAAACGTCGTAGGACGTTCAGAGCACATTCGTTTATCCAAAAATTTTACGCCCGTGTGAACAAGGCCTTAAGGTGAAGCACAGAATTGGAAATCATTGGCCTTAGTTTTGAAAGAGGACTAAGAGACAACAGCAGCAAAGCAAGAAGGTATTGACGTTCTAGTAAGGAAACAGCCAACCAGAGTTTACCTTGTCATGCTGTGCAAAGTTGAGTTGAAAGAGAGTTGCCAGATTGGGTGGCTTTCCAGTAAATAGCATTTTATTACCTTTGGATAAAAAAATGTGTCTTAAAATGTGTAGATTAATTTTTAATAAAAGATGTTGATATTTAAATAGCTGAGCTACAGTATGATTACCAGAAGTGATGTTATTTGGGCAGGTTTTCAGCATTTACCATTTGGTGACAGAGTGATCTGGCAACCCTGATGGCCACAAAGCATGAAAGCATGCAAGCGCAACAGTTTGAGTGAGAGAAAATATACAATCCCAGTCAAAAGTTTGGACACAAATTTAAATTTATTTTCTACATTCTAGAAGAATACTGGATTATTTTTTCCAAAACTATAAAAGAACAGATATGGAATTAGGTAATTAAGTAATAACAACAGTCAGTTGTTATTTTAAGACATGAAGGTCAGCTGTTCTGGAACAATTCTTGCAAGAACAGTATTGTGTCAAGTGCAGGTACCCATCAAGCACCATGATGAAACTGGCCTTCATGAAAACCTCTCCAGGAAAGCAAGAACAGAACTTACCTCTGCTGCAGAGGAGAAGTTAATTTAGAGTTACCTGCCTCAAAAATCACCAATTAACAAACAGCACCTCAGATTAGAGCCGTTATGAAGGCTTTACAGAGCAGAAGCAGCAGACGCAGAGATTATTGCATATTTTGTATGCCTCCAGCATTCTTCCACAAATGTAGAAAGAAATAAAAATCAAGAAATCCCATGGAATTAGAAGATGTGTAGGAACGTTTGACTGGAAGTGTAGTTAGTGCACATGTGGAAAAACAGTTTGCTCAGTAATGAGCCAAATATAACTGCAGTAAAACTGTATTTCACATTATGACCATTAAACCTTCGAATTCATTCTAAAAGGTTCATGGTTCACATGTGCCAAAATGTGGGGATATATCGATAGATCACTAATCAATTATGGTCCCATACAATATTGCTATTATTATTATTATTATTATTATTATTATTATTTTAAAAAATATATTATTCAATTTGCTTAAATTATTTGGGTTTCTTTAACTTTTCCCATATGACTAATTTTTGTTGGGATTGTGGTGCTTGGAAAAAAAAAAAAAAGGATTTTGGTACCATTTCTGATTAATCGATTATTAAAACCTAATTTCTACACTGTATCATTGTTCCTGGCCACTTCAGTATAATGTACATTAGTAAATCTGTTGTTTCTGAACCATTTGTCAAACCCGATCGAGCCGGATTAACAGAATAACAGATCAGGACATGCCGATAATGCCCGGTTTGCATAAACAACCCAAGGTCACGAAAGGGTTTACTAGAAACGTTATGCAATGTCTAGTCTATTCCGTTACACTAATCACATTCACCACAACTCCGTATGAAGTCACCGTCATGTTGGATTTGAGGAACAGATAATCGAGTGACTCAGCAACGCCGAGTGACTTTTCATATTGCCTAATTTGAAAGCACCTAAAGACGTGGTGCTCCTTGCCAGGAAAGAGTGACACGAGCACAAAGCACCCGTGGCATGTTCCTGCAAGTGACACCGCAGCCTGGGAGAGTTCGACATCCACACAGAGAACACAGACCGCTCAGACAACAAACATGTTTGTGTGGGGGGTTTACTCTAATGAATGCGACCGTTACTCCACCTCCTGCGCTTCCTGTTCCCAAACAAGAGCGGGGATAATGGCAGGCAGCCCATACAGATATGTCCGCACATGAGCATGCAGAGATAAAATCCTTACTGAAGAGTCAACAATGAAACAATAATGCCAAGCCGTGCCATGCGCCGGTCTGAGGAAAGAGCAACAATGTGCATTCCATGGAAATGAACGAGTCGTTTGCTACTTCTCAAGATAACACGCTGATTTTTTTTTTGACCACCTAAGGCATGTAGTCGCTTAGCGAGTTGCATAGTCGGTTCAAACTGAGATTAAGATGATATCTTTAATAAGTCTGACCTCTTTATGAATAATGTTTTTTAGCAATAAGGAGTACTAGCACTTGACCGATTGTCAGTGTTTGGCTACAGCCATCTTTATTATTATCTTATCACTTGCTTCTAACGTGTTGTTACTTGTGGCACTTGAAACGCTGTATAAACATGCTCTAGGTTCCGGCTAGGAAATGAATAAATCTAAATAAGCAATTTGTTAATGTTTTACTAGATAACTGGTCTTAAAAGCTCTCGAGAGTGTAAATGGAAAGCCATAAACCAGCAGGATATGTCTAAAAGCTGATGAAAAAACACCTATTGATGATGAGCATGTTTCCAGCACCATGGCCAAGGTTACTCCAAGATTAAGTTTATAGCTTTGGTAAAAGAAGAAAAAGGAGAAAAAGAAGCAGGGATGGGTCACTGCCAAGTAGTTCAAGGATACCCCAACGTGGAGATGCACAAAGGGGCCGACTACTACATACAGCAGTGGGTGTGAGGAGAAATGAATCGATTCACATTCACCAGCGCTTACTGTGTGGGCTTTTTCCATAACTGCCTCTTTCTTTTGAGGACAGCCTAGATATTAAACAGCCTAAGGGTGGACAGGGAGAGAACCTGGAAACAAGATACAGCTAGAACTAGATAAAAGGGTGATTTAAGACAATGCCAGTGTGAGCATTCACGCTCGCATGTTTATAGCACATTCTTGCAACTCTGTGACATTACTGCCCCGTTTCCCCAGACACCTCCGCTTTGCTTTGAATTACTCACGAGTAATTCAGCCCGGTGTAGACTAGGGTTGTGCGGTAAAGGCCAAAAATGATTACAGGGCTTAATATTGTTAACATTATTCAGCCTATTTTATCACTTTGAAACAAGAGAAAATGGCTCTCTTGTTCAGATTACGCAATTATAGCCAAAGCCAGTTTTAGACTATAAAGCCTGACTTTGCTTTTGCAGGCACAATTGCACATCGTAAAGAATAATGTTTGATCATGAGGGATTAGAACACACAATGCGAGCTGCTTGACGATGACCAATTTAGTGCTGCTGCAATCGAAAACAGCTGACGACAAAATACAGGCAAACACGACACAGTGTCGTATTTCTGCTTAAGCATGAGTGTTGCTATGACACTAGTGTAATATCCACCAATAAGATGACATATAATTACACAAATAAATGTCGCTGTGTATCGAGTACAGTTTATATTGTATCCAACATGGTATATGAGGCACAGTGGCTTAGTGGTTAGCTCTGTCACCTTGCACCTCCAGATCCGTAGTGTCGGTTCGTTTTCCTCCCACAGTCCAAAAACATGCAGGTTAGGCTAACTGGTGTTTCCAATTTGCCCGTAGTGTGAGAGTGTTGATTGGAGGTCCTACCACAGATGTACAAATGGGAATAAATACAATGGCCACCATTGGGATCAACAGTCCCTTGTTGGACTACAGAGTTTCCTAGATGGATGGATGGAATATTGTATATATCTGATATAAAGGACATGTTGCAACATAGCAGTTTATTGGTTAGCACTGTCTCCTTGTACCTCCAGGGTTTGTAGTTCTTCCCGCGCAAGTTTCCTCCACTTTCCTCCCAGAGTCCAAAGACATGTTGGGTAGGCTCGTTGGGATTTCCAAATTGTCCATAGTGTATGGCTGGTATGTGTCTGTGTGTATATGCTTGTGCCCTGTGATGGATTGGCACCCAATCTATAAGTGATAACTTGTCTCCTGAACTTCTGATGTCATAAGATGTTTTATTCCTTAAATCAGCTGTGTTTATACTGATAGTGATGTGCCTTGGGCATTATATTACATGCAGTAATAGACGACACAAAAAACATTAATTCATCTTCTATACTGTTTATCCTGTACAGGGTCTGACGCCTATCATAGGACACTATGGACAGAGTGCCAATCCATCCATAGTCGTTTGGGCACACATACTCAACTTGGGAACCCCAATTAACCCAACCTGCATGTCTGTGGACCGTGGGAGGAAATCGGAGTACCTAGCACGTGTAGAACATGCACACAGACCTGAGGCAGGAATCAAACCCTTGACCCTGGAGGTGCGAGGCCACAGTGCTAACCACTACGCCACCATGCCACTTCTAAGGAATACACACCCACCAAAAACAACTAAAATAATAACGACTTGTCCGGCAGTTAGTAATATTAGAAGAATATTTGACCAAAATACTGTGCAGCAAAAGAAAAATCTCATACAATCACTTCAAAGTCTTCTCGGTTATTAAATAAAATTCCTAAACCCCTCCTTTATGGAACAAAAGTTCAAGGACCTAATAAATATACACAGGATTCCAGTTTGTTGCATTTATCGGTGTCCTGCTTGATTCTCGGCCAAATGTATCTGCCAAGAAGACGAATCACAATTCCTGTGAATTGCAAAGTTTCCCAGTCCTCTTTAGATCATCATTGGAAAAAAAATTGTGTTTGAAATAACTGAACGTGCCAAGTAAACATTGGTAATTCTGTGGTTAATAAATAAGCATTCGTATATAACTTTACAACTTGATTTGACTGGGCAAAGTACTGAAGTGAAACTAATTTGGCGAGCACTTTCACCCTCACAGCTTTAACCGACAGAGTTGAACTAATGTAGAGAACAAACCCTGTTCTCTCAGATAATAATTCGTCATTTAAGTGTTATTTCGGTATTGCAGTAAGTAAAAGAAATTGGGATTTATTCAATTGAAAGTGCATGAAAGTTCATTTAGTGGCCCCAGCCGTGCCTGGAGACCTGGTGTCTGCACAGCTACTTGACACGTAGCATTGTCTGACTGTCGACAGTCTATTTTTTTGGCATTGCCGTAAAATCACTCGCTAACCAGAACGCAGTAAATCCAAGAAGGCAGCTGCGAGTCGAAGTTAATTCAAGTTTCCATAAATCCTTGCAGATGACACAGATGAGAAACACATGTGAGGGGAAAAGGAGACGGGTTTCTGTGTGGAACTGATAAAGAGTGGAAAAAGAACGAGGCTGAGTTTAAAATAAATAAATAAATAAATAAATAAATAAATAAATAAAAACTTAAATGTCTCTGCAGTCATTACTACTCCAGGAGATAAACGGCTCTTAACTTTTAAATCAGGGTAAAGGTTATTAAATTCATCAAATTTATGGACGTACCCTCAGCATCCATAACGGATATTGAAAACGGGTCGCCAAGTAATATTTTTTGCCATTATTTCTTAGGGAAATGTGATAAATGGACAAGTGATAACTAGAACACACCAATGCTCACCAATCATAAATGATGCTTTGGTCCAGCACTGTACCTAACATCTCAGAAAACTAAGTGTTTTTGAGAGGTTGCTCAATCAGGCATTGCAGAGGCGGTTTGAAACTAAAGTTGGCAGGAAGGAGGTATAGTACATCTCCAAGAGGCGATCTGAGATCGTGAGAGAAGCACATGCCTTGGTGAAGCTGAAAACATGGATATATTATTTCCACAAGTTCAGATGTGACCTAATCCATGTAATACTGTCTGCAAGTTCCCTAAATTAATTTAATTTACAGCTTCTTTCATAAATACACAGGGTATATTGGCTGCATGGTGGAAAAAGTAACAGAAGTTGGGATATGATACACCTGGTACAGGTACATAGGGTGGAGGAGTAGTTTGTTTTCTTTACTCTAGAAATCATTTGGTTAATTTCATTCATTCATTCATTCATTCATTCATCTTTAGCAACTGCTTGATCCTAATCATGGTTGCTCTGGAGGTCAGTCCATCACAACGCACACACACTTGCAGATCATTTACCATAACAAATCCACCAAATGACATGATGTTGGGAGAACACCAGACACACCAGAGGAAACCCACATGGAAAGAACATTCACAGGCAGCAATCTAAGCTTAGATTCAATCTGGCTGCCTAGGCGACTTTAGTACTTCAAAGAGTACACTACTAGTCAAAAGTTTGGATACACCTTCCAAGTCCATGGTCTTTCATGATTTTTATTATTTCTTTCTACTTTGAAGACATCCAAAGTATGCAATAATCTCTTTTGAGACTGGTAACTTGAAATTTTGGTCTTATTTTCCAGGGATGGTCTTCACGAGAGCCAGTTTCATCATGGTGCTTCATGAGTTTTGCAAATGCACTTGACAATATTGTTCTTGCAGGAACGTTCCAGAGCAGCTAACCTTTGTGTCTTAAAATAACAACTGACTGATGTTGTTGTTGTTGATTACATAAGGCCATGTGTTATTTCATAGTTTTGAAAAAAAATCCAGTATTGTTCTAAAATGTGGAAAAATAAATCCAAACACGTGTCAAAACTTTGAACTCTACATCACTGACACTTCAGTTGGCCCAGCTATTTCAAAATATCTATACATTGGGGGGGGGGAAGCTTCTTCCTTCTCCTTTAGTGTTTCCATTTAGGCAAACCTTTAAACCCTTCCATAACCATAGGTGATTTCTCTTCATTAAAGGAGTCAGGTAGAACTTCTTGCTTCTTCATAGATATTTGTATCATTTAGGGGTTTCTTACATATTGGTTACCCTGTGTTGGATCACAGAGAGGTGAAGCCTATCCAAGAGACAAAGGCACACCAAAGTCAGAATTTGAACCCCTGACTCTGGAGGTACAAGGCAATAGTGTTATCCACTGAGGAACAGTGCCACCAAGAAAATAAAAGACTCGGTTAAAGACTTATCCACAAAAAAACTGTCTAAGGACGCATATGTTTTTTTTTTCATTTGCATCGTTAAAAAATATTTTCTGAGGCACTTTTATTTTTAAATAGAAGGCGGGTAGCTCAGTTTCGGAGTGTATGTGTCGGGCTACTGATCAGAAGGTCGCAGGTTCAAACCAAGCTGGCACTGTTGGGCCCCTTGAGCAAGGTCCTTAACCCACAACTGCTCATATGTGTAATGTGATAACTGTAAATCGTTTTGGACATACAGTAGGCGTCTGCCAAATGCCGTAAAATGTAAATGTATTTATTGGTGCAGTTTATAAAAGTTTTTATAGGAAAAAACATCTGGGTCCTTAATACTAATATTAAGGTAAAAATTGATTTATAGTATTACTACCTCTACTATTCTGTTTAGTGTCTACTATTTTAACTTTCCAGAAGTCAGACATACACATGCTCTCTGATAGTTACAAACAGCATTATATCATCTTGATCAATGAGAATCTTGTCGTTCCAAGGTCACGTGATTGAGAGTACCTGATGTGGGTCTAGTTATCTGATATAACCAAAGATGGCATATTTGAATCCAACAAGCCGTGAATGGCGAAGAGAGCAGTGTGTGTGTGTGTGTGTCTTATCTCACCTGTTTAAAGTCTGCCACGAAAGTGTTGAGAGTGCCGTCAGCCTGCCTGTACTCCAGTGTGATGGAGTCTCTCTCACTGTCCGCCTCCAGCAGCTCCTCAGTGATCCGACCATCAGCGAGTCGAACCCGCACTTTCAGCTCGGAGCACAAACCCGCACTGAGCACTGAAGCCCAGACGAACAGGATGACTCCGATTGACCCCGGAGACATCCCAAAGCGAGGCGAAAACGCGCAGTCAAAACGCAAAGCGCGGAGAGACGAGCCACAGATCCGACACCGAGTCAAGCGGCGGGGAACCGACTCGCCTCATTACACCGAGTTCCTACACATACACACACGCACAGTAACAAACCTGACCAACGTTGGTTGTTGTTATTTATTATTATTATTATTATTATTTTTTAAAGCTTTTCATCCATGGTCTCACGCCGGAATATCAATTACATTGTAACGAGAAATCATTCGGCTACGATGCAAAGAAATAAAAGTTGCAAACTTGTCGCTAAGAACAATCTCAGAGTTTGACTCAGTGAGCTGTGAGAAGGACGCGGCTCAAGGCAGACGCACGCTGCTTTGCCGAGTGGCAGCACACACTCACTGCGCTTCACGCTCACTTCTGTTGTAGTTTCTTTCTCCTCCTCCTCCTCCTCCTGCTCAGTGTTTTTTGACTTGAACTCGCCGTCCAAGAGCCGTCACTTCCTTCAGCGAGCCAAAGTACAACTCCACACTCCAGCGGCCTCCAAAGTTTCAGCGCAGGGAACTCTTAAAGGCGCAGCGCCCTCCCAAACCTTCACTCACCTCAGATTATACACTGAAAAAAAAAATAAGTCACACACTCCAAGACTGTAATTGAATCAACTTTACTTTTGATTATGGTGCACAGTTTGGTGGAGAAGTCATGTATGAAAACGATTCTGCGCGCTCTCAGAATCACACTTCGATTATTTGAATCCTGGATTATACCTGTAGTTAGCACCGTCGCCTTGCACCTCCAGGGTCCTGGTTCGATTCCTGTCTTTGTGTGCATGGAGTTGGCATGTTCTCCCCGTGCTTGGTGGGTTTCCTCCCACAGATCAAAGATCTGCAGATTAGGCTAATTGGGGTTTCCAAATTACCCATAGTGTGTGTGTGTGTGTGTGTGTGCCCTGTCCAGGGTGTACCCTGGGTCTTCTGGAGCATCTGGGACAGTGGCGACTGGTCAATACGGGGCGCCCCCTTAAAATTGGGCAGAGAAGAATGCTACTTCAACATGTAATTATTTAACATAATAATTATTTATTTTAATAATGAAATAAAGACATTTAGTCAGAATATTGACGTGGAAGCCAATTAAATATGAGAGGAAATTCTGTAAATATATGTAAATTCTGAATATATCTACTACATGCCGTCTCTCGCTCACTCATCACCTGTACCCCTTTATACCATCATTAAAAAAAAAAAAAGTAAACAGTTATCAGCTTACCATACAGAAACAAAAATAAGTGTAACAGTTGGAAATGGGGGTAAATTGGGGAGACTCACCCTCTAAACGTGGTAAATGATGTAAATGTGCATAGCTAGCTAAAGCGCCTCAGCACTCAATTCACACCACTTTATTTTCCTAAATGCAGCACTATGCACAATATTTCAGACACGAACAGTATGTTATATGTCCAGCTAGACTCTGATGCTGTTGTGTTACACGTCACAAGCTTTCTAAGTCTGAAACCCCAGCATGCTCCTTGAAGGCACACACTGAGGTGGGTTTAGTGTTAATTACCAAAGGCAGCATGTCAAGGGGTTCTTTGTCTGTGGCATAATAGCACAATCTGTGTGAAAGTGCCTATTGTTACCTTTGATTCTTAGTTTCTATAACAGCATACTCAGAGGTGTTTTATTTCTCTTGCAGCAAATCATGTCAATAAGGATTAAGAGTCCATAGGAAGTGTAGTCGTACAGTTTTAAAATAGCTTTACAATGTACTATATGCAGCCTGTTTTGGTGAAAGCACAATTGAATTTTGTAAAGGATAAGTCTTAAGAGTATGTGTTTATGACAATCTGTTCAATGTGCTATGACAATCATCAAAGTCCACTAATAGGAAGATGAGGATGATTACTCGAAACTCAGTACAGAAATAGAGGATTACTTTGATTTGAAGCATGCAAACAGTCTGCTAATACAGTTTATTTACTGTTATGATAATGTAAATTTACAAAGCTCTGTTGAGTCACTGTGCACTCAGTACAAAAAAAACGTTTGTAACTATTGTTTTGTTTAATGTAATTTGAAGAACATGTAATAGTTCAGTCTGTTACAGAAGTTCTATTGAAATCTAGTAAGGTCTGGAATACACATTCTAAAACCAGCTCAAGGGTCTGGATTAAGGTTCCAGTCTATTTGGGCTGTGGGGTTTGATTCCCAATGTTCCCAATAACCTTTTTTCAACTTTGCCGGACTTGTACAATGACAAAGAAGGTATATTCTTTATATGCAATATTTTCAATTCTAAAAGAGGAAAAGTGGCCATTCTCCCACTAGTGGATGGGATGACATCAAGTGTTGGTATTTGTTGTAAGTATGACAGGCAATGATGGGTGGACGCAGTTGCAAGTCAACCAACATTAATAAAACATCAGCATTCAAATCAAACCCGGGTAGAGAAATTCGGCAAAGATAAACAAGCCAAGGTCAGGTGATCATCTGACCACATAAACTGGGTCACAACAATTTCAGAATACAGGTAATCAGATCAAATACGCAAAAAGAAAATGCATTAAAAAAAGGCTTAGGGGAACAAACTGGCAGATAATACAGAGAGTGTTTACTTCTCAATTTGGTGAGTGAACTGAGAGTCTGTTTATACTGTTTGTGTGTGTGTGTAACTGAGTCCAGGTGTTACTAATCAGTAGTTAGGTGAATTAGATTGTATGTGCTGGAAGTTGGATTTCTTGGTGGCCATGTTTGTAGGCCATGCTGTGGCTTGTGCATTGATCCCAGCACTGATGTCAGAATCTTCATGACAGTAAGCTCACGTATGCAGAAGAGGGTAAATAGCTCTGCCCTCTGAGTGTGCTATGCTGCCCATGGGAATCAGTTTTGGAGGTTTGGTGTTGGCTACCTCTTTGTCTCAGAGGAACCATGTAATGTATAACCGTAATGTTTTAGAACATCCGCATGACGGTTCCTGTTGTCATATAGGTCATGGCAGCTATAAATGGTCACTCCATCGACACTCTTTTTGTTCTCTCTTTTAAAACACTTGTAATATTACTGAGAAACCAGAAAGAACAAAGTCCTCACCTTTGAAGACGTCCTGTGGTGCAAAGGCAGCCAGCATTTTTGTCTGAGCAATTCTATTACAGAAAAAAGAACCAATCATATCTAGAAATTTAACAGCATCCTGGTAGAATGAGGAAAAATGTACTAAACAGTTTTGTACTAAACTTAACTTTTACTACATTTACTATTGCAATCAATTCTTCTTCATGTATATATACATGTTTTGTCTGTACTTTGGTCAGAACTCACTTTTTCAGTTAAATTTCATACATTGGATGACCCAAAACCACTCTCAGAAAATCTGTATGTCTGTCCAGTCGATTTTGTCACAGCATCAAGTAAAACTGGCTGAAAAGAATTTAATGAAACCTTGCCAGTCCTTCAGGATTTGCCTGAAGTTAAATCTGCACCATGAATGAAAATAAAATGTAGAAAGAACATTATGAGGTGTTAGGTATCACATTACATCACAATTATTCTAACTATACTAACAAATGTGAAGTTTTCTAGGAGTTGGGCTCGGCCCCTTACTTCCAGTGAAAGGAACTCTTAATGCTTCAGCATACCAAGACATTTTGGACAATT
>JAOVVA010000052.1:12489954-12544704 GCA_028565275.1 Leiocassis micropogon | reverse complement strand
AAAATATATATATAGTTTTTTTGCTTTATTGAAAATGAAGTAGTTGAAAACATTACTCTATTAGCTTTGTAGATTGCTCTGCTTCTTATTTACCCACCAACTTTATTTAAGTGACTTCCAGATGGGATTGCTCCAACAAGGCCAGAGTTACACCGAACCAAAGGCTGTGTTTAAAGAGAAGTCATGTGAAATGTTGTTGATTTTAACTCATCTGTTGCTACGGGACGCCTACAAGATTTCCAAGCCGACTTATAAATTTTGGCTCAGTGGAAATTCCCATTGTTGGGGACCACAAAAAAAAGAAGGTATTTTAGATTACAAAAATAAACAAACACGTTTAGACGTATCCTGAGAAAGTTCTTAGCTCCCCCACAAGCAGCTCTAATGTCATACTTTAAATGTAAGATGAAAGAAAGTTCGCGTTTACCCACTACCTGCAGACGTATCATTTATCGCACTATTATGCAAGGTCAAAGCACTTAAAACATAATGGCTGTTGCTCCCTTTCTAGCCTGTCTTTAAGGTGCCGTGCACAAGACGACATCTTTCTATAATTACAGAACTGGAGCCAAGCCTTTGCATGTACGTTTCTTGATCCATCCGTTTTAAAGGGATCTCATGCCAGAAGAATCTGGAGCAAATGGAGCTAAATGAGCACTAGTATGGTTTCATGTCATGGTACAGCCATCAATTTGCACTTTTGCAGACATTTAACACATTTGTAGTGTTGTTGTTGTCGGGATGGATGAGAGTTGCTAGAAATTATGAATAGTCAGTTAATGCAAAAGATAAAGTCACACAGTCCTTGAGACATACAGTAATTAGACAGCATGTGCTATTAATATGAAGAGTAACCACTGCTTTGGGTCAACTTCCATGGAAAAACTTACAAAGACTGGTTCTGCTCCTCTGCTCTTCTAAGTAGCAATAATCCTAGCAAATCCACCCCTGGAGACATAAATGATTTGACAATTTTCACAAACAAACACCGAGATCTGTTTCCATGCTTATATTATTTCAACATGTACCTAATTACACCTTTCAGCCTCCTTTGTGTCCCCTATTTTATGTGAGGCATATAAAGTACAGACTCAAGCAGAAGAGTCCTGCAGACTTTTCTGTATTGTGTCTGGCAGGAAGTGAAGGATCTCTGGTGCACTCAAGACAACTGTAGATAACCTGCAGGCAATGGGAGTTACCCAGGCCAGATTTGGAGTTGGAGAGAAATATCTTTTTCTTGATGCTCATAAAGCCTTTTCTCAAAGAAAAATGCAGTCTCGGGCAAGCCAAGCAGATACACTGCTGATCTTCTACCAAAGCAGAATGAAAATGTGGAGTTAAGCAGCCAGCAGACATATTCATCTGACTGTGACATTTTCCCACTGTTTTCACTGCATTGAATTGCGAGAGCCTTTATATCACACCAAATCCTCAAACTTAATTAAATAAGTTGTCCGTTATATTTCACTCCAGGAAAATTATATTATATATTATATATAATATATTATATAATATTATATATAATGGCCTGGAGTCTACACACTCTACAGGCAATTTGGGAACACCAATGAGCCTAATCTGCATGTCTTTGGACTGTGGGAGGAAACCGGAGTACCCAGGGAAAACTCAGTAAGCACAGGAGCAACATGCAAACTCCATGCATATAGAGGCGTGGAATCGGGAATCGAACCCGGACCGTGGAGGTCCATGGCAACAGCGCTAACGACAAAAGCAATTCAGTTTATGAAATATGCAAAACACAAGAAAGGCCTAAAACATAGTGAGACATACTGATCTAAGAAAACACACTATCCTGTTTTTTAATTCCTCTTAGTACAGCAATTTACCAAGAATTACAAATTTTGTACAATTGTTTTTAAATGAAGAAAAAATAACGTAATTTATACAGTATATATTATATTTAATGCTGTAGAATGCACAATTTATGAAAAGGGAAATTTCTCATTAACAAAGGAGCACCTTGACCTTCACTAGTTCTCTACTAAGAACTAGTGAAATACTGGATAAGTACATCAGTATGACAGGGGATAATATAGAGGAATTCTGGTAGTTTTTACTCTTATAACTGTGTTTTTTCCCCCTTTTTCTACACAATCAAAAGTCCCAGTTTGATTTGAACATCCCTTGTTGTTCCCGTTATCACTTGTGACATAGCTCATAAAAAAATGAGCTGGCTTCTCCAGCCTTTCTTTTAAGAAAAACAAGTTTGTCCTGAAGATTCTGAAAACTTACAGATGCTAGAGACAGCTTCTTGAACTCTGGAAAATAGTTTCATCTATCCCGCCAAAACTCTTTGTTTTGTCCCATTGGGAAAATACAACAATTCCACCACAGAGGGTTTCCCTTTCAAATAGTTTTCTTCAAGCATATAGGGGTCTAGCTTTCTAAAAATAAATAAATAAATAAATTATATATATATATATATTCATTTGAGGAGATCGTAAGGAGAAGAGACTATGACTAGATGTACATATCTGTTTATTAGTAAAAGGCTGAGTTAGTTAACTGATTATTAACTTCCTGAAGGGAGTTTTAATTACATCAAACAACACATAGTCTAATGAAGAGCAAAAAGACAATGTAACAATAAACTGTAAGCAGAGGCGATAAGCCAAATGTCTAAGCATATTTATGACCAAGATATAAGCTTTCCTCCTGCAGATCAGGCCAGTGAGATGTTTGGCCAGCACAAAGGATGTTATGACAAGTTGCAGACCACAGACTCATACTCTGTCTACATGAGAAGACACAGTGCGACAAGGTCGTTTAAGGGCAGACACACAACTTTTACCCCAACCCCCCCGCGAATTCCTTGCACATTTGTTTCAACTTTCGTCACACTGTCTAGCCATTTCAGACCCTTGCTGTCATTTTTCAGTACTACGCGCACACTTGTGCAATAATGCAAAATGCTCAGATTTTCATTGAGCAGAAACCTGTTACAGGTGTTCTATTTTCAGAGTGGGTTCAGGATGTGAGAGAATCCTGTCTTATAAAAAACTCAAAGGGATTTTACTTTCTCACAAAGAGAAGAATGCCCCCGAGCCTCTGCTTTGTACCTCACAGGAAGATGATTCGAGTTGCACGGTGTGTGTGTATGTGTGTGTGTGTGTGTGTGTGAGTATTTATTTGTTCACTCACTATCCTCCTGTGAAGTGAGCAGGCCATATGTCTGAGTGCAAAGTTCCTGCTATTAACAGGCTTTTGTTCTCCCAACTCCTTTAATGCAAACCCACCATGGATGATAGCACTGACGTGCAAAGTCACCTTTATGTGTGAGTGAAAAGTACTAAAAAGAAAGGTCAGGGTCATTACCATTGAAGCAGTGAAGCATTTACAGTACAATGAATCTGCTGGAAATAAAAAGTAAAAACAAAAGAAAAAACGCAATAATGTTTTATAGATTAGTTCTCATCCATAACGGGAAATTAAAGAGGGATTTTCAGTTTCAAGAGATGAGTCATTTAGTCCGGGATGGCCGAGAATTTAGGCAGAAGTTAATCAGGGTTCATCCCACACAAATGACCCTAAGCGCTGACCTGCTCTGTTGAAAAAGACCAGACTGAAGAGGTTCTCAGAACTAGAATAGCTTTAGGGTTTGATGGTTTGTGCTCTAGTAAGGGGGAATAAAGATTAGAGTACACTTGTTTGTGGATAACAAAGCTCCATAAAATTATTCAGCTCCTTTTTTGGCCATTAAGCAAACAAAATCATTGGAAAATCCCAAATTAATCAAGGAAAAAAAAACATTACAGGGTGCGGTGTTAAAGCAAAATAATCCATGATGGCATGGTATGACATGGTTGACACTGGATGGTTATTTTCGTATGCTCAAAATTTTTTTGCATTTGCCTATGCCTATGTACTGTGCAACAACAAGGACAATTCAAGGACAATTCATACGATATGTACACACAGGTAATCATTAAAGCAAAGTGAGACATGATTTTCTAAAACAATAATCAGTAACAGTAGGGTATTGTAATGTATTCAGAAAAGTTTTCTAATTTTTTTTCCAATTAATTTGCTAGTGACTTTTTAAAATGGTATTTAAATATAGAGTTTTTTGAGTCAATGTTAACTGATAAAACGAAATTATACTTCACCATTTATAGTTGCATTGAAGGCTGTAGAACATCTGCA
Source organism: Leiocassis micropogon (assembly GCA_028565275.1). Taxonomy (NCBI): domain Eukaryota; kingdom Metazoa; phylum Chordata; class Actinopteri; order Siluriformes; family Bagridae; genus Leiocassis; species Leiocassis micropogon. Next base: position 12,540,540 of record JAOVVA010000052.1, on the reverse strand, counting down.
ATGCAATTTAAATCCTGTTTTCATTTGTGTTATAGCAGACATAAAAAGTCACACCCTCACCAGCCTCTCTTTTGAAGAGAAAAAAACACAGCCTTTCATGTTAGATAGAAACTTTGTTGTACTGACACTGAAGACTCATTCCACAAATCTTCAGACCAATATTCAAATCAATCAGATTCAACTCCAGGGTTTTATCTAGTCCACTGAAAGGTTCTTTGTTTTGCTCCAGAACAGTACCAGTCTTTGACGGATTGTGCTCGAGTAAAAAGGAAAATAGTTTCACACTTGTTTGTGGTGAAAAAAGGTCCTTTAAAAAGAGAGTTTTTTTCCCATCAAACTAAATCATTGGAAAATCCATAACTAAGTAAAGAAAAAACCTCCCAGGGTGTGGTGTTAAAAAATAATACATGATGGCATGGTGTGACACAGCTGACACAAATTTGCCAATAATTGCAAGTTAATAAATGATGTCATTCTTTTTAACCATTTGTAGTTACATGCAATGCTGTGAAACGTCCAGGAGACACAACAGCCCTTGTTGTCACTTACTTTATAGCAGCTATAAACAGTTTTTTCTTCACCACCCTCTCTGTTCTTTTTTGCCCACTTTCTTGAAGTAAACAAGACCATCCATTGTCTAGAACACTCTCCCATGCAGGAAAACTCATACCGTCTTCTTTCAGATCAATTCACCTTTTCAAGGGTTTTTCTTTATTGATTAACATCATATGTGTGAATTCATTTATTATAGCCTTACGTTATGTATTCTCGTCCACCATTTTGGTCTTTGTGAATTAGATGTTACCATAGAAACAATAGCATATTAGAATGAGTGTTTAAATATAAATGTAAATGTAAAATCATTTGAACTTGTCAGTGCTTTGTTGTTATACTGACCAGTCAGTGCACTGAGGATGTGGTAGACGTTTTGTGGCTAAGAAGAATACGAAGCAAATTCATTCATTTTGGTTATAGACAATTCCACTTCTACTTTCCATTTGACTATAGCATTTGCACCTTTCCAGATATGATCTGTTTTGAATTACATTACTGTGAACTTTCACAGGCAAGCCGTTGGTCAGATAAGTTGTGATAAGAGACTAGGAAAGGTTTAGCAGGCTCAGATTACAGAGCAGCCCATATCTCCCACACATTGTGGTTAGGATCTGCTACTACCAGACACTAATTGATTCCTTTGATGAGCCAAGAGCAAACAAGATCTAAATTGATATGTGCATCAACATACAGTACATCTTTCGGACTGTTTTGTGAGTGACAAATCTTACAATTAAGTACAATTATGACGAATGCTCTGATTAAAACAGCACATTAGGTGTACACGCGGTGCTGTTTTACCTGAAGAAATAATGAAAACTTATAAGTAGGAAAAATGGTACATTTTAATACTTATAAATAAGTGTCTCTTACATGTATCTTACCATATGTTTGTCATCATGCGTGGTGGCCCTGGAGAAATGTTGCCACCCAGTGGAACATATGATTACAGCTTTAACACTTCACCAGCACAGGCGCCTTGTAATATAATATTCATTATCTTCATCATGGTGTTTATACCTTTTACTTTTTATTGTATTCCCATTACATAATGGAAAAGTTGCTTTCTGTACCAGGTAAGATATTTTCTTTTCTCATCATCTCATCACCTCAATATATAAACACTATATTGCATATAAGCACTTATTACAGTGCATGTTATTTGTGAGTAGATGCCTTCAGGTGGCTGGCAATGCATCTTGGCACACTACTAAAGACTGTGGTGGTGAAGCTGATCAAAAGTAACAACTATTTAGCCAAAATAAAATCATTCCACACATTTATAACAGAGTAGGTAATGGAATGTGTGGTGGCAGTTTATGAGCTTAGTGATACACCCATAATCATAAAAAAAAACAAAAAACTACAGATAAACTGAGTAATGATAAAGTCCTAGTTTAATTGGCGGCCATCCTGACATTCCTGGGCAGTTTTAACAGCTTTTAACAGCTCTCAATTTTTCTATAGGGTTGCACCCACACAGATTGAACAAAATACACAGATTAAACTAGCCAAATTTAGTGTTATACTACAACTCTGACAATAAACTATCTTGTCTGCTGCTTTTCCTTCTACTGAAAATATCTATAAAGCGAATGTGTGGGGCAGTGTGATTCTCACCCCAATGGTGAGAGCACTTGTACTTTACTTTTTTAACCCATAAAATTATTGCAATAATACTATGCAGCTAAATGTTACTATGCAGCTAAATGCAGTTTTCTCTTCGGTGATCAAGATACAGAGGTTTACAAACTATATTATACTATATAACTCCAATATATGATACAATATATACAATACTTTTGATTAAGTTTTTCAGTCACATTTTTAGGTTAAAGTACTGGATTACTTGCTTTAAAAATAATTAACATCAATGTATTTTTGTCAAAATGCATTTACAGAACCTATTGAATAAAAGGCTTATAGAAAGATTATAGAACACCTGATAGAAACACAATTAAATGACAAAAGGGCAGCCATTGTTTGATTTTTTGTTTACTTAACAGACCCCAACCCACCCCCCACGATGGCAGTGTGTTCTGACTGCCCTTGCAGCATGTGTGTGTGTGTGTGTGTGTGTGTGAGCGTGCCTGTATGCTTTCTCAGGTCATGCAGTTAGGCAGTGATAAAGTATTCTTTATCTGCTGTAGCTATCATTACCACCACTTTAAGTTGATAATGGAACTTGTTCAAAGAAATTAGTTTTCTCTTCTGTGATGAACACAGTTCTGATTGTATATAGCCGATTGTGTTTGTAAAGAGCTAAGAATTTGTGTTGACTTCAAAGCTATGCGTCAGAGCAATGTAATCGAAACCTCTATATAAATGTAGTGGAGTCAAAAGTACAGTATTTGCCCTTAAATTGTATTGGAGTAAAAGTCACATGTTTACACACACACACACACACACACACACACACATACACACACACACACACACACACACACACACATACATTTAAGGTTGCTCTGGCTACTGCACATGCACTTTTCTCCGTAACAAGCAGAGCAAGGACTTAATAGTGCCAAGTATATTTACGGCTGTTTCTGTGGTGATGGTTGCTGCTTTTGGCATGAAGAGAAAACTTAAAAAATGTGTCTGTGATTAAAAGGGCCACAGAAAAAGAATTGCCCTATACCTTACATTCAGTACATATTACATCTGTTAGTGTAAGAATGTGATCAACCCATCTTTTCTTTCTCATTATACCTTTTAATCAACAAGGTTTAATACAATTTATATTCTTTGTAAATTCTGCACTGTGTGCATGCTTCTTATTTTTTGACCTTTTTATAAAATGTATTTAGTATTTGTTATAAATTATTGTGAAATTTTATAGAGACCTCAATGAATTTAGGATGGTTAGGATGGGAAAGGGGTTGAGACCAACACTGGCGAATGATCGGCCCAGTAAATGAAACCTGCATAACGTTTGAACCCCTTCAGTATTATCGGTAGGAATACCAGAAGGAGATAGTCCCGAGTTAGGGCCAACAATGAAGACACCATATGTTTTAGGGGACCATCCATCCAGCCTACAGTGGACCCATCTGTGTCCAGTGGAGAACAATTTGCAGGTCCTTATTCTACAAAAAGACTTAATCAGTGAATACAGTATATGAAAACCACATCATTACATTAAATAAAGAATTAATTACTGAGACTTTATTATGCTATGTAGAGTAGTCATTAAAAAAAATCCAAAATACCAACAACAAAATAATTTACTAAAAAAAAAAAGAGTTGAATACAAATTAATATTCAACAAACACAGTACATACTAACTTAAAAATTCTAACCTATGAAAGTTCATGCGTCACTCAATACCTTTTTTTATTATTATTATTATTATTATTATTATTATTATTATTATTATTATTATTATTATTCTCATCACATTATTGCTAATTGTATGCAACAACTTTATAGATTATATTATGCAAACTTTACTAGTAAAATACAAAAGAAATCCAGACATATTTTTGGGTATTATTAAACTGCTCCAGTTTACAGGAATCAATTAATATGTAACGTATTATATTACGCTCAAGCACTTGTCAATAAGTGTCAAGACTTTACTCTGGCCTTGTTTGTAAAATTAATCAATAATGGTTTCATAGAATATAATAAATGCTATTTGTAACACCTAACAAACATCCCAGTGTAACAATGCAATACTAAAAAGCTTAAGACAGCACAAAAAAAGGAAGAAGAGACAAACTTAGCAGACCAACAGTCTGCAAGTCTATCCGCTTGCAGCTATATTGAGAGAGCCCTTGCCCCGGTTCCACAATCCTGAGTATTTCACATGCCTCTTTGGATTCAGCACAGTCAGAAACCATCTCGAGCCCCACTTCAGCTTCAGGGAAGACCTATGAATGGAGCATCTTATCAAAGCCTTAGACTGGCGCTCTGTGGAAGCGAGCCAGAAAGCAAGAACCCTGAGGGGGGAAAAAAAAAACATACAGTAAAACAACCTTGTTTCGACATGATTTCAACTTTTTAAAGTGCTCTGATGACTGGCACAAGGGCCAACAGCCAGTCCTTAAGAGAGGGGGGCAAGCTTGGTGAAGTGTTAGTATAGCTGAAGCAGAGAAGTGGAACCGGCTAGTTCAGAGTCTATGGAGAAAACAAATTGCTGCTTTCAGGAACATAAAGAGGAAATCAGTATATGTAAGCTTGCTCTCTATGCCACAGAAGGAAGTTATTTATAATTAAAGGAACAATATATTTCTTATAGAGTTATTTCAAGTTGCAGTCAAAAGCAGTATTTTGTCACAAGCTGAAGCTTTATTTAGTAGCATACTTTATACTGAGCATTTTGGGTGCTGCTGCCTGAGAGCTTGGCTAGAGAGGAAGTAAAAAAAAGCACTCAGCACACTCATCTACTTACACAGTAATCACTGAGCTTGCCCCAATGCTTATTTCTTCTTTCCTCCTAATGACATATTTTCTGTTTTTTTCTTCTGCGCCTCATTAAACAAAAAAAAACATACTTTTATGTTAGCATGTGCTGAGCAAAACAGCATCAGTCAGCTAACCAACAATTTCCAGTCACAAATTCATGGCCTTGTAAGCAAACATATATATAAGATGATATATTTTCAGTTTACCCCTAACTTTACATTAGCAAGCAACAAGCTGCTTGTTTCACTACAATTTATCACTTTTTTTTTGTTCGGTTTCCATAAGAAATGGTAGTACTTTCTAAAGCTAAATAGTTAAACACAAACAATTCCATTAAATAATTCACTAATTAGTGTTAAAATTGTTTGCTTGATTTGCATGAAATATTCTAGGCTTTTTATTAACATTAGCAATGCAGATTAGCAAAGCCAGCTAACATAACAAGCTACAGTATGTAAATTTAGCAAAAGCACCAACGTTGTCTGCTACTTCTGACTCTTTTTTTTTCTTGTTGTACCGTTTTTATGTACAGTTAATGAGTTGTGATGGTACTGCAGCTGTTTTAACCCGTCATAATTAATTAAATTAATGTTTTGAACTTTGTTGCTTACTGTTGTGAACACTATTGTGTGTATAACCCTGCAAGTCAAATCCGAACAAATGCAATAACATTTGCTTATCTTTGGTTATATCATAGGATCACGTTTAACTTTTCAATTAAAAGAACATGCTAATTTTAGATAAAGGCTATAAACCATTATGTATGCACATTAAACTTAAAGAACTAAATAGATACTATATAATATGAATGGAGGGAGCAATAGAGAGTTTACCTCAGTCATGGCATCATCAATCTGCTTGAGCTCCTCGTAATGATCTCGTGAGTCTCTCAGTGGTTGAACCATGATCTCCTCGATCTGGGGGAACAACTTAAACAGATATGAAACATAGAGTCAATGTCTTTATTTGGATGGGGAAAAAATATCAGACATTCAGTTGTGTCATATACAGTGCGTATTGAATCGACTCCTTTAAAATAATCACATTTTGTTGCTTTGTAGCCTGAAATGAAGACAGACACAATTTTTGTTTTATCCAGCCGTATTTACTCAGTGCAACTTTTGACATCCAAGTGAAAGATAAAACACAAACATGTTGGAAAAAAATAGAAACCAGAATCACTGATTTGGAAAAGGATTAACCTTCCTAAAAATTACTTGTCATCTGGTGAAGCTAATCACCTTCTCAATGGCACACAAAGCTTTGTATATCTAAACTTTGCAATATTTTCCAGTTCTTCTTGGCAGAACTCCTTAGGTTGATTTAAATTTGATGGTGACTGTTTGTGGACTGCAGTCTTCAAGTCATTCAACAGATTTTCTGTCCATGTAAGGACATTCACCCTTTTCTCCTTCAACCACTGTGTGTTTGCTATGTGCTTTGGGTCACTGTCATGTTGGAAGGGAAACCTTCTTCTCATTGACAACCTTTTGGCAGAGGGCAACAGATTTTCCTAAAGAATTTGATGATATTTTGCCCTATCCATTTTCTGTCTATCCTGACAAGTGCTTCAGTCCCTGCTGCAGAGAAACACCCCAGTAAGATATTATCACCTCCATGCTTTACTATACGATTGGTGTTATTTGGATGGTGAGCTGTATTGGATTTCCAGCAGACATATCTAACCATCTTCGTTTTTGTAAAGCGCAGTCGTGACTGCATGTGGCCTTTCTTGAAGAGTGGATTTTTTTTGTGGAGAATATGTGATGTTACATGCACACAATGACCAGTCTTCATCATAAATTCCTGTAGGCCTCTTGGTAACCTCTCTGACCATTTTCCCCCCTGGCTCTTTCATCCAGTTTGGAGTGACATCCTGATCCTGATGTGTTGTACCATCCACTTCTTAACAGTAGACTTTACTTTTCTTTTAGGCAGTGATAAAGCCTTTGAAAATGTTTGAGTCCACTTGTGCCTGTGCACAACTTTATCCCTGAGATCTTTTGACTGTTTGTTTGAGTTGATTGTTTGCTTCAGTTGCATTACAGGGAGTGAAATACTGAACTAATCCAGCCTTTCATACTGAGCTAATCAAAATGATGACAGCTATTCACAGTTGAAAGTCATATGGCTTTGTGTGTCATTGATAAGTTGATTGGCTTTACCTGATTGAGTCACTATTAGGAGGGGGTTGGTGTTATATCTTTCACTTGGATGTTGAAGGTTGAAATGAGTAAATACAGCTGGATAAAACATAAACTTCAGACTGCAAAGCAACAAAACGTGATTATTTTAAAGGGGTTGATTCTTTTTTCTATACCCACTATCTATGGACTCCCAAATATTATCAATCCGAGCACCTTATCGGAGTTTAACAAACATCAGTAATCATTGTTGCATACCTTCATCACCGTTTCGAACATAGGGATGAGGACAAATTTAATAAAGCCAATCTGAGCGGTGGGCTTGGTCACTTTGTCCCTGTCCATAAATGGAGCGACAGGTAGACCCTCCGACTTCTCTCTGTCACTCTGAGAAGAAATATGCATGCATATGCATCACTATCTGCAAAGCAACTCAAACGATAAAAGCAAAGAAGAGTGCAGGAGAACACACTGTGCAGACCTGCATGAAGTACTCCTCCAGAAGACAGTCTACCCATGGCTCTGCAACTTCTGTGGGCCTGACTTCATTGGAAATGTCACAGCATTTGATCAGGACCATCTTCAGCTACACACACACACACAAGGGGGAAACAAAGAGGACTTTTGTGTAATGTGTCATCAGATCTGTACCTTTCATCAGGTGCCATGCAAGAAAGACAAAAAAGCCACTCATCACGTTTGGCCACATTTGGAGTTGAGTTTAGCATGCATCGTGAGAAACTAATACAAAAATTGTGTGCTCGGTATTCAGATACCTCCTGGAAAATAAAAACTCTACAGGGTCGCGGGGGGCATGGAGCCTATCCCAGGAGTCCTTGGGGACGAGGTGGGGTACACCCTGATCAGGGTGCCAATACATTGCAGGCCACACACTACGGGCAATTTAGAAACACCAAATAACCAAATCTGAATGTCTTTGGACTGCAAACTGGATTTTTTTGGGCCCCTCTGTATAAGGCAATAGTCTAAACCTTGTACTATATTGAAAACTCTACAACAACTCATTATTTGATGATTTCATTATTTTGTTGATAATATGCACTTTCAATTTCAAATCTGGTGGCTGCAACATCCTCTAAAAAGTTGGGACAGGCCAATTTAAGACTAATAACAATATGACACTTAGAAATTACAAGGTGATGAGAAACAAGTGCTTTTACCAACAGATGCACCTGCAAATTATTTAATACTTTTAGGATAACATTCCTCAATCAAATCTCAATGCTTAAAGGGCAGGGCTAAAAATTACTGAATATGTGTGATCTTCGATCCCTCAGACATCACTGACATGATGTGTGAAAAACATGCTTCTGTTGTGCATATCATGATGTGGCCTAAGGAAGATTTTGGTAAACCAATGTCTACTAACACTATTTGTCGGTGCATTTACTCAAATGCAACTTAATGCTTAAGGAAGCCATGCATTAATACTGTCCAGAGACTTCAAAGACTTCTCTGGGCTCGTTCTGATCTGAGTGGCACACTGGAAACATCTTTTGTGGTCTGATGAGTCAACATTTCAAACAGTTTTTGTAAATAACACCTGTCATGTTCTCTGGGTTCTCTGGAAAGGACCATCCAAACTGTTATCGGCATAAGGTCCAAAAGCCAGCATCAGTCATGGTATGGGGGTGTGCCAGCGCCTGTGGCAGGTAAATTGCATATCTGTAAGGTCACCATAAATGCAGAAAAATATGTTTTTTTTGAAGCACGATATGCTGCCAAGGTGGCTTAGTAGTTACTAGGGTCCGAGTTCGATTCTCGGCCAGGTTCGATTCCCACCTCTGCGTGGAGTTTGCATGTTATCCCTGTGCTTAATGGGTTTCCTCTTGCAGTCTAAAGATGTGTATGTGTGTGTACCTTGTGATGGATTGGCACCCTGTCCAGGGTGTACTGTGCATTGTGCCCTAAGTCTCCTGGAATAGGCTGCAGGCCCCTGCAACCCTGTATACGAGATTAAGCGGTATAGACGGTGAGTGAGTGAGTGAATGAGTGAGTGATATGCTACCATCCAAACACTATATTTTTCAGAGACATTCCTGTATTTTTCAGCAGGATATTGCCAAACCGCATCCTGCTTGATTTACACATACATGGCTATGTACGGGTGCTAGACTGGCTTGCCTGCTCCAAATGAGAATGTGTGGTGCATTATGAAGTGCAAGATATGGCAATGAATACCCTATACAATTGCGCAGCTAAAGACTTGCATAATGGAAAAATTAGGGGACTCCCATTAGCTAAACATGACCACCTGGTGGTAAGTCAAAAAGCTTAAAAAGTGTTATTAACAGAAATTATAACAATCAACTTTCCCAAGCTCAACTTTTCCTTTTGGTACAGCCACGAGATTTGAAATGAGTGCATATTTGTAGCAGTGTTCTCAATATAGTACAAGATGAAGAGACTTAACGGTTGGCTCCTTTTTGTTGCATACTGTCCAAAAATGTGTGTAACTGGGGTAATTTACAGTCGATTAACATTAGTTGCACTATTCATCCTTCGGTAGGTTTTTACAAAAAACATACAATTAGCTATTGATTTGAATGTGCAAAGAGGAATTACTTTAACCCTGAGAGTACAAAGTATTACAAAGACTTGGACACGATTTACAAAATGAATGTTACTTTAGAGAAAAATACCCCATATCAACACTATTTAAAAATTATTTTATGTAGAAGCATTGACATATGAGAATGAGGGCATTCATATAAACCCGTGATTCGCCCTACAGCAAGTCTTACTGTCAGAGCCATACTAACCACTTTTTAACAAATTAGATTTAAGATTTAAGCAGAGCTGATTTGTGTTTTTCATTAGCAATACCTATATAGTAAAAAAACTGCCTCAAACATTCTGCAATTTTATTCCTGTAATCTGAATAGACCTTCTAGCAATCAGTTTACAATGTTTAACACAAATTTCAATACTGATCATTTTTTCAGCCTATGAACTGATGTATCCCTTAGACTTAAACAGCTTAATTCATTAACGTGTTGTGAATACAGCCCATTGGTCTTGGAGTGAATTTAATTTACTGTACCCTCTATTGAATTAAGTACATACACAAGTGACATGTTCCTCGTTGGTGAAATCAAAATTGTCCACTTTGTGCTTGAAAGAATCCAGGATTTCTCCATGCCTGGCCATGTCAGTAGCCAAAATCAGCGTGATGATTGCCTGTAGGTGATAGAAGTTAAATTGCAGCTGTACAGTATATCATGCATCTTCTTACTCTAAATTAATCAATTGAATTTCCACTCTTATAGAGTTATAAAGGTTATAAACCCCAAAGCGAGGCACCAACCTGACGGATCTGTTTAAAAGCTTCAGAGTCCACGTTGGCAAAGATGTTACACTCAGGCAAAGAGAGGATCTGAAATGCCACAGCACAGTGGTGGTTCTCCAGAGGAGAGATGTCATTGTAACGTACAGCTAGCTCAGTGCGTGCATTTATCTGGTATCTAAAAGAAAATTAATTTGTTTACACTGCATCATCGTTGAATAATGGTTTATTGAATAAGCTTATTGTACATTGGACTAGAGTTGTTCACGTCGAAGATCGGGACATATTATTGTGCAGAATAATCAGAACAGAACACAAATAAGAGACTTAAAACTCCCTTTATCTCTCTATTTAATCCCTGCTGCATTAATGCACTTATCCGAACTCTGCACTAGTGCTTGGATACCATCAAGGTAGTTTTCTATGTACACTGGGGTCATGTTCGGATTGCCTGATTCATGCCTGAAATGCTGGCCTCCTAGGAACTCCTTTAATGGCCCAAACATGTGGAAATGGCTTGGAGCGATGTCAGCACTGTACAGGGATGTGGCGATAACCCCTAGCCGATTTCTTGTAATGTGCAAGTAGTGTTCCTAATGTTTCTAATTGTGTGAGGGTGTTGTATGTCTACTGGAGCAGCTCTCCAAATTTCCATATATTTTGCACAATACGATGACAATAAAGGCCAGCAATAAATAAATTCTGTTCTATTCTATTCTAATCTATTCTATTCTATTCTATTCTAATGATTGTATGTACAGTTCCCAAGACAGATGCTTCTCTTCTGCAAGTTGGCGACAAGATATCCATCGATTTTCAAGGTTCAGGCGTTCCACTTATTTTATGTGTTTATGGGAACAACTGCAAGTAGACTCCGAGCCACCTCAGCCAGGGACATGATTTATGGATGTACAGTCTTCTTTAAAATATTTCGGCCATACAAATGATTTACTGTGGCTACTAGTCTCATTACCATACTATGCTAGAAGTCTTCTGTAAATTTTGGTTTTACACCTTCATTCACAAGTCACCTTTTGACTTGAACACCCCTAGTATATGTTTATAGTGTGCTGTATTGTATAGTCCTGTGGTACTGTATATTAAGTTTGCAATTAATTTTTATTACGTACGTGTTATTGTAGCCAGGATGGTCCAAGTCGTGACATACCGCAGCAGTCATTAAAATGCCCAAGTCTGTCAATGTGAGCTTTTCCTAATAACCAAAAACACAAATGCATACACACACAGCACACACAAACAAAATGTTTATGGGCTTCTATTACATGGTAGCTGCCATGCATTTAGTAAGCAGGAGAGTTCTGACCTGAAGATTGCAGAGGTGAATCATGCCATACATCATCTGGCTCACGCAGAAGCAGTGGCGGAAATTATGAAAAGGGTTGCTACGGTAATTTTCTTGAATAGCAAGCTGGAAAATTATGGATCTTAACTTATTATAGACTCTCTATATTTATATGGCTATAACATCCAATTTATATGTCCTATAACCAGAACTGTAACAGAATTTGGCCTTGTATACTGACTTAAACTTGATCTCTTACCAGCCAACGTTTGAGAGTAATGGGGTTCATGTTGAACTCCTTTACCAAGCCTAAATCATGGTACATGTATTCCAAGCAACTAAGCATCTGAAACAAAATCAAACCACAATTTAATTGTTACATGCAAAAATGCATTTTAAGTGAAGAAACTTCGATACATCCAAATGTTTACCCTCCTTAGAGGCACACGTACTTCATTATGCTCCCAGTGCCAGACATCAAAGGTTGGCTTCTTTAGAGCTTCAATAGTCTCCTGAGAGAGTGTGTACTGAGAATAAAATAAATGAATGGTGTAAGAATGGATTTTTTTTTTCTTTCATTCTAAAACTCATTTGAAATATTTTGTTAAAAGCACCTTTGGATAGCTGGGCACATCACGTCTAGGAGTTAATTTCTTTCCATCATCTGAGAAGTTATACTTACAAGGACAATTCACTCTAATAAAGAAAACGTTGGTGTTAAATAGCTACTTCTTGCAATGTGTAGCTAATTCTACAAAACATTTTGATTGAAACTGCTTACCTTCCTCCTCCTCGGGAAGTCATCTCATCTCTTAGCTTCTTCAAGTCGTTCTTACACTTTTCAATCTCCACAACCTTCAGACCCTCCACTATTTGAAAAAAAAAAAAAGCAAAAACCTAATTACAAATGTCACAAACAACTACATCATATACTTAATCCTTATACAAAGACATCAAGTATGCATGAAACACATACACTCCACTCTCTTCTCCAACATAGCCAGCCTGTTGGTGACTTCAGTTTTTAGTTCATTGATCTTGAAAGCCCTGAAGTAGAGAAACTTTTTTTCAGACACATAGCTCAAGAAAATGTCAGTGCAATGCGTCTGAAATGCAAAAGAGTGCCACTTTGGTCTCTGGGAAAACAAACACTGGCATTACCTGCTGAACTGTTCTGCCACCTGCGATAACACGTTCTGAAACATGTCTTCTTTCTCTGTACAGGGAAGCATACAGACTGTAAATCACAAACTGACCTGTACAATATAGACTTAGGAGGCAGTTATCTGTCATTATAAATGTCATTGGTAAAGATGGAAATAGTCATTACGGTGTTGGGAAGTGCGATGTGTTTTACTGTATATTACCTCCCAGCTGACTGCTGGATAAGGGAACAACTTTATATGGGGAACTGGAAGGGAAGAAATAATGTAAAATAATTAGGTATCAAAAGGAAAATGGTTTATTTACAAATTATGAGGATGTACTATATTAATGTGATAAATATTAATGTTACTTGGGTGTGTTGGTGGGCATGGTTGAATCAATAGACACCAGAGCTCCCTCAGGGTTCACCAACATTATAGCTGTGGTCCTGTCAAAAGACATAGGATCAGACCTATTCGCAGTACATGCAGGTCCGTAGCACCGCCTAAGCCACCAGGGGGCTCCACTCACTCCCTCACTCACTCACTCATCGTCTATGCCACTTATGTCTATGACAGTTATACAGAGTCGCTGGGGGCCTGGAGCCTATCCTAGTAGACTTTGGGCACAAGACGGCGTACACACTGGACGGGCACACACATTTACACACACTCACACACTATGGGCAATTTGGCAACACCAGTTAACCTAATCTACATTGTCTTTGGACTGTGGGAGGAAACTGGAGTAACTTGAGGAAACCCACCAAGCACGGGGAGAACATGCAATCTCAATGCACACAAATCCTGAGGTGGAAATCGACCCTTTCAGGCCCTTCTGAAACAGCAACTTTTTTTTGCCAGGATGTGTAGGATGTCACTTAAAGCACTTGTTCACTCTTTAGACCCTTGTTTTTTTTCAGTTAAACATGACTCTCTCTAGTACTCCTTATGTACATCTTCAAACTTTACATCATGAATTGTATAAATAGTATTCAGTGTTGTTTAGTTTTACATGTAATTTATGTAATCTAGTCCCTTTCAAAATAGTTTTATAAGTGATTAACAATGTTAACTATAATGTATAATGATCTGCATAAGGAAATGTAAAAATATATTTAAAAAATTATAAATTATATGTAATTGATGTAATTGATACTGTTATAAAAATTTATGATATTTTATATTTTATGATTTATTACATATATATGATGATGATATGTATCTATTATGCTATGTTGTACAATATGAGATTTGCGGTATGCATTTAAAGCTTAAACCAAATGATTCTGTTTTGAACTTACAACAAATGTTATGTCAGAGTGATCCTAACACTACTACTACTTCTACTAACCTCGAGATGTTGGAAGAAGAACACAAAAGCTCTTTAATGTCACACGGACTGCAGTGACGACTAAACAACACCTAGAAAAAAGCAGTGATTCATCAGCATTTACAGTGATCAAACCTCATCAGATATCGAAATAATGAATCATACATATAAATTTAAATTATTTAGAAAGGAATAGATGCTAATACAAATTAAATAAGCTCAATTACGCTGATGAGATTGTTTAGAGGTTTGTCTATATGTATAGCAGGAAAGATGAACAGATCATTTAATTTTGATTTGTGGGACCAGCGTGGAGTAACAGCCTACAGGTGTGTGAGACAGCTCACTCAGCTCCAGCCTCCAGCATTTCCTAATCTAGAGTGGATGCATGTCATGTCCAGTTCCCACTTGGCCCTTCTGCAGCCTGCGTTCCACACAGAACTAAGCAGTGACTACATGATCATAATTTATATCAATATGAAAAGTGCTTCAAGCATAGTAGAACGTGAATACAATTAATTACACATGCACTGTTTTTTAGAGTACAATTACACATGCGACTTCTCTACCATAGAGAGAAGTCTGAGTTTGAGATGTCCCCATGGAATGATAGTGTAAATTGCCCTCTCTTTTCATTACAGTTATTTACTTCTCTTAAGGTCTTTCCTCAGGGAAATGCACCTGAGAAGTGCTGACAGTGGTGCTGCAGGTCGAGGATGCTAGTCGCAGGTGTGACTGCAGCCTATTATGCCATTGACACCTGTGAATCAGGTCATGTTCAGCTTTATTTTTACCTTCAATTCACTACTAAACTACTGCACATGCTCTTGACTAATAGTCTCATTCTCCTTCCACCTGATAATAAATCATCTCTTTGGTGACCTATTTTCTTTTCTTAAAAAAAAAATAAAATAAATAAATAAATAAATAAATAAATAAATAAATAATATTTGGGACAAATTGAAGACCAAAAAAAATTTAATGGGTTATTCAATTTAATCACATTTTATTTTAACTTTTATTTATTTCATTGTCTGTTTTTTTTGTTGTTGTTGTAAATGTAGATCAGTTTTTTTCCTTATCTCTTACTTTTTTTTGTAATAAAGACATTCATTTATAAGGTCTATATTGATTGTTTTGCTTGTTCTGCTTTTTCATTGGTGATTTTAATTAATATTTTTAAATTGTTCTTGTTTAATTTGACTGGTATTTTATTTGTTCCTGATTGCAATAAACCTAATTGTATTGTACAGTACTTCTGCTGTAGAAGTACATGTAACTTGACATAATAAAATATGATAAAAGTCACAAAATGGCTTTAAAAAATTGATATAGATTGAGATCTCAAATGAGCATGCCAGATATGATTGTAGTAAAGTACAATATGAAAAATTGAATTAAATTAGAGTAAAAATCTCCTCAAGACGAAAATTCGGACTAACTGGAGAGACATCCTCTTCTGGGTGACCCTGGATGCTGGGATACATTGTCCAAATATAGCAAAAATTAATGATCCACTCCGACACAGGAATTTTTAAATGATTACTAGTCCTTGATCATTTTCCATAATAATTTCTTCTTTCCATTAGTAAACTAAGTGAACATTGGAAGTCTTTCTAAAACAATTTAGGCAAATGAGCATCAAATTAGTACATGTGTTTTTAATATGTTTAATAATCTTATATTTGTTCTATAATAAAATGTAATTATAAAAAATCTTGAGAAAATATCGAGAAATTTATCTTGCCAAGATTTTGTTTTTGCAGTTTAGGTACCTAAAGAGTTTATATTTTTTAATAAGCAATAGTACTCATAATGCAATGTATCTATTTAAAAAGTTATTGTTTAGGTGTGTCTTTGCAATAAGTCCCCGACAGACAGATATGTAAAGAAATATAGGGCCTGATAAGCTAATAAAACTTAATCCTTTATATTTTATATGACTTTTTTTTCAATTAATTCTTTTTTATGTATATTCCATTTTTACATATATAAATTTTGTAAAGACGTTACAGATAGTCGCATTGCACTGGACAGAGTTTGTATAATTGTGTGCGACCAATAAAATTTAAATACTTTAATATGGATAGCATCTGTGCTATCTGAGCCTTAACATATCCAGGAATGCACTACTGACCTTCTGTACTTTGCCGTCCATGTCCAGGTAGATGGCTTTGGGAGCGTAGGATGAAGAGCTTGATCCCATGCTGACAGTGCAGACTCCGAGATAGCAAGAGGAACTCTGAGACCCTCTCTGGAATAAAGCTTCCCCAAGTTCAGAACCACTGAAAAGCAACACAGGACCTCACTGATGACTTGCAATATCAGTTTTTCACCTTAATTAATATTAATCAGCTTCATCTGACAATAAACACTCAAGTAGTTTTGAGATAACCGTATAAAAGCGGCAGCTGAATTTGATTGTCAGAAGAAACTCCTGTCACTTGGTGGTGCATGAAGGAATGAAGCATATCATTTTTTTCAGTTGATCAGTTTAATATGTATTATAGAATGTTATATAATAAAAAAAAAACTAAGGGTCCTCAGATTCTGGCAAATAAATCTGTCTTCTGAATAGACCAATACTGAGTAATACTAATATACTGTACAACCTTACACATACAGCACATGTTTCACATCACCATCCCATCATCCTGTCTTTGTGTACAATAAGGATTAATTAGCTTTACAAACAATATCCATATGAACTTACCTGATGTGATCAAAGCTGTTCTCCTAAGGTGTATGCAGCCCCTCACTGTTCCAGGTGCTATACATGGAGGGAAAAGTGAAAGGGGGGAGATGTGGAGGGATTGTAGGATTTTTAATGTAACTGCAGCTCCTCACCGTTGCCAGGGGACTGTTACTACACGGAGGAAGTGGGCTGCTCTTGCTTCTCTCAGATATCTTCAGTTCCTATTGCAATCGCTTTTTAATATTTTTTAAAAAATACATATAGCTGCGTATGATGTCAGCTGATTCAACAATTATGCTAGATGGGTTTATTTTGGCTTGGGTGGAAACATATTGCCAGCTTTTTACATGCATCATAGTGTGTTAAACTGAAATCAATCCAACTGACTGAAAAGGATCTGCTTTTGTTGTCTGCTTAAAAGCTATTCTTTTAAGCCACCTTCTTAAATTATAGCCTGCACCATATATTTAATACTTTATTCTTCTCATTAATTCTACGCAACACTGATTATACGTTCAGTATGAAAAGCATTATAGAATCAACTAGTTCTGAATTGTATCTCAGTATAGTATAGTAGTCCCCTTGAATCCTAAGAGCAGATGTTTTTGTCAGATATGAACAAACAAGACCTGAAGTTGTTATACCATTTTTGCTTCCTTAAAGCATAGTTTGGAATCAGCGTTAATTATATATGCCTCCAAAAACAACTTACGGGAGAGAATAAAGCTGTAAGTGCATATGGCTGAATCATTAACACCCATATGAGAAGAGAATTAGGGTGTCAGCAGTGGAGGCAAGAGTGAGCCTGCTCAACAGCCCTGCTCTAATCAGGCTCTTCCCTGGGGGGGTACAACATGCTTCTCACACCTCCATTCACGAAATCTACTTTGCTCCTCCCTAAACCAGGCAGAATACACACATAGACATAGATCAGTGTGTGTTTAGAGCACACTGGATGGGAAAAACAAAAAGAACAGGAATTAAGGGGACCAGAAACCAATGTGGATCTTAGTATTTTTTTTAAAACCATACCTTTGTTTGTGTATATAAGTCCTGCTGTATTACACAGAGGAGACACAATGCCGAGAAGCTGGAAAACCTTATGCAATCCACCACATTAGACATTCACACTTTGGTTAATCAAGGATACGAGAGGCTGCAATTAATCATGAGACAAAGGCGAGGCGTCCAATCACATTTGAATGATAAGAGGTGTTCAGGTGGAGATCTGAGAGAAAGACATTGTTCTGATAATGGAGACTCAGCTAGACTGGCTGTGTGTGACACAGATGAAGCCAGTAATATGGAAAACTCCTCTCTTGGGCTCCTTTTATCTTCTTCTATCTCTGATCTATATCCCTATCCTTTTTTTTTTTTTTTTTTAAATCTTCATCACATGTGTAGTGCTTGAAAGCCTTGAAAGCCTAAAGATTTAATGACTAAACCTAGATTTTTAGGAGACATGGCACTGTACTGTAAATGCCCGAGTGATCTTGTGATCTCATTATCAAAGAAGAGGAATCAACATATTTCTTGATTTACATTAAGGTCAAGTTTAAAATGATCCTATAGATTTCTGATGTAACAGAATCCAAAAGATGTCATATCATAAACTGAACGGGAGCTGGAAGTTTCTGGTTCTTTATAAGCACTTCATTTAAAAAAGCCCACTTAATTAAAACTCTCGAAAAAGTAATCGCAATGGATCGCATTACCAGGCTGATGAGACTTGATTTGGTTCTATATTTACATTGAAATACTCTGAAAAACACATGAGTTGACTAAATGATACAATTTCCTTCCATGGAGCCTGATTAGAGTTATTAGCATTAAGGGCCATGCAGAAGCACTCAGTAAGCTTAACTACGCTCCTGTGAAGAGTTCTTAACCCATAAATAACAACTTTGAGCCTTCTGGGACACATCCTGGTTAAGAATAATCAAAGACGGCTGTAGTCCAAAATTACACTGAAGGATAACTATCATTACTTCATGCAGAGTAAGCCATTTGAAAAATGTAAAAGTGGTGGTCATGCGATATGAACAGGAGCGTAACTGAATTGAACTGGAACTGAATTAATACTGAAGTTACTCACTTATAGAGGCTAGTAGTACCAGTAGTATTATATTTACTTATTATGGATTAAACATTTCTGAAAAAAATAATATTTTTTAACTTAAACCTCATACCAGTAAATTCTCCTGTGTTGCTTTCATTTAAATCCATCTGGACTGATATACTGTATATACTGTAGAGTGTTATTCCCCACCGGGGCTTTTTGATAAGATAATTCTGACTTCATTACTTTCTCTACAAAGGTGCATTAGTGGAGGTTGTAGGTTAAATAACAACTCAATTCAGATTAGCATTGCCTAACCTTGCTCCTCCAGGATTGCTCTATGTGCATGGAGTTTGCATGTTCTCCCTGTGCTTGGTTGCTTTCCTCCAGGTCCTCAAACTCAAACCATGTCAACAGTCCATTAATAGTGATGACAAAATATTGTTATGATGCCTTCATGTGTAAACTTCCATATGCAATATTTAAATCTAGGTATAGGCTACGCATCAGGCACTAACCTGATAGTCAAAAGTTTGCTTTAAAAAAAAAAACAATAAAAAGTGTCAAACTGCTACTTGGACTGCTAGAATCTGCACATCCTATAGTGTTTAATATGATTAAATGACCAGGTGTTTATCTTTGCATGGGTCATTTACTCATATTGATGGATCCAGAGTTTACTCATCCAGTGTTGAAGTGGCTGTCCCACAAATAGGTTCAACCCACTGTATTATTTACAAAAACAATTCTGAAATAATCTGGAACAATTGGATAGTGAGAATATAATACAAATATAGTATTAAATTCTTACTATACTGTATATTTTTTATATATACTGTATATGATTTTTTACTTTTACATCCAAAATGACAATGCCACCACTGTTACACACCTGTAATGTAACACTCATGACCGTGACATTTAAAAAAAAAAATCCAAACAGAGCACTATTTTAAAATGGCTGACGCATTCGGGGAAATACTATCTTGTTAAAAATCTCAAACCAGTAATTCTAGAAATAATCTTCTGTTTGGATAAAAAAAAATATGTTATGGTCACTAGCATCACATTATAGGTGTGTAACAATGAGAGTATTGTCATTTTGGTTGCAAAGGGGGTTGTGGAATTCTAGTGGTCGTTGCTAATGTTACACTTTTGACTGATGTTACAGTTCTATATTGAGAGTATTTTCTGTCTTTTACATTTGATTTTATTCTTAAAATGCATGTCAGTAAAGCACTCACTAGTCTGTTTTGTACTCTTTTGGAGTGATGGCATCACTTAGAAAAAAGAACATAAGGACTAGAACCAATAATAGCCCTTCATTATTATTATTATTATTATTATTATTATTATTATTATTATTATTGGGTGGGAGTAAGTTAAAACATTGGTTTGGGAGGTTATTACACGCCTGCAAGAAATTCTGTGTCCACTGCTACTGATAGTAAAATTCCTATTCAGAACACTGTGTCGCCATCTACTGGTTAAAGTGTATTATTGTATAATATCTCAAATATGCTGGAGTAGTCATGGATGCAAATGAATCAATATAAGCATTTCATTGAATTTATAGTTAGTACAGTTACATTACACAAACCTAATTGAAAATTGTCTTTGTGCTTATTACATCTTAGTTTAATAATAAGTTTCTGCTAAGTTGAATAGTTTTCCATACACGTACGCGCCCCACATTGCACAGGATAAACAGAACCACAATCTTGGGAATCGCCATCTCATTAGGGAAAAATCACATTTATGTGTTAAATAGTTTTTCACATTTAATGAACTAAATAATTAAATCATTGAATCATACTACATGGGCCAGACTTCGCCCTCCCAGGGCGGCAGTATGCTTTGGCCACCCATGACCCTGTCGCCAGTTCACCAGTTTTCCTTCCTTGGATCACTTTTGGTAGGTCCTGACCCTGGGAACATCACACAAGACCTGCAGTTTTAGAGTTGCTGTGACCCAGTCCTCTAGCCATCACAATTTGGCCCTTGTCGAAGTCACTCAAATCCGTATGCTTGCCCATTTTTTCTGCTTTCAATGCATCAATTTCAGGAAAAAATGTTCACTTACTGCCTAAAATATCCCACTCACTTCCAGCTGCCACTGTGACGAGATATTGTGTTTGTTGCTACTGTGAAAAGGGCCAAATTATATTACTGATTATACTGGTAACACACAGGTCATCACTGATGTGGTCATAATGTTATGTGTATATATATTTGGTGCTGTGGATTGTAGGGTCGGTGGCCTTGAGCTCTTTGACTGCTGGGCCTGTGCATGTTGGGCTGCGTTGTACTCTGTGTTCTCTTTCTACAGTGGCCCGTCATTGACCTTTGCAGTGATTTGGGCTGCATTGGCTTTTTTGTGGGATTGGATAATCAGTATTAATGTGTTTCATGTTACATGGTGTTATCATGGCTGATCAGTGACAAACAATGTCAGAGAAACAAACAATATTGTATGCCTTCATTTATATATTCTTATATTCGAATATTGTTTGTTTTAATTTCTTTTTATATTTTAGCCAGATGTATTAAGCAATATTCATGTTTTTTATTGTTTATATTCTATTTATAGAAATTACAATAAAAAATATAACTTTATTTTCATGCATTTAAATGGTCACTGTGGATAAGGCATTGAAGGGTTATAGTGATATGGACATATTTTACAATATATTTACACACATGCTGTATATGTAAAAATCCTCTCTCTGGTACCACATAAAAATAACATTTTGCAAAACTAGTGTATGGTTACAGCATTTATATTATATAACGGTTGTTCATGGCAAATGTATTCTAGGCAACACTGCTGTAGTCAAAGCACAAAACCATGACTGTGGAAGCCAGGGCAGACACATCATTTTAATAGAAAAGGCTAAGGACAGTGCGCATCATTTGTCAAGCTGAATATGAGAAAATCTTTTGTAAAGAATGCAGCATCATTTAATCAAAAAATTTTATATCTCATGAGGGAAAAAGTAACCTATAAAAGCTCCTGAGTTTGTGCAAATGTATATGTAAAGATTATATGTAACAAGACTCACTAATGTGAAACTCAACTCCTGAATCTTATTGGCATGGGTTGCTGCACATTTTATACACACACACACACACACACACACACACATATATATATATAATTATACGAAAATTTTAAAAATCTTTAAATTAAGATGAAACAATTAGGCTTAGGACAAACTTAGGACAAAAGAACTGGCACTCTATTAAAGTTGGAAGACTTGATGTGTCCAATATACAGTATGCAGTGTGTGGGAGTCACTCAATCACCGCTTTGTCATCAATTTGTCATTAATGTCAAGCTTTTATAGAGCATTATGTTCACTCACTTATTTATTCTCTGCACCACTCTGCAAAGGCGGTCTGGAGCCTATCCCAGGGAACATGGGACGCTAGGCAGGGTACGTCCTGGATGGGGTGCCAGTCATCCGCGCACACTCACACTCTCATGGGCGTGTCTTTGGACTGTGGGAGGAAACCATAGTACCCAGCGGAAACCCACCATGCACATAGAACCAAGGCTGGAATCGAACCCTTGCGCCTGGAACTACACCACTGTGCCGCCGCATTGTGTTCATAACAAATGTAAATCAGCTGTGTCTTGAACATTCTTGGTATTTTACGGTTTACTGATATAGCATGAAGATAATCAACGTTGCTGAAAATTCTATAAATCTGGCAGGAGTTTTTGTTTGTCCTAGGAAAACATTTACACAAAGTTTTACCAAATAATTAAAAAATGTACAAGCCAAATACTGGATATCAAGTGGCACACTTGATAATAAGTGAGAATATGGCTGGCTTTTGTTTTTAGGGCAGCTATACAGACACATTCTGAACCATTCCTAGTGGGAAAATGTACCACACTTCAAGAAGATAGTGTCATGTGTAATTGCTAAGGGCAGACCAGACACTGTGAAAAGTGGAACCCATCCAGATACAAGATGACTCACCAGACAATATTACTTTCCTTTTCCAAGCTTGCAGTCATTATATAAGACTGGGTTTGAGTTAGCAGTTGTTTTCTAAATGCATACACTTTATGAAAATATCACAAACATTTAATGTTTTTTATTTATTTATTTATTTATTTATTTATTTAATGGCTGTCCATTTAACTATTTAATGTGTATTGCTATATTAGGTGTTCGATATTGCTTTACAAATTGAAATGCTCTTAAAACGAAATAACATTGCAGTAAAGGAACAAGACACACAGGCCTGTTGATTTTGAACTGACATAAATCCATTTCACAACATGACCCCCACTTTTATCTGACATTTTCAATATTTTTGGGGGCTTCAGTAAGATAAATGTGTAGCGGCCTGGGAAAATCTCCTTCACACTGACATCTGGTGGCTTTCATGTAATCAGGAGCTCACTTGACTTTTTGAGGGGTGTCAGGACATTTTTCATAAATACTGTACCTGGTTTTAAATGTAAGATTGATTCCTTGACTTAAAGTGACTTTGTATGTATAGGAATAAAGAAGCTCTAGGTGTGAGGTAGAAGAGTGGTTCAGGACAATTATGAATCCTTTGACAATCTGTATGAATTTCTCAACAAAGAGGAGTGGCAGATCCTGAACTCCATGGAAGTACATCCAAACTCAACAACTCTGGGAATAAATCCCTGTGCTTAGAGCAACATTGCTGAATGCAGAATCCATTTGGAAGTTGCAGAAAGCCAGACAATCTTGGAGCTCAGTATTCTGTTATACTTGCTTGGAAACTTCACACAAAATGAATTGGGACTTTCTAGATACAGGCCTACTTGGAATATGCTAAGAAGCCATTGATATTTATGATGCGGTTACTGCCACTTAAGTAAATCTAAACCAGGATTTTTAGCCTTTGTGGTTTTAAAGACTAATTATGGGAATGAAATGGATGTTGGGCATGATCTCTGTCTAAAGCTGATGTCCATTTAGCCAGACATCAAGTTTCTGACAGCTGCTATGCAGCAAGAACACCCTTCTCATTAGGCGAGCTGCAGGTGATGCAATGTAATGTTACTCAATGTGTGATTCATACCCAGTGCATTGATATCTCACATAGACTGAATCTGTGAATAAATCTTGTGGTGTTAATATCAATTGATGGACTTGTGAGAGCGAAAACTTTGTTTTGTGCTGTTAATTTCCTCAAATATTACATGGCAATGAGCAGCATGTATTTGATGAAAGGTATGCAAGCGTTGGCCTGATTCAGTCTAAGAATGATATTTTCTGTCTGCTTTTTCAGTGACACATTTCTCGCCATGTGCATGGTTTTCCCAGACCGCTGCAAATTATCATGAATGTTCTCTCTCTCTCTCTCTATATCTTTTTTTCCTTTTTGAAAAAAGAATTTTTTTTTTCAAAAACTGTATTCTTTGACTTAGTGATTAAATGCGGCTATGAACGCTAGTCTCGTGTACAGCCAACTGTTCTTCTGTATGCGAGGGGGTGGGGCTTGCAGCTGAAGGGTGAGGCTTTCGTGGTAAGCTTCGCAGGTGTGGTGAAGATGATGTAGCCATGGTGGTGGTCGGGGTTGTGGGAGGAGAGGGAACAGGGGTGCGAGGGTATCTCCTTCCTGAGTAGGTATGTGCATCTGGAGAGGAAAATGTGCTGGGATAGCAAGGTGGACTGTGTGGATCCAAAGGGTGGATGTAGTTACACGACTCCTCGTCTTGTTCTTCAGAAAAGTCCTGCAGTTTGATAAGAAAATAATTTAATTCAATCAACCAAGCTAAAGAGTAAAGTTATCCTTAGATTTAAAATTTGAAGCAATTCAGCTTTAACAATACTGGAGACATTTTTTTTACTTACTGTTTCCTTCAGAACATATAAACCACCTGGGCCTTTACGATTATGGTAGCTCCTTCCTGGAACAATATCAACTGCAACTACAAAGTATGGATATGTATTGTTAATGCTTATTTGGTAACAGTTTAATGCTAGGGTGACATAAAACCCTGACATGAATTATGATGGATATATACAACCAGACTTGCACTCAAACGTAATTTTACTGGAATAAAAGATAACATAGAAAAGTCTTAAATAGGTTCAATTTGGAAATCTATATATATATATAGCAAAAGTACATTAACACCCAGATCACCCTCTCTTTTTGTTATGAAAGTAGTAATATTCCTGACATGTGCTAAAATTTGACTAACACTAGATGCTGACTCTTTTGGGTTGAATGTCACATCTGTTCTGACAGCAGACCACCAGCTTGCTTTTAATAGCATACTGCATTCTGTGTGAATTACCTAATGTGTGTGAAGACAGTGTATTAATGGGATCAACATTTTGTTCCTGGGTAATTTACAGTTTAATTAATTTACATTTTATTTTGTAAATGTAATTTCCAGTTCCATTTTTATTTTATCGACAATCCTACCTTTAACATTATTAAAAAAAATTTACTGTGAATTTTAATTTGAAATTTTGTATTTTCAGTTTATTTAAAAAAAAAAAATTTTTTTGGGGCTATGGCCAGTCTTGTGAATGTGGCAAATCAAATTTAAGTTGGAATTTTGTCAGTAGGTCGTATGTGAACTAAAAATTTATTTAACATATATTTTCATAAAAAAACTGTCAAAATAAACATTTATGAATGTAGGTTCATGTCATGTATTATGAAGTGTAAGGTTAATCTACATTAAATAATGTACAAAAAATGCATAGTACAATTACAATGTGCAAGAATTTTGTTGCTTATGAAATTAAACGTTTAAATAGACTGAAATCCTGAGGTGTTACCTTCATGATTGCCATTGCTCTGCTCAACATTTTGCCTGCTGTGCATAACTGGCTGTTGCCTTTTTCTATAAAAACAGATAAACAGATGAGATTTGTTAAAGAAATACACAAATAGATTGATTACAACAGTAAGCCTTCAGTATTTTAGCAGGTACATATATGATAGCATATAAGAGGTTTATTAACGTGTTATTTGTGTAATGCATCTCAAATAAGTCAACTGAAACATGTTTATTTACCATATATACTGTACACATTGTTATTTGTAGCAATAACTTTACTTGTGCATCTGTAACTAGCCATCTGTTATACAAAAATGATGAATTACTGCATGTGTTAGTTGTGGTAATTATTAAAATAATAAGTAAATAAATATCTTATTAGACTTGATTATTCATGGATCTATGCAGTGCCAAGTGACATGGGTTTATTGATGTAGCTTACTTTTTTACATTACCACACATAATGATATTATTGTGATTGTCACAAGACCATCATAGAATCTATATGAGTAATACAAAGATCAATGTTATTCATTAATATTTTTCTCATAATTTTTATGAAATAATTTTTTTACATTATCACAACTAATAATGCAATAATTATTCAGTTTACCTAACAGGTCAAGTTATGTACCAATACAGGTTGTAATAAATAAAGACTAATACACAGTGTATACATTGTAAATAAATAAGTATCTAATTTGAACTTCATTATACAAATCAATTAATGACTTTAATTGATCCATTATACACTATGCGTTCGGTAAAATAAAGTGTCACCATTATTTCATATGCTACTACTACTAATGATTCCATAATGATTATTTAGTACAATGATTAATCTTAGTGCATCAATAAACATTAAAGCATATACAGTACTGTGAAAAAGTCTTGAGACACCCCTTCTTTCTTCAAATTAAATGAAATTAAATTATGTCCAATGGCAAGAAAATGTATGTGAACCTTTCAGGAATTTCATTGTTTTCTGCATTATTTTGTCATTAAATATGATCTCATTGTCATATATGTTAAGACTATTGACAAATATAATGTGCTTAAAATAATAACATAAAAAATGTCTTTATTGAGAACAACCATAAAAACCTCATAATGCTAGTGTAAAAACTGCTTTCAGAGGATCTAGCATCAAGAATTGTTGATTTACATAAAGCTGGAAAGGTTTACAAAGTGATTTCAAAGACTTTAGGAATTTAATAGTCTACACTGTAAACCCGAATAAGTTGGCAAAACTCGCAAAATTTTAGGTAATCAGTTACATAAAATTTTTTAAGTAATGACGTTTCCAGTTTTAAGTAAGTTGAGTTTGTTGTACTCATTTATATTAATCGTTCTTTACTTACATTATTGAGTAGCGTAATTCATACTATTTAATAGCAATTATCATTTTTTTTTGTTGTTGCAAATCAAATAAATTGTTGTTGGTCTTTCGGCTGCTCCCGGCAATGGGTCGCTACTGCAGACAATCCGGTCCACAAACAAGCATGGCACAGATTTTATACCAGATGCCCTTCCTGACACAACCCTCCCATTTTATAGGCTTGGGACAGGCACTTCATCCAGTTGTTGGGAATCGAACCCGGGGCTTTTGCATGGCAGGCGAAACACCCACCACTGAGCCACCAGTGCCCTATTGCCCTGATGATGTCAGACACAAAACCGCTAGCTGAAAGATTTAAAGTTGTTAGAACTTTAAGGTGACAGTTACTGTTACTTAAGTACTTAAAGATACTTACTTCAAATACTACAAATAACAAATTTGTTCAGCTAACTTTAAAAGTGTCATTTCTACAAACTCATAAATACCAAAAAGTTCTAAATATTCATCAAAGTCTATTAATTTGAACTAATTGTAATTATTTAAGTTAACAGTACTCAATATGTTTACTTACTTTGAGCATTAGGGTTTACAGTGTACAGTTAAATGGAGACAGTTTGGGAACATGGCTACTCTACCAAAAAGTGGGCCCCCAGTCAAATGACCCAAAGAGCATATCATTGATGACCCAAAGACTCAACCTCGAGTGACAGCCACAGATATGAAGGCATCATTGGAACTGGCTAACATCTGTGTTCATAAGTCTACAGTACAATAAAACATTGAACAAGGAGGGTGTTCAGGAGACCACAGAGTAAGCCACTGCTTACTAAAAAGAGCAGATTGACACTACATAGCAGTATTGGCAAAATGTTTTGTGCACTGATGAAACGAAGATTGAACTATTTGCAAAAAACACAACACTACATCTGACATAAAAAGGGCACTGCATAGCATCATGAAAACATCATCCCAACCTTAAAATATGGTGATCAGGGACTGGCCAGCTTGCAGTCTTTGAGCAGAAGATGGGGAATTAAAAAAATTCTTCAGGATAATGTGACAATCTGTAAGTCAGCTGAAACTCAACTGTAGAAGCTGGGTGATGCAACAGGACAATGATCCAAAACACCAGCGCAAGTCCACAACAGAGTGGCTTCAGAAAAACAAACTCTGCCTTTCAGAGTGGCCAAGTCAGAGCCCAGACCTCAACCCAATAGAGATGCTATGGAATGACTTCAAGAGAGACATACACATGAGACATCCAAAGAATATGACAGAGCTAATGCAGTTCTCCCAGGAAGAATGGGCTAAAATTCCTCCTGAACGATGTGCAGGTCTGATCCACAGCCACAGGACGTGCCTGGTTGAGGTTATTACTGCCAAAAGAGTCAACCAGTTATTAATTCCAAGGGTTCACTTACTTTTTCCACTAGCATTTTTGGTGTTATTATTTTAGGCACATTATATTTGTCAATACTCTTGACAGATTTAGATGAAGATCAAATCACATTTAATGATACATTAATGCAGAAAACTATAAAATTCCAAAAGGTTCACATCCTTTTCCTGTCCTTTATAACTCATTTCCCCTATCATCTGTTATACTAATCACCGGCCTGATCATCCTCACCAGTTTCTCACTGGTTCATGCCTTAAGTTAGATGCTTTTATGCTTGAATGATTCATAGGTCACTGTGCGGTGTAAAAAAAAAAATGTTTGCACAGTATTGTACATTAAAAGCCATTAAAAGTCACATGAATATCCATGAATTATATAAATTGTTATTAACACAATTTATTAATTGAGCATTGTTTAATGTGACACAGAATGTGAGATTACTTTTTGGAAGGCTTCCAACAGGCACACACCGTCACCAGGGTTATAAGCAAGAAAATTCCACCAGTGGAAAGAATGATATAGAGAGAACTTCTCCCTGCAGAAAAAAAAGAAACACCAGGAAAGCCACTGCTGTCAAGACGCTATTCTTTCGAGCTATTCTTTCGTTGTTCATCCATCTTTTATTACATACATAGATGCAGCACTACTGTAAATTGATTTTATCTCTCAAACTAAACCAAGAGCTCTTTAAATTGTGCTCAAAAGAAACAAGAATGTAGATGAGTCTCAGAGCTCAAGCTGTGACAATGGCCTGGTTGTGTTTACAGGTTTTGTTAGAGCTGGAATGAATAGTGGTGCAAGTTTTTTTTAAAGGGCAGTGGGTGCAGAGGGAATGCAGAACCCCACTGGGTTACTGCAGTGCCTTAACTGTGCAGTAGTCCATTAAGGAGGAGAAGGAGGAGGAGGAGGAGGAGGAGGATGAGGAGGAAGTGGTGGAAGCAGAGGCAATAGTTAGTGCGCTTCACTGGCATAAAAACTTCACTTGGCCCTTTCAGCAAGCCCTGTTAGTAGCACATATGACATTTGAAATGATGTTAAGTTTGGAGCTTACCACAGCTTACTGTAGTAATATATATCAATGTAAGTATACTATAACAATATGAATCAATATAAGATAATAAATAATGAATATTTGATTGATTTTAACCTGCACAATTATTGAACAATTATTATGTATAATTTTTACATTTTCCTTTACTGGAAAAATAATACAATCTTTTGAAACAACATATCAATCTCAAACTCCATTTGCACCTCACTCATTACCTGACTTCTTACTTTACTCGCACTTCCTCCAGTCTTGAAATCAAATATGTTTAACTGACCTCAAAACTCTACATCTGTAGTAATGCTATCGAGTCTTTAGTTTTCCATGCAAACCATTAAGCTGCCAACCACAGAGCATGGAAGCTAAGAAATGGTTCCTCTGAGAAACAGACCTAGACTAACCTAGTGCATATTTGCAAACTGCGCTACATGCTGGATCTCAGGTCAGCATGAAACATTGAGAGGAAAGCATTGTCTAACCTCTTCCGCATACATGATCTCATAGGTGCTCATAATAGTGTCTAATTCTAGTGTCACCGTGACTGATAGAGGCGAGAGAGAGAATATTATGCTGCTCCCCTTAGGAGTCATCACAGCGGATTATTTGTCCCCATCTCACTCTGTCTTCTGCATCTTTTCTGTCACACCAACCTCCTGCATGTCCTCCTTCATGTCATTGATGAACCTCTTCCTATTTGGCCCTCCTCCTCTTCTCCTGCCTGCCAGCTTCATCTCTAACAATCTTCTCACCCCTAATCCCTCCTCTGCACATGTCCAAACCATCTTGGTCTAGTCTCTCTGTCACAAAACTGTCCTAATTGCACTGTCCCTCTAATATACTCATCTCTAATCCTGTCTAATCTCCCTCCTGACGACCTCTTTTAACCTCTAAATTTGTATTGTTCTAGTTCTTAATTCAGAGTTCAAATTATTCTTTCGAAAAGGAGAATTTTGGACAAGCGACAAGTGAACTGAAGCCAGTAAATGAAATCATCTCTATCATCATAAATGAAAATCATAAATGAAATCATAAATCATAAATAAAATAATATACTATCATCATCTGCAGTTGTGCTACTAAGTCGCTGACCACCCAATGTAAAGACCTCGGAAAATTTTAAATGAAAAACAACAGTGGCTATCCCAGCTACCTTAAACACGAACAATGCTAGCAAACAATGCTTATTCTTGGCTCAGAGTACAAACACACAGTAAAACCTCCAATATTGATTTAACACTTTCAGAGTTTAATTCCTGGGTGTTAATTTGACACTCTACGCTGGGAAATTTGCAGTGTAGAAGTGCCACAGTATCTACCTGATTGTGTATGTGTGCCATAAAACTAGCACAGGGTTGTAAGAATTGAATAGAGTTCAACCCATTCACTTAGGCTTCAATTAAATGTGATCTATTTTAAATCAGTATGTTTTTTCACAATTGTGTGAACTGTTATGCTTGGGAATCACCCATATACTACATAGACTAGACAGAAAATCTAAAAATACAGAGAAAGGTTTACATTTCCCATCATGTATCTCTAACATGTAGTATGAAGTGAGAATCAATTCCTACACCTACTGTAGACTGTGAGTCTGACAGGAATGCTTTTCATGCTGCTGATGGGGTTCTCCACAGTGCAGGTGTAGACATCATCATCTGACATCAGCACCCGAGAGATATTCAGAACTTTGTGGTCATGTGACAGGAGCAGACGCGTGTCATTGTTCATAGGCTTCCCGCCCTTCAGCCAGCCATAAATAGGCTTTGTACCCCTGTCGTGAGTGCAGTTCAGTGTGAAGTGTTCAGTAAACTCCAGCACAGATGAAGCCACCAAGTGCACGAAAGGCCTGGACACAGGAACTGACAACGAAAGACAAAACAACAACAACAAAAAAAACATTAAACTGAAAAATCATGTTATTTAAGACAAACTGCAATGAGTTTCATCCTGAACATCCTGAATGAACATGATGAGAGATCACTTACACATTTATTGAAATCAAAGAAAAAAACTAAGAAAAAAAAAAAACAGTAGAACTCACAGCTATATTTAAGAGTGAAAGTGAGAGCATTTCCACACACACAATGCAAAGAGAGTTCAAGGGATTGGGACTAAACAGCTGCATAGCCTTGAGAATACCACATCGCAGTCAGGATAATCAGAAAAAAGGTTCAATTTGCTAGGGGGCATAAAGAAAGGACCGTGGAACGTTAGAAAAATGTCATGTGGACTGATGAGTCTCCAGAGAGATGGGTGCATCAGGGTAAGAAGGGACATAGATGAAGTGAATAACCCATCATGTCTAGCGCCTACTGAGGTTTCTTCAGTTGGTCAGGTCTAGTGTTCAGCCATGTTACGTGCCCAAAAATAGAGGTCAGCTGATCACCTGAATATACTGAATGTCCAGGTTTCATCAAAGGACTTTTTTTTGTCCCTGATGACACAGGCTTATTCCAAAATGACAACGCCAGGATTCATCAGGATCCAATTGTGAAAGAGTGGTTCAGGGAGCATGAGACATTATTTTCACACATGGATTGGCCACCACAGAGTTCAGATCTTAAACTTATTGAAAAGCTTTGGGATGAGCTGGGGGAGGCTTTTTGCAGCGGTCTGACTCTCCCATCATCAATACAAAATCTTGGAGAGAAATTAATGCGACTCTGGACTGAAATAAATGTTGTGAAATTGTATAAGCTTATCAAAATGATGGCATGGCCGTAACCAAAGCAAAAGGCTGTCCAATGAAATATTAGAGTGTGAGACTTTTTTTGGCCAGGCAGTGTAGGTCTTACAGTCTATAAACAGGATTATTTTTGAGCAGCTTATTTCAGTCTCCATAACAACTGATATTCAATCAATTTTTGTCTTCTAAAGTAGTGGGCTTTAAGCACTACATAACAATGCTCAAACCTGCCCATCTGGTACCAACAACAGTTAACCAGAATTAAAGTCACAGACCTTACACTTGTTTTTCATTCTCATGTGAAAATTAACTAAAGTTCTTGACCTGTAATCTGCATTTTTTTTTTGCCATGGTCTGCTATCATGATTTGATGATTAGGTATCTTTATAAACACTCAAATAATGAGTCACACACACACACACACACACACACACACACCCACACACAGACAGACACACACACACACACACACACACACACGCACACACATAATTGAATTAGAAATTGAAAGACGGCAAAAAGTCACAAATATGTCTACAGTACTCTGGTGTCACTTGTTCGATACATGCCTACCTCATTGTTTCCTGAAGATCATGTACAGAAGATGCTTTCTTAAGTGATACAGTCACCTTCACCATTTCTCAACATTTTTCTGTTGGCTTTACCTGTAGGTCTAGAGATGACCCAGGCCATGGCGCCAGTTTTTCACTAGTTTTTCAGTTAATTAGCACAGCTTATCAGCCAGATAGACTAGAATACATGGCATGTGTTGTCTTGATGTTTTTGGCCACCACTGTATATTAGAAAAGTAGACTTTTTGAAATATTAACATGAATTTTATTTAGTATGTTTTATTTTTTGCTTTCACGACAGCATGCACCTGCGCTGGCATAGATGCTGCAAGCTTGGGAAAAATTGATTATGATTCATTTTAAATAACAAATTTATAGAGAAACAATAGAGACTTCAGTAGAAGAGATTATGTATATAACAATCTGATATTTTTGTACAAACCAGTTAACATGGCCAATATCACAAATTTGCTTATGTTTAAATAGGGACCCAGAATCTCAAATACTACATAGGTAACATATTGACCATTTTTTTAACACTTAACTTATTATTATTATTATTATTATTATTATTATTATTTACATATTTTTACATTCTAAAACCTCCTGTTTATTTACAATTTTAAACTGGAAAAAAAAATCACAGATATTCAATGTGGCCTCTGGGTTTTTGGACCCAAATAATCATGACACAATTTTTTTTTTTCCAATTTTCAACTTAAGATTCAAATCTGTATTTATTTTTGTTACATTTTTCAGCCCATGTGTCAAAGATATCTGTTTCTTGGAGTAGGTGTTTGCTTGGCAGGAAAACTGGAAATGGAATAAATCTTAAATTTTTATTTTGTTGCTTTGAAAGCCTTTTTCAACTTTCACCCAGTTACAATACTACTCTTAGAAACTCAGAGCTGACTCTCAGATAACTGTGCTGTTTCAGCAGATTCTGACGTATTAAAAATTACACCCTTGAAATATACAACAGTGTGTTTGTGCTGCAGCGTTAAGTGGAAAGCTACAGTACGTACATGCCTTCCCCTGCCTACCGTCTACAGTGAGGTTCAGGTGTTTCTCCCCAGTAAAGGTATCATCAGTGATGGAGATCTCCACTTCATAGGCACCCTCATCTGACAGCTGCAGGTAGTTGAGCAACAGTGAGCCGTTTTCGAAGAGCATGATGCGGCCACGGTATTCGCTCCGCAAGTTCCCAATGATGTCAGTGCCGATAGACTGCACCACAGTAACAGGTTTGTCCCTCTTCAGCTGCCACTTGATGACGGGTCTGTCTGAACTGGTGCTAGTGTAGCTGACGGAAAGCAGGGCAGAGCTGCCTAGGGTGCCCCTTATGATAGAGGATGGGCAGGTGATGTTCACACCACTGACGGCTTGATGCCCACAAAACAAGACACAATATATATACACATGTAAGTCAAGGATTGTTAAACAATTAAAAATAAATCAGCTAAAAAAGTCTTGTCAGATTTATTCACTTCCCCAACAAAACACTTTTATCATGCTTGACTACACAATATAAATTAGAAGAATAAGAATAAGAATAAGAATAAGAAGGAACAGAATTAGGAAATAGAGAAAAATAAACATTATTAAATTTACAGAGGATTTGCCTGGTTGGATGCTCATTATTAGCTAAAAAGTAAAAGATACAGGCACAATGACTCTCAGTGCAGCATCGATTGGATATTGATAGCTTTTTAGTGTGGCATGACAAAAATTGGAAATTTGATTTTTTAGCATATTTTTAGCGTATAACATGAGGCACTTTGTCCTCATGTCATAAATGGAAAGCAATACAATCTGTCTATTGCATTTTACATTTTCTATTTACATTTTGCCCCTTAATGATTGCTTTTCTATTAGACATCTTCTCTATAATTCTCTCCAAACACAACTAAACTCCAATCAGCCATGTTTATGACCAACATACAAACTCAGACGAGATAAAGATCCAGTTAGCTTTATAGGATTTTTGATTTTACAAAGCTCAGGTCTCGCTAACCACAGTTTTTAATCCTGATTGGAAACTCTATAGAATACCTTTAGAGCTGCCCAATGCCATGCCCTCACCCTGAATGATGTAGAGGTCTTAATGTTTTGGCTTGGTGTAGTACTGTATCTACATAACAAAATGTACATTTATGGATCATCATTACACATCTGAGACTCTGAAGAATTATCTGTAGACCATGTAAGATGACTAAATGACTGATAATTACTGATATATGACTAAATGAGTGAAATTGTTACTGGTTTCTTTACAAATGTATAATTTTTGTCCTTTTAATTTATATACATTTTGAGTTTGATTGAAATATAACTGAGGTATCTAAAATAATTACTAGTGCATCTTAAATCAGCAGGGATAGAGGCTCATTACATTGCTTACTTAAGCAATTAAATTTTAAGATTAAATGCATTTGATTCAAAAGACTGCCACAAATTTGTGTAAATTACTGTAGGTATAACAACAGTCAGGTCTGTTGAGCAATTTCATTTTCATATCACGGCACAAGACTCTCAGTATCTATATTTTGTAATATTTTTATTATGCCCTTATTTGTACAGTTTATTTTACAAGTTAAATTTATTTTGTTTCGTATTTCTTTTTATTAATATTTATTCCTTATATATAGCCTAGTTTTTATTTTCTTTTTAAGGTCACTGGTGGTCGTACAAGCATTTCACTGCATATCGTACTGTGTATGACTATGTATGTGACAAATAAAATTTGAATTTGATTTGAGTATCAGTATAGAGCTTTAACAACAGAGTAATATATTTACAGCTTCATGATGTGAATAAGATGGTAGCTATGCCTTTAAGGATAAGGTTAGGTCATGATTTAATGTATTTAGGCTAACCATCATGGCCACTAAGTGCTAGAGGTGGAAGGTAACTAAATACATTTTTAAAGTACAGTTTTCACAGAGTAGATTTATTAATGATTACTTTGTACTTTTACTCCACTACATTCTACAACAGTTATCTGTACTTTCTACTTCACTACATATGACTATATATGATTGTGTATGATTTGGGTTCCCTTTGTAAAACGCTCAGTTATGTACCAGGTGTTTGGAATCTGAAGCATAAGTAGTTACAGATAACACAACCCCTTTACAGTTTGGAAGGAGAGAGATAGAGACAACGAGAGAGTATCATTGATACTTAAGTAATTTTAGGTAGGTTTCTATACTTTTATATATATTATATATATATATATATATATATATACTTTTTCTCAAGTAGAATTTAAAAGGAGAACTTCTATTTTTAATTGTGTAATAGTTACCTGGGAAATCTCTAGTGGGAAAATTGTATTAGCCACAGAATACTATTAGAATTAACTTCAACTATGACGGAATAATATGATAGAAACACTGTAATTACACTGCCCACATCATTAGCCAATATTACCTTAAGTACACTTTGCCTGTTTGTACAAAATAATTAACTGACCACATGTTAAGTGTGAGTTAACCTCAACATTATAAGTCACATAATTTGTGGCTACAACATAAAAATGTAAGGAACATCAGATGCTTGTATGTAAGAAACCTTACATATCCTTTATATTTTACCAATTTCAAGTTCCTTATCCCAATGTTGCACAGCATTGCATTGCACATACAACTGCACATATCTGTACTTTATTCCAAATATAGTTCATACTGTTCCTGCCATCTTAAATTTATATATTTTCTGTTATATTTTTCATAATTTCGTAAATTCAGGTGTATGTAAATGTCATAGGTGGTCATACGAAACATTTTATTGCATGTCATACTGTATGTTTTTGTGCGTGACTTAAATGTCCATGCCTTATTTAAAAAAAAAAAAAAACACTGCACCTTGTACAAATTGTAATAAACAGAGATAATTCAGGACCAAGTCTCAGACCTGCAATGTCGACTAAATATCATCCAGGCTTATATCGTGCAGAAGCATTATCATTTTTGTAGCAAAGTCATCTAAATGTTCCAGCAGGTTCAAAGGCTGTTCCTCTACCCAGCTATAGCAGGATTGTGTAGTGCGAGTCAGCATGGCATGTCTTCATCGCCTTGGTAACAGGCCTCAGCGTTCACGGCTTGCCAAAGAGAGCTAACAAAGGCCAGGATTGTAGGCCTGTCCTAGTCCAGTGAGGGCCAGCTGGGTAAAAGCCATGCTCTTGTGTGATTGGTGGCTAGCAGACAGTGGCAGCTCAGTGATTTTTGCTAATCAACACACAGCACAATGACACAAAAGTAGTGCTTGGAGCCAGGCTTCGGCTGCTACATGTTCTCCTGCATGAAGCAACCTCTTTTCCTCTAAAGTATTTTTCCATCTTATCCACCATACACACCATCACTTATGGATTCACAGCATGCTGACTTATAAACTAACAATTCCTTAGGAAAACTGAAAATAAAACATTTCGCATATAAAGCAACAAAAAAAAAAGAGCAAAGATTGTGATCTAATTATGGGGCAAATTATGTAAATAATTACATAACATTGTTTTGAAGCAAAGTCTTTTGGCTGGAGCACAAAATTCACAAACCTTTGTCCTAAAATGAGAAATTATTCCACTGATGGCAAGGAATGCAAATCAATGTCATGACCTAAACGTTTTTATTTATTCAGATGTTAAATCATAATAACGCCAAATATGTTCATAGCCTAATAGGAAAGATATAACATATGAGACTCATTAAAATTAAGCAAGCAACATCACATACCGATTGTCAAGTAATCTGCAGGATTTCCTTTTTCTTTTTCTTTTTTAACTTTTTAACTTTTTCCTTTTTTTCTATTTTTGTCTTTTCTGTGCTGAAGTTTTGACCCTGCTTCACATTACAGCATGTATTTTTTACTTACCTGACAGGAAAAAGGTGAGGATACACAGGTTTTGGAAAAGTAAAAAAACTCCTGCCTGATTGGAGGAAGCCTGCCTCTCTGCCTTCATCTTGGGAGCAGCGTTGTGTTTTTCTCCCCCGCACTCAGCATGGCTTGGACACTCCAGGCACGTCTCCGAGAACACACAATGCTTCCTGCCAGACTGGACGCTGCCTGCTCTGAACCCCACTCTCAGGACCCCCAACTGAACAACTCTCTCTCTCTCTCTCCCTCTCTCTCTCTCTCTCCCTCTCAGTAGCTGCCCAGTGCACATCTATTTTCAGGGGTGCCGCTGCATGTGTCCTTATCCAGTAGTGTGTATTGTGTGTGGTGGTTTTTATTCAGTGCAGAATACTGATTTTCTGAAGACTTTTGTATTTCTTGCACAAAGCCCGAAGCAAATAATTTTAAACTCATTTATAGTCTTACTTTAGGGCAGGAACATAGTCCTTCTTATAGAACATACAGGCTAATAAATAACTCTTGAGTTAACGTGTAAGATGGTCAGAACAAGAGCCCAGAATGAATAGACCTGCTGTTGCTGAAAAACACTCACCCTCCGACAACAGAGCGCCATCCTTTCCAGTTTACCGAAACACTGCTCACTTTCTTTTTTTTTAATGAGCCTTTCATGCCTAGCTTCTTGAAGCTTCAACAAAGGGGTGGGAGAGATAAAGAATTTGGCAAGATGTGAGCATTTTATATGATTTCTTTAGTGTGTTGTAGATCTACATGACATCCTGGATAAAGTATAATGCTCCAATTTTAATATTTAAATGACAGCATGGTGCCTTTTTTCCCCCCAACATGACATGTGACTATGACTAACACTTCTAGCGGCAGCGACTAAAAGATGATGGCATTGTGCTGCAATCATTTTCTTTGGCTTTAAGTCTAGGAAATATTGTTTGGTTAGCGAGTAGGATAGAATTTGAATAACACCTCTGGTAATTTGCAGTATGTCATGTAATGAAACATGATTTTCTCTGAATACAGTGATGTGTGTTTTAGAGAGAATGAGAGTTAGGGACGCAAAGAGCAAAGTCAGAAATCCCCCTTTCCTGCTGCATGAGTCCTCTGTTTGAGCTAATCAAAGCTTTTATGAGATCTAAGAGTGCCCTTTAATACCCTTACACAGACAGGCTTTGGCTCAGGCTTTTTAGCCATCTAAGAAGGATGAAAGCCTCACTGAGATGCTCATCTTCTGATGATCTCAATCAAGTGAAATCATAAGAATGTGTAGGAAAGAAGGTCAGTGGAGCATGAGAAGAGAGCATGGGCTTCCTATAACATGTAACACCACCAGATTGCACCTCCTTGCAAAGCTATTGTACTTGAAGAGTACTATGTGCTTTACAATATCTATGTTATATGTTTTCATCAAAACTCATCTTGAAACACCAGACACTCAGTGTTCAAACACTCTTTTAATTTTCATTCTGGTTTTCATCTCAAAAAAATAAATAATGTCAAATTCATTGTTTTATATACTGTTCAAGTATATACTGTACATGTACTGTATATCATGAGTATACTTGAGTATAGTATGACTTTACTTCAGTTATATTATCACATCTAAATATAGGCCCATTTGCAGAAAAGTACACAATCGCACATGAAGGTTTACTTATTTATGGGCCATGCTAAATTATGTTTCTTTTTTTGTGAGTGAGTTTAATAATCAACGATACACCCTCTCTCACTCACTCATTCTCTATACTGCTTGTATATTCTCTTATACTACTCTATCTTGTACAGGGTCGTCAGAAACCTGGAGTGTATCCAAGGGCACAAGGCAGAATATACCCTGGAGAGGTGCCAGTCCACTGCAGGGCTCAAACACACAGACATACTGTACACACACTCACTGACACAGTACGGGTAATTTGGAAATGCCAATTAACTTAATCTGCACCTCTTCTGACTATGGGAGGAAACCAGACTACCCAGAGGAAACCAGGTATGAAGACCCAAAGACGGAATTAGATACACAACATAATCAAGATATATTTTTACTGAAGATTTGAATGGAGTAAACATGGCAGTCGGAGTAACTTTGTGTAATTTTTTTTCCCCTCAATACATGAAAAATAGTTGGCCTATAAATTAGCTTTAAAATAAAAGTATTAGATTAGATTTTTGAAAGAGAACTCTACATAAACTCTTAATAAATTTTAGGAGAAACAGGTCACAGAGTTAATATGTAAATTAAATGTAAGTAAGAATCGCTGTCAAATCCTGACATGTCAAATCTCCTGAGATATCAGAAAGAAATCTTTGTTACTCTTCACTATGATGTCCTCAAATTAATACATTTCCATAAACATATTAATTTTTCGCTAGCACGTCTGTAACAATGAATTAATACATACAATAATTCTTAGAATATTAGAAAATAGTGAAATGTATCATTTTCTGATTTATATAAGAATGCACATAATAATAATAATAATAATAATAATAATAATAATAATAATAATAATGACATTTTGCAAACAAATTCTGTGTTCATGTACTGTGACAATTCATTCGCATTAAATTATTATACATGGACCTTATAGCAAAGTCATTTCTTTCAGATAATTTGACTTTTCACATATGACCTGACAAGTGTCCTCATCTACTCTGGTATCTTCTAGAGTTTGCCTGTCACCATGATCTCCACTAGAGGGTGAAGGACTAAATTGAAAAGACGCCATATTCTTAAGTAACTCCTGCTAAACAAGCAGTGCTGTTCCAATGACGACATGAATATAAAACTTGCATATATAAAACTTTCAAGATTTGAAGAGTTAAACAGTTAAACTTGATTCCCTATTCACTGCATTGCAGCCTATGCTGTGTATTATGGATCTGTTCTATGCAGGGATTACATGTGATCTCGGCATCTATAAATACGACGTGTTTCTGAGCTGAGCAGCTTCAGTGTCTGACAGAAGTGTCAACAGCAGTGCAGCACAGGTCCTATAACAGCTTCACAAGTGTGTAAGAACAACAGAAGAAAGAGCTGTCTTGCAGGCTTTGCGTTGCTATTGGCAACCTGCGATAGTGCTGATGGCAGGCTCTAACTCCTGGAGCTGGTGACAGGATTCATTGTGAGGAGACGCTGATACCTGCCTGGGCCCCATGCGTGTGGGAGGTAGTGTGGGCGGCCGGCTAGCTCCATTGCTCATTTCTGCACCCTGGGAAGAAGGCAGCTTCAGCCATAAACATGACAAACATGACAATTACCGTGAGGGTCTCTCATGGGCTGTCTGGGCTGAGAGACCTCTGCTTGTGAGATACTTTATACTACAGCATGATATGAAAAATCTGCCACAGGGTATATTTCAATAGCAATATAATGGTATAAACAATTCATATTATCACAGCATACTACCACTTTGATGTACTTTCACAGCCTTACTGTACTGTAAATTTGAAACTTCACCCTAGTGTCAGGTGTGATCACAAACATCTCTGAACACCACAAGGTCTCAGAGTGCAGCAGTGCAGGAAGTTTGATTTAGGAGAGTCTGGTGCAATGTGACAGCATTGCTGTTTACAATGCACCTGCAGATCTATATTTGTCATTTAGAAATAAATAAGTGGTAGCATTGCTGCCTCACAGCTCAGGGTACTGTGTGTGTTTCACGTGTTCTCTCCGTGTCCATGTCGGTTTCGTCAAAAGTTCTTCAGCTTCCTCTCACCTTCCAAAAACATGCAGGTGGTCTGGCTTGCCCCAAGCAGGGAATGTTTGTATGGTATCCTGACGTGCGGTTGTGATTTCTGCTTCCTTAGCACAATGCTCCTGAGTACAGTTTTCTACGGATCCACAATTCAGATAGAACCAGATAGAGTGGTTAGTAAAGATGAATGAATGAATGATGTGCTATATGCCTTGGCCTCATCAAGATCCACTTAAAAGTCTGTGTGAAAGTTAAGAAAGCACAGTGGCTAAAATTTTGAGGTAGGCTTTACACCAAACATGTGATTTCATTCACCTGGAACATGACAAATGGGCTAGAACAGCAACAAAACAGTTCTGTGGTGGAAACATCTCGTTAATGAGAGAGATTATTAAGAATGGTACTGGTTTCTCCTGACAGCAAGGCTAAGTAACTCAAATAACTACTTACTGCCAGAAAAGCATTACAGAATGTACACCATGCTGAGTCGTATGGCAGAAGCACTCCAATATCACAACGAGTTGCACCCCTGTCTGCCAGGAACAGGTTTTTCAACTGTTTCAGCGGTTTTAACGGTTTCAGTGAATTCAGTGTGCCATCTAAATACGTTGCATTACTCACTCACACACTCATCGCTTTATCCTGTATACAGGGTCACGATGGGGGCATGGAGGCTATCCCAGGAGACTTACAGTAGGGCATGAGGCGGGGTACACCCTGGACAGGGTGCCAATCCATCGCAGGGCACACACATACACACACTCACACACTCATTCACACACTACGGGCAATTTGGGAACACCAAAGCCCAATCTGCATGTCTTTGGACTGTTCCTTATTCTCAAAATACTACAAAGTACTACATTGAACTTTGATGTATTTGTCATACATGGAAGTAACTATCTCTGATATCTTCTATGTTTTTGGAGGCAGATTAATGATATTTCCTACTACTTCCTCCTCCTCAGTGGTGTTACTGAGATAATGAGAAGACGTGAAGCCAGGTGTTAGGAGTTCATTTGGTCATAATAA
This sequence comes from Leiocassis micropogon, assembly GCA_028565275.1. NCBI lineage: Eukaryota > Metazoa > Chordata > Actinopteri > Siluriformes > Bagridae > Leiocassis > Leiocassis micropogon. The sequence goes on along the minus strand of JAOVVA010000052.1, from coordinate 12,498,168 downwards.
ATAATTGGTGAAACGTATTGTATTTGTTTCCTACTAGGAGAACTCAAAGGGAGCACGATGAGAGGGTGGTGTAGATTAATATTTCAGCTACTGCCTCATGCCTAATATGCTGCCTTTTGCATTTACGGCTTGAGCTTCTTTCAAGAAAAGCCATCATAGCACTAATGATCTTCTGCAAACAGCTTGAAATCATCTACACAGAAAACATTTCAGAGCGCTTTATTCGGGTTACTGCTAATGCTTCATTCCATTGTGTACATGCAAGCTGATCTTCATAACCATTAATAAAACATACATTCCAAGTCAAATCAAAATTCTTAAACTCCTTGAAATACAGCAACTTTGATTATTAAAAAAAAGGGGGAAAAAAAGAAAGAAAGAACAGAAGGCTAGCCATGCTAACTGCTGTTTTGGAAGCTCTGATTATCTTTTTTTTTCTGATTCTACAGAGTATTAAAGGGAGCAAAGCAAACATTTAACAGATTATCATAAGTTAAAGCAGATTCATAAGAGGAATTAATATAGAGTAGCATTCAATAAATTATAAACACACACACAAAAAAATATCCTAAAGTATTTAAACATAATGCATACTACATTATTACCACTACAACAAGGCAAATTTTCAAGCAAATAGCAAATACAAAAGACGGCTGTGATACATAAATTCAAGTCTAAAATATATCTGAATCGAGCAGTACAATGTTAAAACTTTTACGGGCATTCCTTGTTGCTTTCACACCAACACTTGGACTAGCAAACAATCAGTAAGAGTACAAGTGCACCAAGTTCATGCCCAGTGAGATGCCAATGCATGCTGGTTTGGGACAGTTATTTCCCTTAGACTGGATAAGAAGCAGAAAATAAAGAAAAATGAGGACTAGGTAGAGAGAGAGAAATAGAGAGAAAGAGTGAGAGAAATAGACTCAATATAAAGAATGAGAGATATTATTTCAGATTAATGAGATCCAACCTATGACTACGGCTTGTCCCTACATAAAAAGGTACGTCTCCAGGAACTGCCGTCCCCAGAGTGAAGAATCCTCACTGCTCCGGCACGGATGTCTCATCTGTCTCTACTCCTTCTGATCCTCCTGCTGTCCAAAACACACAACGGATTTAACAGGTTTAGCATGCCCTGCTGACAATATTGCAGGCAGTTACGTCATCATCACTTAACCGTAAAAAAAGGTGTGAGATATTGTTTTCACACTTAGTAGTAATCAGTCGAAATATTGCTACTAATGCAACAGATTTAACAGTGCTATTTTTCAGTGTGTTTCTTTACTATAATATGGTTTAGATATCTAATAATGGTTACTGGCTACTAAAAGGGTGGATGGATATACAGTACTGTATAAATGATTATAAATTATGTTAGTGCTAAAGGAAATTTATAGTCTCATGTATTTAAACTATACTGTATAGTCAATAATGATGTCTAAAATAATATCTATTCCAATCCTATCTCTACATTATTATTATAATTATTAATATATTAATGTACAAAACAGACACATTGTTTACTTAAATAACTTTTTTAAACAATCTCACTAGTATGACAATATAATATTTTACACTGTTTGGTTTCAAAGACTACTTGATTATAAAAATATCACAGCATCAACGTCTATCATTTTTAGGGCACAAGTCGCACACCTAGCCAGATGTCGGTCTTTTTTTGGGTCCACACCACAGTTAAGACAGAACCCAGTTTCTCAGCTTGATCTCAGTGGTGCAGATGCACCTGAGGATAAAAATAACAGCTCCATTTATAAAATGCTTAGCAACAAAGAACTGGGTTGATGTTGCTTGACAGAAAAAGGCCTAAATTCCCCCAGTCCGCTTCATAGGTGGGGTAAAAGCAGACCAGCACCGCTGAAGGGGAGAAATGTAGGCTTGGTGATGTTAAAAGGACACGCGCACACTCATTGCCTGGCCCACTTTCCACCTCGAATCACTCGCTTTACTTAGTTTCATCGCAGGTTTTGCAAACCACATCAGTATGTTCAGATACTTCATAAATGCATAAAATAAAAAAAATGTGTTGTATACATATACAATATTAATTTTGATCCTTTTCATCTCTGCTGGTTTTATGGTTGATTTGATTTCTCAAGACACATGGATTGGATATGGATGATGTTAAAGCGCTATGGGGACACTATAGGGAGAGTAAATAAATAACGACACAGCTGGGAGTGCAACAGTGCTTTGCATTGATAAAGCCGTGTCACTGTTTTAAATATCTGGTCCTATAAAGAATAAGATTGTTCCAAGCGCAACACTGGATAAGAAAATATTAAATTATTTTGCGATACTTTCATAGCCAGTTATAAAAAAATTTAAAAAACTGCAACGGCTTCAGCCACCCACAATCATTTATATCCTTATAACTGGGACAAGATTACCATACTGAAGGTGTGAGATTTCTCTCTGTCAATCTGTTAAATTTACTTTTTGTCTTTTCCCCAACATTTTCTCCCTAATTTGCAATAAAAATTCCCATCCATGTTAGTTTCAAAAGACAAGGAACCTCAACAGTTATCCATGCTTCATAAAACTACAGTGTAACTAGAGTTCTATTTCATCACTTATACTGTACTGTAACTGCTGTGTGGAATACCTGGTTAATGTATGTCAAGAATATAACATGTAACAGGATCCATTTTTTCCTAGAAAGCTGTTTTGACATGACCAATACATTCATATTACTTAGAGGGGTGATGTTAACCTTTTCACCATTGAAAGTGAACTTCATATTAACTTAAACACCTTTCCTGTTATACTGAACTTCCAGCCTCCTAAAACAGATTATGACTGCAAATCAATTCCTGCTATTCGATATTACCCAAACGAGGACGGCTTCCCTGTTGTGTCTGGTTTCTGTCAAGGTTTCTTCCTCTTGTCATCTCAGGAAGTTTTTCCTTGCCACTGTCAACCCAGCTTGCTTATCAGGGACAATCTAATAATTGTGGTTTATATACAGTTCCTCACACTTTTCAAACTCATTTCCATATATATTTTTTATTCTGTGACAATGACCTAACTGAGATCCTAATAAATGTCATTGTGACCTCCAGATATCAGCACCTTTCCTAAGCACTTTTCTTCTAAGTAATGTCCATGACAAGGAGATGATCCTTGTTGAGTGGAACATAGTTTAGGCTGGGCATCTGGTAAAGGTAGTAACCCTAGAAGATGAGGAATCCCCAATGCTTTTTCTCTATGGCAATTGAACAATTGGCCTAAGGATTGGATGGCTGCCACCTGGTCTAAATAATACCACAGGGCATGTACTAGGCACAGCGAGGAATATTCTGCAGGATCAGCTTCAGTTAATGCTGCAAGGTCAATTGACTGATTCATTAATTTGGCTGATATAACACTGGACAACCAGATTCAACCACTATGTCACCCTAGAGTAATCTGGAATATAATGTATAGTCTAGCAGTCCCTGAAAAAAAGTCAAGTCAGGATTCTGTGAAATAAGAAAAGCACTGGGTTTTCCTGAAGAAGACATTTCATTCACAAAAAGTAGAAAGCTTCTACTTCAAGTCATAAAAGACTATAGGGTATGCTAGGGACTTTCTGAAATGTCTCCTGGACTACTGGGTCACAATCCTTGGCTAGAAATTCAGTGTGAGGGGCCAAACCATTGGATACCATATAATTGACCAGGCTGTTGGTGCCAAATATCTCACCATCCGTTTGGGAAGGCAGATCACCTTAGAAAAAAAAAACTAGTGAAAGCAACAGTGGCAACCAAGGTCTTGCCAACCATTTCAGAGCCACAAGCAGGACACTCTGGCCTAGTTAATGAATACTGCTCATCGTGGGAAGACACTGACACTTAGGAATATACCTAATGCCAGTTGCTGGCCAGAGCATTCTCTCCCAGTTAGCTGTCTAGCTCTCCCAGTAAACCTTAAATGTACACATGGTGACTAGCAAAGAGGTCCATCTGCACCTTCTAAAACCTTTCACAGATATGGACTACCTTTTTTGGGATGTAGAGGCTTGACAGAGCATCATTTTATACCAGCAGTTGAAGTTTCCAAAGTGAGGCCAATCATCATTAAACTCTATGAGATGTTGTGCAAGGAAGGAAGAGGTTCTTGACCTCATGCCACCTAGATCGTTGACCTAGCCAACATTATCTGAGTGGACCAAGACATGTCACAGGAGCAAGAATTTCAGAGCCAGTTAAACTGCCATCAATCTAGCTGGCTAGTGATTGTTTCTCTCATATCTCTATGGCACCATACAATCACCAGCTTTTATAAAAAAAAAATACCTATTCCTCTATGGGGCACCATCATGGGATCTCCAGCAACCAAATGCCTGGGCTCAGAAGGCATTGTCAGAAGTTTCTGTCGATGGGAATTGGGGTCCAACCATGCAAGAGCATCACAGGCCTACTGGTTGTCTAGACGGTTGACAGGTTGAACAGAAAAAGTTGAGGGGAAAGTAACCCAGTGAGCAAAAATTGTGTCACATAGAGGCTAATTACTAAAACTAAACAGTGCAAGCTCAGAAAGAGACAAAGAGACACAGCTTTTGGGGGACAGGTTAGTGGCATGGTCATAAGCTTCTAAGCATATAGCTCCCTATCATGCATTTGTATCCGATAAGCGCACAGACTAAATATTTTTTATATATAGTTATATCTGTTTTATATGCCACCACTTGACTTTGTTGGGAGGGTTTTGCATGTGTTAGTGCACATACAAGAAGGTATACAGATTTTTCCCACAAGCGTTGGCAGTTAGGACAAATAAAATTGAAGTATTGTATTTCACCAGATAATACAAGTCTTTAGGCTCACTTCTAAATTTCACCTGAATGACGACAATCTTATTTTAAATGCTGGAACGTGTTCGTGGTAAAAGAAGAACACTTTGATGTATGTAAACTACAGAACTAATCCTGGGCCTCAGTCTATAGTCTACAGAAACTGGGGGCAGTCACTGACCTGCGTCCCCCTGGCTCCCGTTGAGAGTCTCACCAGTGCTGCTCACCTCCTCCCCGGGCTTATCACCGGGTTTCAACTTCTTCCGGGTCATGTGGCCTCGGAAACCTGCCTGGATCTTGGCGGCTGCCTTGTTGGCCTCTGGGTCATCCAGGGGGATGTCCATGATGTCCTCTTCCTCCTGCGGCTGGCTGCTCTCCTCCTTTTGTCACAATAACCAAACAGGATAAATTCAGTAACCAATCCATTTACATTTATGTCTTTTTTCCTGCTTGGCCGTACCTTTAAAATAATCTCTAGACATGTGCGGCACCACAGTTTAGTGGGCTTAGTCTGATCACCAGCCATGTTAATCCTCTTCACAGTGACTTCACTTGACCCAATATATTACACATTTATAGTAGTTCAAAATCACTGTCTCATTTTTCACTCGCTAAAAATAAATATCAATAGATAGGAAAAGGAAGCTCTACTTTTGGAGGTAATAAAAGGATTCAGTAATTAGGTCCATAAACATTTCACCATTTACAGAAAGAAGATTATAATTACTTAACCTTTCCAGAGGTAAAAACATGTCCCCTCATGGTATAATTCTCAGAAAAGGAGGACATGCTGCTGTCCTAATCCCCAGGCTTTGTGTTGGTGGGATTTGGCTACACTATACTAAGTGTTTATGAGACTTGCATTTGTGAGCCCATGCAATCTCCCACCAAGCATCTGTAAAGGAGGTGAGCAGAGGATGAGTGACAGGACTGAAACAGCCCCTGGGTGGGTGAAGCATGGAGCCACCCACTGAATAAAAAATTAAACAGCTCCTTTTCATTTTGTTGAACACTTTAACATTATTTATCCCACATCACAGATAAAGGCACAGGTTTTATGGTGTTATGTATGTATGAATTTTTAAACATGTACTCTGCCAATGATCATGTAATCTTCCTTAGGTATTCCAAATTATTTATTTAAGTTAAATATGGTGTGACTAGGGATACCAAAATAAACCACAGATATGCCCCAGTTTGCAGCTCCAGGGTTATACTTTCATACCACAAACTGCTTGAATGTCATGTAAAATGCATTTGTGCTTTTTTGGAAAATGTCATATGCACTTCAAAGCAAATTCCATTGTGGCAACAAATAATACGTGTGATTGGATCTGCTTTCGAACCATATCTTGCATTATTGGCAACTAAAAATAATTAAGGTGTCTTTGTCAAATATTATTCATTGAGATATTACCACAAAGTTTTAATGTTAACCTTATAAAACATTTAATTCTAAATAATCTGAAATATGGTTCCAGAGCCAGTACTGCAAAATCAAAGCCAACATAACATCCAGACTGCATCATTCTTAAGTCATATGCTTAGACGACTTATTGGTGATTTTGATTCTGAATATTTTCACACAAAAGACATGGCTACTTTAAAGGTCCGTGTTTTTACGCTAGAGTATGTATGTTTACATTTGAAACCCTATGCCGTAAAATAACATGTTACAAATATATTATTAATACTAACATTGTAATTATAACGAACATTACTATTGCAGTAATGCGAGGCTATGAAGTAATGTGTGATTGCGGATAATGGGATTATTTAACACCATCAATATATGGTCCTAACAAGCAAACCTGTTAGGACCTTATAGCGAGAGGTCAGTTTTCAGAAAACACACTTTTTTTTTTTAATAAGGGGGAAATTGAGGAATGTTAAAATCCAAAGAGCAGTATGAACAACACTTCAAGTTAACCAAAATTGTGCGCCTCTAATGGAAACAATTACACTTTTTTTTTTATTGTCAATTAACTTTCCATTAAAAAGCTCTGAATCTGTCAGATTACATAATGAGGCACATCTGGCTATCTGGACACCTTTTTCATAGGAAAGAGGGATGGACACTATGGACACAAAATAGCAGTGTATGTTTGTTAGGTTGTAAACCTGTGAAACTATGCAGTCACAGTTAGTGATTGTGATTTTTTTTAAATGCATGCATTCATTCATCAATCCATCTATTCATTCTTTAGGACAGGGGTAGGCAAGTTCGGTCCAAGAGAGCCGCAATCCTACAGATTTTAGCTTCAACCCTGAAAAAGAAAAATTCTGCGGTAGTAATTCTGAAGACCATGATTAACTTGTTCAGGCGGGTTGGATTAGGGTTGGAGCTGAACTCTGCAGGATTGTAGCTATCTAGGACCGAACTTGCCTAGCCCTGCTTTAGGATAATGCCATGATTTATCAAAACTGACATTCTCCTCATTTACAGATTGAGGAATATCAGGCATTGCAAAGACCATGGTTAATAATGATTAATGGGTAACACATATTATTTTGAACATCCCTAAAGAGGACCTCCCTGTCTTTTATCACACTACATTTCTCAATTCTTGGTATGATATTACTGATCATGTCCAATCTGACCACCAGAGGTCACTATAATGCAACATTTCGACACATTAAACCTTGAGTAAACTGTTCAAGACGCCATTTGGGTAGAATTATTTGGTTCCATCGTTACAAAACGCTTTCCTTTCAAGCAGAGCGCAAAAAGACAGAATGCATTTGGAACTGAAAAGGCTTTGCAGCACAAAGGAGTTCAATAGCGTCCTCTAGAGGCTGAGTATGGAAGTGAATTCAGGAAAATCCTATTAAAGTGAAAAAAAAAATGCTAAATTGTTTTCAAGCACTATTCAATGCGCGCGTTGTAAAAAAAAAAAAAAAAAATCATTTCTCAGGAAAAGACCATCCTGTAGTAGTTTGATCAGGATGCCAGTGCATTTAGCATATTTCGGATGAGAAGTTGCATGAAATAATCAGTTCCCTTTCTTAAAAATAAATAAATAAATAAGTAAATAAAAAAGGAAACTTAAATAAGTTAGAAAATACGTTACGTAAATAGTTCTCTACAGAAAGCAGGCATGTACTTACGCAGTGGCAATCCATGCTGATAAATGTGTTCTGTACTGGACTAATAGACGATAAATGTGATGACAGGGAGATTGGAGCGCGCGCGCCTCTCACCCAGCTCTGCTTATTATTCTCGAGCTGAGGTGGGCGGAAAGAAGGAGCGGGGGAGAGCTCGCGCGCGAGAGAGAGAGAGAGAGAGAGAGAGCGCGAGGGAAGGAGGGAGGGAATAAAGGAGAGAGAGAGAGAGATGTCTCACTATCACTATACTGTCCCTCCTATTATTACTCTGACTCAGATGACTTTTCATTGTAAAACGTAAAATGAAAATAAAT
>JAOVVA010000052.1:12460432-12480042 GCA_028565275.1 Leiocassis micropogon | reverse complement strand
ATATAAAAGATATATATTTTTTAAACAATCCTTTCTGCTCATTTGCTTGGGGTCTGTCATACTTTAATAGAGATGGAGGAAAATTCAGTTATGTATCATGATTATTTTGTGGGGCAATTCATATATTGCCACACTGACTGCAAAATTTATTTTTTAAAATTATTTTTGAAATAGATTTTTTAAATTATATATGTTTGCATTTGAGGTAGTAAAATATTGTAGATCATCTTTACTCGTACACTGGGTTTAGTTCCCACCCAATGCCCAAGCCCCAGCCACTGGATGCAGTGCTGGTCCCAAGCTTGGATATAATGGAAGTGTTTTGTAAAAACCTGTGCCAAGTAGTGTGCAGATGGAATGGTCTGCTGTGGCGACCCCTTGATGGGGGCAGCTGGAAGATAAACAACATACTGTATAGAGAACACTACATCTTTTTAAGACATGTTTTATCTTGGTCAGGGTCTCTGAGGATCATAAGCCTTTCCCGGAAACCCTGGATGCGAGATGAGAATACAAATACACACACACACACACACACACACACACACACACACACACACACACACACACACACACACACTTACTCATTCACACCTAGGGGCAATTATTTAGTGAAGCTAATCCACCTACATTTTTGATTTGGGAGAAGGGAAGAAAAACGGAGAACCTGGAGAAATTCCGTGAACATGGAAACCCAAGCTCAGATTTAAAGCTATGAGGTTTATGCTGTGTCTATTAGATTCTGTAATCAGTTTAGAATTCACATCCCAGGACACCATGATGACAGATACAATGCCAGTCACTCTACCCACTATCGGAGGAAATTACCCTCTCTTTTCTGCAGAAGCGTTCTGAAGTACTTCGCAGCAAATGTGGGGATGTCTTCCGGTTGATTTCTCAGTACCTCCCTGGCGAGTCCCTCTAGGATGTTCTTGAATCCATGTGGAACTTTTAGGGTGATGTTTGAGAAAGGTACAGCCATTTCTTAAATGATCAGATTTTAACACTTGGGCTGGGAAGAGAAGAAAAATATGAAACATACGTAGCACAATAAAACTAATTCACTCACTCACTCATCGTCTATACCCCTTTGGGTCATGGGGGGCCTAAAGCCTCTCCCAGAAGAATTAGGGAATGAGGCGGGGTACACCCAGGACAAGGTGCCAATCCACCACAGGGCACACACATTAGCCTAATTTGCATGTCTTTGGACTGTGGGAGGAAGCCGGTGTCCCTGGAGGAAAATAAACTCAATTATAAATAAACAAACATACAAACAAATAAAAAAAGGCTTTTTAAAACTGATTTATTTGTAAGATCCCTGTCCAAAAAAACCCCCCAAAAAAACCTGATGCCAATTTTCAGTGTAAATTAATACAGTACGATATCATCTATCATACCGAAAATAAATTATTCCTATAGGTAATAAGTAAAATGCAATCCTTAATGATGTAGAATATTTGATGGTGATGCACTGTAGTTTGACACAGCTTTATAGCCTCGTTTAAACATTATAGCGGTTGAGCGTTTTTTTTCTTTACAGAAAATTGGATCCTTAAAACAGAAAAGTACCGATTTTTATTTTACTTAACTTATTAATATTTTTTTATGCCTCGCTATAATTTCATATTCCCCCTTTATGCCTTACCGTTCCGTTTCCAAAACTTCCGTTTGTTGTCATGCGTTGCTAAGCAACCGAATGCAACAACGGAAAGTCAGTTGGGTCTAAAAGGATGCGCGTTCACGTAGACTAAATGTAAGGCGAGTCAAGGCGGGTGTTTAAATAAAAATAATCTTTTAGCATTTTTTGCTGAACATCCTGGGGATAAACTGGTATATAACAACAAAGGAATAAATATAAAATGAGAAATAATAAATAATATTAATGAGAAATAAAATATGAAATGAGAAATAATAAATCATAATTTAATATAAATAAAAAATAAGTATACAGCGTAATATAGTAAAACATGAAATATAGTAATGAATGAAATATATAAAAAGAACCGCAATAAGTAGCAATAAGTAATAAGTAAATATTTTATTGAATACATTACTGATCACCGCCAAAAACTGAAATTTACAGTTTAAAATGTCTAGCTGTGAAAATTCAAAGCTGCATATAATATGAAACACACGTAGCACAATAAAGCGAATTCACTCACTCACTTATCTTCTATACCCACCAAGCTCAGGGAGAACATGCAAACTCCATGCACACAGAGATGGGAATCGAACCCGGACCCTGCAGGTGCAAGGCCACTACGCCCCTATTTCTTTACAAATTCTAAAAAATATATATATACTGTATACTGTATCATACAGTAATATTTTAAAATACAAAAGCTAAAAGAAATAAAATGAAACTTAAAAACAAAGCACATTGTAAAGTACGTTGTATAATACAGTGTGTGTGTGTGTGTGTGAGTGTGTGTGGGTGATGCTCAAAAATTTATGGGAACACTTTGTGCTGGTTTGACTTGTGATGTTCACGTCAACCTGGGACATAGAAGGGTCCCCTTAATTTTTACATAACAACTCTCAGAATACTTACAATGCATTTAATCATCATCCTCATAATTTAAACTAAAATTTTTAAACCCTGTACAGTTGACAATATACAAATCTTACATTTAATTTCCTAAGGTAATAGAAAGAGACTAAGAAAGTAGTAGTGTGTGTGGGCCCCACCCCACACACACGCAGATATCTAAAATACTATCTAAAACACATCTAATGGCATTTATATAATTTACACTATTAAATTGCTTATGTATGTAAATAGATTAATTAAGTGCATCTGTAGAGTATGTGATCACAGCATATTCGGAGTTCGTGCTTAATTTCCTGCTGACCTCTCTGGGGTGAACATGTAGTCTGTCAGCAGAACGACACGCTTGAAGATGAGACGCACTCGTGACCTCTTCCCTCCATCGCTGCACACACACAGGAACACAGAAGCTTGTTACTTTACGTATCCTAAAGCTTGTGAGTCATATTTTATGGTACTGAGCTCATAGTACAAATAATAACGCTGTTCTTACAGGTCTGTGATCCCGTGGAGTTTGCCCATGAAGTCCTGTGAGCTCAGGAATACTGGAGCCTCTCACAGAGATCACAATATCGGCATACGGTACTTCATGATCGCTCTGGCAGTCTGACAGAAAAGCAAGAGCAACCTAACTTCAGCTGTATTGTATGAAATGAGTTTCATGACTATGTGTGACAACTTAAAATGAAAGATTTTATTTTCAGTTTCGAGTAAGAACTCACCTTGTACTGTGGGTTTCTGGATTGATCCTCCTTGTTTGGTTCTTGTGCTTGTTAAATTAAGATATACATTGTTAGTTGTATACATACAGTATGTGGTGGACTGGGAAACACTTCAAATTATAAAATTTGCACATTTTCTACTGAATATTATTTTAAAAACTGCAAAATTCCTTTGATGTAAAGTAAGTTTCCCCTTTATTTTTTCATGTAGACAAAGTGATTTGTGTAAATTTCACATGCAAAGATGAACTTTTCCATTAGTTGGCGTCTCAAAACCTGATATAAAAGTCTTTTTTACTCGATGATCTTTGTCTTTTTATTTGACAATCTCTATTCAAGCTTATATCAGTGTGGATTAATTCCACCATGAGTTCCACGACTTTCTTGGTCTCTTTCTAAATGTTTCTCTTAGTAAAATAAATGTGAAATTTGTCTATTGTCATCTGTACAGGGTTTAAAAATTTTATTTTAAGTTATGATGATGATGATTAAATGTATTGTAAGTATTCTGGGAGTCCTTATGTGATTATGGCATACATCTATTCAAGTGAAATCAAAGCCTGAGATAAGGAAATCAAGTTTAGCTTACCAAGAATCTAGATATTTTCAGACTTGTTTAGGCTGAAATTTATTTTTTCAACACAAAGATTGAAAAGTAGCCTAAATGAAAATAGCTTTGTCTTATTTTTGGTAAAAATGTATTGCATTTATGTTTTAGTTTTTCTGTTTTTCAGAACGTGGCTAATCATGGATTCTTTTTTTTTCATTGCCTTGTATATATGTGAGAAATAATGGTTAGATAGTGAAAATGTTTTTGTGGTAAAGTTTACCACATTTTAGTTTTCAGAGACTGTTTACAGACAAGAGAGAAGGTTTTTACGTGGTTGCCTTACTTTTCATAGATTACAACTGACGAATCCTCAGCATCCAACACATTCTTCCCCCTCTTTTTGTAGCATAGATAAATCAACAGAAGTAGTAGCATGGCTGCTACAGACAGTGCAGTTGCAGCTAATGGCCTGATCCATCCAAAGTCATCTATTTGAAAATTGTGTCATACCAATTATTTTTATAGACTCTTTTATGTTTTTGTCATCCATTAGTTACAATGCTAACAACTCACCGATTTTAATGACACCAATCACAAGACTAATGTTCTGGCTGGTGCAAAGCTTATTTGTCTGGCATGTGTACGTTCCTTCATCTTCTTCTGTAATCTGATTCCATTCTACCGGTGTGGCCGTAATGATTTCTGTGTAATTAGCATCTTCTCTCATCCACTGGCCTTCACAATGCTGGTTGGTAGAAATACATTCCAGTCTTAGTTTGTCTCCCACTGGCACTTGGATGGAATGCAATGATAGGCCTTTGTTTAAATGAATAAGGTTTATCTCATTCTGGTTTTGGTAAATTGCAACTTTCAGGACTACATCTGAAACAGAAGAAAGGATATTTGAGCAATTTGTAAATTTTGTGAGTCTATATGACAAAAATAATTATTTTATTTTTTACTTACCTAGAGCTATTTTACGAGGGATAACTGGTCCTGTAGTCTCATCTAACACAAACATAGACATGAATAAACACCAAATCAACATTATAGATAAATCTGCTTACCAACAAGATCAGTGGACTTTCCTTAGTCTGACAATTTCGTACCTTGAATTTGAAGTGAAACAAGGCGCTCAAGGTTGTTAGGTAGATCTGGATGATCAATCTTCTCCGAAAAACAAGAATAATTATACAAGGTTTGCTCCAGGGTCAGATTACGAGTTTGAATGTGTACACTGCACATGTCCTCACTCGTGTTTTTTTCTATCTTATCCCAAACACAGGTGTTACACACTGGAATGTTTTCCCATTTCCAAGAACCACGAATGAACCCAGAGGAGCAGTTGTAGGTGCAGTCTAATGTAAGCTCTTCTCCTAATCTAGCTTTAATAACATCAGGGATTTCTGCAGTCTTTCTGCATGCAGCATCTGAGAAAGAAAGATATATAGATTAGTAGGCATGAGTAAAGCAGTGAGATATTTATATCCTGACTGAGTCCTTACTAGAAGAGGGCAATAAGACAATACCTTTGATTCCAAAATGAAGCAGAAGAGTCACATGAGACAGAAACAACAGCATGGTGCAAATGCAAGAATTTGATATTTCCTGTTTCTGTTACAGCTCAAAACTCTTTGTGGAAAAAAGAAAGGCGTTTGTTGTGCTCCTCCTTTTGAGGTTGAACAATTTAAACTAAATTAACACTCCTGCCGCCAGGAAATGACAGCAGCTGAAGAACTGCGGTTTACAGGGGTGGTAAAGTATATATTCACATTGTTACCATACATGTATAAGTCTGGTACGTGCATTTGAGAGTTTCGTTCACTCAGTATTTTTCTCTTTTACTTAATATAACTTATTGAGGAGTTGTGCACTTGATGGAAAAAAATACAACCCTCAACCCCCAAACTTTCTCTTTGTTTTAGTCATCATTTCAAACACAACTGCACTACATTTCTCTAAAATCATGTATGTATTGAAAATGACCTGTATCTTCAAGAAGTTGATCTAACAGATTCAAAACTTTAGAAACTTTAACAGATGCTACAGGGAGAATGAAAGCAATAAAATATTACACAAGGGGTGGTCAAGTCAAACTGCAAACTTTAAAAGAGATTAAAATCTCTTGTGAATGAAGTTATAAAACCGAATGACTATAAGCACATTTGAATGGTGCAAACATTTTAAAGAAGGCCGTACATCTGTAAATGACAATCCTGGCTGTGGTGGCTCAGAGCCCACTGCATTCATTCCCATGAACATTCAGTGAGTAGAACGCCTGATCCTTAAAATATGATGGATAATTTATCACCAACTTGCAGAAGAGATGCATCTCTAAGTCTGTCATGTATAAGTCTGTGGAAACTGTACACACAATCATTCAGGAACATCACTTGCACATCATGAGTTATTGCCACATCCCCTGTACAGTCCTGACCTCGCTCCAAGCCATTTCATCATGTTTTTGGAGCCATTTAGAGTTCCTGGAAGGCCAGTGTTTCAGACGTAAAGCATGCAGTCTGATCATGGATTCTGGGTATCTGAGAAAACTTTCTACCTTGATGGTATCCCAAGAACTAGTGAAACCCTAAAATAAGTGCAGTAGTGTAGCAGGGGATTATATAAAAAAATATATAGGTGTATTTTACTGTGTTGTTTTGCAAAATTATTATTATTATTATTATTATTATTATTATTATTATTATATAAGTAATATTGAATATACTACACAGTAATATTTAATATATGCAGGGCCTAATTCTTGTGATTATGTACATTACCAATTCAGGCAAGCAAACAAACAAACAAACATTTCTAAGAATACATATGTAGTAAAAAAAAATCCTATTTCTCCTACATTATTATATTCCACTGTCCTTTTTATAATTAATCATCGTGTCTTCATTTGCAGTTTGATATTTATTTTACTGGATGTACATATATGGTCAGTGGAGTAGAAACTTGGGTTAGTGCAGTTTGCAGAAGCACATACGAGCCAAGTTGCACCATGATACCTTGCATTGCCATCTGTTAGGTGGTGAGAAAAAAAGAAAAAAAGAAAAGACAGGAAACATCCCACCTATACTTTACCACAAGACAAGCTCTCTGTGTAACCTGTCTCTGTTTCTTTCATTGTATTTCTTTTCATGGTTTTTTTTTGTGCATTAACAGAACTTTAAGCTGAAGTCATTTCTGTTTGGTTGTTTCTGACTCATTATTTTATTGTAAGTGTTATATTGTCATATTGTAGCATATGCACATAACTGTATGATGTTGAATTTGTAGCACTATAAATCCTGGTTGTTGTTGTTATTATTATAAACAAAATAGATCATATCCTGTAGATCCTCTACCTTTTCTGAGACTGAAATGTGCCCTCGTCCACCTCTACACCCAGCGTGTGCCTGAATGGCTGCTGGAGGAATCGAGTTACCTGGTTTGTATTTCACTTTCAATTATTGAGGCCTCTGTGTTTTCTGATAAACCCAGTGGGTCTGCTGGTTCATGCAGCTGAAAATTTCCAGATGGTACAAGTGGTGAACAAGGTGTTTGGATGCTGTTCATCATGTACCGATGGTTTGCTCTCGTTCTCTTCTGCCAAGTGTGGAATACACACCTGATACGCAATATCCTCGTGTCAGGTAGGCATTAGCAGCATGATATTGAACCATTCTTGAATAGATATCTAATATTTATTATGTACTGCAGATATTCCAACAGTGTATGGGTATTTTTATGGTCCAGGTACAGACATGAGGGCTGATACCCTTGTGTGTATAAACTACTGTAATGTAACTGAACTCATGTTGTGTCCTGAGGGCTCCTACATTTCATCAGGGATTTGCTTAGAATGCCCTGCAGGACAATAGTGAGTAGGCAATTATAAAAATTTGAATTATTTTTTATGTTGTTGAATGCTGATTTATGGTAACACCGTTATCTATTTTGTCTTAGCTGCTTTGGCAATGTGTCTGCACCTAGAAAATGCCCACCAGGCACATATAATTTCCACCCTGGAAGAAGCAGTGTTCAGGATTGTCAGGTATCAATCAAATGTCCACACCTATACAGAATTATAGTAAAACTACATATGTAATAGCTCCAGTCTGAAAATAGTCAAATTCTATATTTGTAAATTGTACTGTATATCAGGGATAGATAAATCAGAAATGCTTTAGTTTTTCATTAGAGTGCGCTGCGCACGCCTATGTTTTGGTTGCCTGGATACTTACGTGAATACACAACACAGTGGTAGCTAATGTAATGTAATAATGTACAGAGAGCTGGAGAGATGTATTAGACATCAATATAGATATAACAAATAAAGAGACTATAATCATTATCCTCTTCTAAAAGTCTGAATGTAGCCCACTATGTTTGCATACATAAAACTTGGCATGCAGATCTTTCTGGTTGTTGTCAACCTGCTTGTCTGCCAAGAACTAGGAGTAATAAACGACATCAGTTTTTCTTAAACATCCAGGCTAATATGTGTCTGTACTGACACCTTAGTGTTCTAAAATCTTAATTATCTGTCTGTTACAGCCCTGTGCCCCAGGTTTGATTAGTACAGAGGATGGTGTAGATTGCAGGCTCTGCCCTGCTGGATATTCCTGTGACAGAGCAACAGGTTCTCTCATAGCCTGTCAGAATGGACAGCATTCACCAGAGGGACACACCCACTGCCTCCCCTGTCCCTTTGGTTTTGTTTGCAAGGATGGATTTCAAATGAAGGTATGTTTAAATCATGAACTACCAAACCTGGTTGCTTCGCAAGACAACAGTGATGTTTCTTACCTCTGGCATTGTACATGGATCAATAAGCAATAACTGTATGAATGTGCTTGTGGGTGTATTGTTTCAGTGTGGTCCTGGACTGGAGCCTGACCTAAACCGAACTGAGTGCACAGAATGTCTTAAAGGCTACTACTCCACTCTGTGCAGTGCCCAGTGTGAGCTGTGCCTAGCTGGTAAAACTGGACGATCTTTGCTTTATCATTAATTTAGGTCCATTCGATCACTTTCACCCGGTTTCACCTAATAGAAAAACCTGTGCATCTGATCACTTCAGTGCATTTGATCACCTACTTTCACCTGGTTTCACCCAACCCAGATACAAAATGTTTTATTCATTTCTCCCCACTAGGTAGTTATTGCCCACACAGTGGGATGTCTCAGCCGCTGCCATGTCCGATGGGGCAATACACAGATATAGCCGGCCAGAGTTCATGTAAAATCTGTAACAGTAGTGAAACCTGTGCATCCATGGCCAGGTCTGAACTGCAGCCTAGCCAGAGGAACAGAATGTCTATCTCATGTCCACCTGGCACACATCGAGATGGAGAGGGACCTGGCTGTAATGTCTGTCCTTTTGGTGAGTTTTTATAACTCCTAAATGTGTAATTTATAAACAGTAATAAGCCCTTATCACTACCAGCAATCGAAAATGATGTTTATAACTCAAACTGCTTTCTTTTAGGACATTATTGTGTAGGAGGTGTTGCTATACAATGTCCAGCTGGAACATATGGACCTAAAGAGGGTCTGCAGAGAGAAAAAGACTGTACTATTTGCCCTGCAGGTAGACCCCTAGCTAACAGAGAATATTATAAGAATACAGCATATGGAAAAAACAGCTTGTAAGAAGGTTAGGCTGTAACTTTACAAAGATAACATTCTTTATTTGACTGTCTTATTAGATCACAACAATTTAGACAAAATGTTGGGTTAGCTAACAATGATGAAAGACAATGAATACATTAATTAATAAAGAAATGAAGAAAGTATAATCCATATTTTATATATAAACCATGTAAAACTGTCTTCCCTTTTCCACATGTATAGTGTTACAAATACTAACTGAAAATAACTTAATTAGTACCATATTTCATCCACGCAAAAAGTAATTCATAATATTAACATTATTTCATTCTTTGCCATCAGAAGTCACTTCAATAATTAAACTCGGTCCATCTTCATGCAAGTGTCGTGAAGCATGATCTTAGACCTGTTCCTGAAAAGATCAGGTAGCAGAACATGTTGAGGACACATTTTGGACATCCCATGTAGCACTATAAAATAATTTTCTAAATTCAGAAAAAATGCATCTGTGACTATGCCTCGAGGAGGCCGTACACTAAAAGTCACTGAACAGTGAGAATGACATTTAGTCAGAGAATCAACGATGAAGGATAACCATGAGGGAGCTGGAGAGATCCACAGATCTAGAGTTACCAAAGAGAAGTCATTACTGAGAGAAAAAGCAGATGAAATCCCATATTAAGACACAAAAAGGAAAAAGGCTCTCTGGTCTGTCAAAATCAAAAGTGAAATATCTGACATTTAGTATTTACATTTTAGTAGACACCCAACACGGCATATCAACCCTTTGAACATGTAGCAATGAAGCATGGTGGTGGTAGTATCATGGTGGTAGGGGTAATGCTTTCTATGAACAGAGACTCAGAAACTGTTTAGGGTTAAGGCAATGTAAATGACCTGGTGGTTCACCTTGCAACCAAGGCAATGACTCTGATCATACTGCCAAAGCTACTTTGTACTGGATCAAAAGCAAACCAAGTATGACCCAGTCAAAGTCCAGACCTCAGTCTGTTGAAGAACCTGTGACAAGACTTGAAAATTGCTGTTCATTTCCATCCAATTTAATAGCACATGAGTAATTTTGTCAACACCAATGCAAAAATATCAGAATTTAAAGAATCACAATTGCCAGAAGACATGCAGCTGCAATTGCAACAAAGGTAGAAGAAGTGGAAGAAGTGGTAACCATTGTGTCAGAAAAAATTACAATTATATGTGTAAATACTGAATAATGTCAGTTTTGGTTTCCTAAATATGGAAAAGTTCAAGAGAAGTAAAATGCATATATGGTTAATATTTGTTCTGTGAACAGAATTCTTAAATCTGAATGAATTGTATAATTATGTCTAATGCAAAAAAAATGCTGTAAAATGCTGTTTCATTGCTGAAATTAGTATAATTGCCTCCAGGGTTTTACTGCTTGGAGGGCACTTCCCGGAGGCCCAGTTCACAGTTTCTATGCCCCCAAGGTTATTACTGTGAGGAGGGCACCGCTGTGCCACATGGGTCACCTTGCCCGGCTGGTACCGCAGGAGGACAACTAGGTCAGACAAGTAGGGCAGCTTGCAAGAGGTGTGCAGAGGGTCGCTACTGTCCCACAGGTAAGGTCACATACGAATACATGCATTAATACATGTATTATCCACCTTCATACTGTACATTTGGAAAGTAAATACTGTATCCTCTCTTATATACTTTGGTTGTATTTACTTCTCTTAAAGCATAGGTTGTTATACCGACTGCAATCTAAAATGACTTATTTTTAAACCCACATGAACTATATTTATAGGAACTCATATTTCCTGCCCTCAACTGTTTCCTTTCCTCTTATCTGTAGCACATTGTGTGTGTGATGTGGGTCAGGCTGCATAAGGGATGGAAAACTTCCCTGTTCTACCTTCCTATGTCACTGTTCCTGTTTAAACTGTCACTTTTCTTTCCTTTAGTTTAGTTTTAGTGAATGCATATTTGTTATTTTGAACCATTTTTTTAATTAATACTCTGTTCTTATACAGTAGTTAGTCACACTTGCTGTTGTAAAGCTTGGTGCCTAAACTTCTCTGCTTTTGAATGAATAAGGGTCTGCAGGTCCAGGTTTGCTCTGTGCCCGAGGGAGATACTGCCCAGCAGGCACAGTTGTGGAAGTTGTATGTCCACGAGGCACCTTCACCCCACATCAAGGCGCTCTTAGTAAGGGCATTTGTAATTTGAAAAGTTATACTTCTTGTACTGAGAAAAAGCTGTTCTATTATTCTATTCCTATTATTCACACATTTGTGCTTTATAAATCTTAGGTGTAAAGGACTGTCTAAAGTGTCCAGCTGGTTTCTACTGCCCAGAGGGCACAAGCGACCCTTTGCCATGCCAGCCTGGCACTTTTAACCCATTGGAAGGGCAGGATTCAACGACAGACTGTAGGTTGTGTTACCCAGGCAAGGCCTGTACACAGGTGGCCTTAAAGGCACCTGATGTTGAATGCATGCCAGGGTAGGTCTTATATTAAGCTAGTTTCAACTTTAATTTATGTTAAAGGCCTGTTCATTTTCAGTTACAATTTGCAGATAAAACAAAATTTCCTCCATGTCAGTTTTGTATGCCCACCTGGCTCAGCACGACCCAATGACCCTGCCAATGCGTGTCCACCTGGAACCCTGAGCAACCGGACAGATCTGACTGACCGCTCTCAGTGCCAGCTGTGTCCGGCACGATACGCCTGTCTGCGAGGTGCCAGTCCACCCTGTGACCTAATGCATTTCCTAATAGCCACAATTCAATACTATAATCATCTGTATTGTATGTGTACCATATTCTAATGCCCTGCTCACTCTCCAACTCAGGCACTGGTGGCATACAGAGACCGCCACTCTCCTGCTTTGCTGGGCATTACTGCCCAGTTGGCACCATGTTTCCCACCCAACACAAATGTCCAGCAGGCACCTGGAGTGAACGCAGTGGGCTGGAGTCTGAGAGCGAGTGTCGACCATGCCCACGAGGCTGGTACTGTCTGGCTGGTGTAGGCGTTCCTTCTGGAAGGTGCAGCTCAGGATACTACTGCCCTGAAGGTAGCATGTGGCTTAAAAATCTTATTATAAGCTTAAGAATGAACCTGATGAACCTGAATACTTTTAATAATTTTCACTCATATTTTAATTGAACAATACTACACATATATTAAATTCCTCTTATCAGGAACAATGTATGGCACACAGTTTCCATGCCCTAGAGGGACCTACAGCATAAAAATGGGCAATGGTGGAAAGGAGGATTGTGTGGTATGTCCTGAAGGGTATTACTGCCAGGATGGTTCGTCTAAACCTATACCCTGCCCACCGTAAGTAAAAGCCTTGGTGATTTTTCTGCATGCAATGTTACTGAAGTGAGCTGGAAGATGATGCTTTTTATTGTGTCTAGAACAACATTTCGACAGTTCAGAGGAGGCCAAAGACCAGAGGATTGTGCTGTGTGTCCAGCTGGATACTTCTGTCCCCACTCAGCCACAGTCCACCCCAGAGTGTGTGGGGCAGGCAGTTATTCTGTAAGCACAGTTTAAAGTACAAACATATTTTGTGGGCTTGTAGTTACAATTAATATGGGTCTAGTCAAAGTGTTATGTTCCCGCTACTTTCATTATGCACCTTACTCTCAGGATGAAGGCTCAGAGGAGTGCCTGCCATGCCTACCTGGTCACTACTGCAGTGATGAGACCACCAGTGAGGAGGCCATGCTCAGAGTGATGGTGTGTCCACCTGGTTTCCTGTGCTCCAAAGGCTTGGATCGGGATCCTCAGCGCTCAGCCGTTCTGTGCCCTATAGGGTTCTACTGCCCTGGGGGTGGTGTTGTAAGTGATCACTAAAGTGTAATGCCAGGTTACAAAAAAACAGTGTCTTCCAAAAATATTGGTGCCCTACATAAAAATTTGCAAAAATTGTTTAATATTTAATTGTTTAAAATTTATATATTATAACATTAAAATGAAAGAAATAATTGATTTTTACGTAACGAAAATCTTATTAAAACTACTTTATGTACTGTATACAATTGAAACAATGTCATTCTGGAAAATTTTATCATTTTTTTTTCTTATTTACTCTCAATCCACAGAAACTCTCTGGTTGTCTAATTAGCATGTCCTGTATCCCTGGGGTATAAATCTGAGGTTGCACACACAAAAAAATCTCTCTTATCTGTTACTATGAGACAAAGCAAAAGTAGACACGAAAGAAACAAACAATATGATTTTTGAACCGCACAGTAGTTTTCATCTATTTTAACCTCAAAAACCTCTTATTCTTCTAAGTCTTGTTTTTACCTTAATGTTTTTGTCCATTTTCATGAAGGGTGGCAATTATTTTGGAAGCCGCTATATTCTTAATCAGTCATTGCAGCCGCTACTTTTCTGCTTTGTGTAGAATCCACATCCCATACCGTGTCCCAATGGCACCTACAGTCGGAAACCAGGACTGCGGGACCCTTCGGACTGCACCGTGTGTCCAGTGGGAATGTACTGCTTTTCTCAGCAACCACATGAACATCCAATTACTGAACCAGTGAGTCTTTATTTTTCATTTTCTTTTAATTAGATTTTCAGTGAAATAAATAGTTCTAATAGTTTGATCTCTCTTCAATTGCAATTATGATGCAACATTGCTCCTTCATTCCCCCCAGCTCATGCCATCATTTCTGTTGAAACTAGGCATGCCATTAGAGTTACATTTCAAAAAGCCTTATTATTCTATGATCATGCCCTTATGCTTAAAAAACCTTTGTTTTCACTGGCCTCGAAACAAGCTTATGTAATATCTGAGAAGACTATTGAATTATAGAAAGATGCTCTACACTATTTATAACTGGCAAACATTTGTGTTCTTATATTACACTCAGTTTATCTGGACTTAATATATACATTAATTATATACATTAAATGATTTAATATAATATAATATAATATAATATAATATAATATAATATAATATAATATAATATAATATAATATAATAATTTCCTGTACGTGAAGAAATTTAATAATAACAAATGGTTGGCAGTTATCCATTATCCCTCCTAATTCTGACTTTTTGCACTACCTATTGTGTGTATACTTGAGTACACCTCACCATCCAAGACCAGACGCCCCCCCCATCATGTTACTGTTAAATCATTTTTCTTTCAGACTGGAGGTTGTCCTGATGGATATTACTGCCCTTTGGGCACTGGGCATCCTCTTTCATTCCCGTGTGAGTCAGGATTCTTCAGGAATGAATCTTATGGACATGGTGGAGGTGCTTGTATCAAATGCCCAGCAAGATATTATTGTGCGAGTGTTGCAACACACACACCATCAGTCTGCCCACAGGTAAAATATTAAAGATACTGTTTGAGTCATGGCTTAAAAGTATGAAATGCATTGGGATGAAGAAACCTCTGACTTTGCTTTATGTCAGGGCTTTTTCTGTCCTGAGGGGAGTTCTGCTCCAGAGCCATGTGAGGAGGGCACTTATAGCTCTCGGCCAGGTTTACGTGAGGCGTCAGAGTGCACACTCTGCAATGGGGGCAAATACTGCACAGGTGTTGGCAAGATAAAACCTTCAGGAAACTGTGAGGGAGGATTCTACTGTAGACAACAGTCTATTAGTGCTGTAAGAGTTTTTTGGTGACTCTGGAAATTTATTCGGCTTACTTGTCAAGTTCAGGTTCACAGACTTGTTTTTATCCCAATGCAGACTCCTGTTGATGGACCAGCTGGAGGCCTTTGTCCAGCTGGAAGTTTCTGCTCTCCAGGCTCAGCTCATCCACAGCCCTGTCCCTCAGGCACATTCAGCAACAGCACTGGCCTTAAACATGTCCAGCAGTGTGTCAAGTGTCCTGCGGGGTATGTCATAATGTAATCTATTTCACAAAGCATGACCATTAAGTACCAAGTTTTTATCTAGTATTTTAGCTGAAAGTTAACCTGACCATTAGTTAACCAGATCATCACGCCATGACTACTGGATACTTTCTGGACACTTTCTATTTTTTATTTCATTTTTAATTTAAGTTTTGGTTGAAGTTCATATGATAATTAAAAAAAATAAACAAGCCTTTAGTATGTTGAATCATAATGAAAAAAAAAAAATTTAGCTGTAGATTTGTTACATCCACTTGATGAGAGTGTTCAAGAATAGTCTTCATTTACGGCACTTGCTGGTCTTGTGGTTTCTAAAAGTACAGAAACACAGCAGAAAGTTAATATTGTAATTAGCACCATATTAACAAATATCAACATCAACATTCACTGTATGTAACATACTAAATAAACTCCAGAGATGTAGATTAGATTGATCAGAATTTAGAACATTTTGTAAAATTCCTTACTAAATAAAAAGCCCTTCACCAGCAGAACTCCTTAAAATACAAAGGACATGAAATCACAAATCGCGGAATACCTTCACGATTTATTTGGCGATACTGCATAGAGGTCTCAAAAGTCTTTATACAGAGAGAAAATTAAGACTTTTTAGGAAAATGTAACTTTAGTTACAAAACTTGACTGCCATTGCCAAATACATTTGCTGGTACACCATGGTCTTTCCAGATATGTCCATCTGTGTATACTGTATCTCTCACTCTCTGTTCCCATAGACAGACAGACAGACAGGTAGAAAGTTTGATTGATTGACATCTTGACAGTGTCTTGACATGTTGTCTTGTTTTGTTAGTTATTACTGTTTAGGCTTAGGCGCCACCTCTCCAACTGGCCTATGTTCTGCGGGATATTACTGCAGTGGTGGTTCTGCATCTCCTGTTCAGCATCAAGCCGAGGAAGGCCATTACTCTGTAGAAGGAGCTGTAAAGCCCAAGCCCTGCTCTTTGGGCACTTTTCAACCGGTAAGTCAAATCCTGTGGAGAATACTAATTAGAAACCAAGCACTTTGTTTTGGGCTCTAATTTCTTGTTATCTGAATTAGGAAAGAGGACAAAGTGCATGCATTCAATGCAAGTCCGGTAGATTGTGTAACCTGACAGGACTCTCACATCAGCCGCTTTGCCCCCCTGGACACTACTGTACAGCTGGAACATCTATTGCACATCCATGTCCTCCAGTCAGTATAATTTTTTTTTATAACGCTTTTACCTTAATTCATATTGACTCATTCACTTCTACTGTATGTGTGCATTCTTCTCCTTACAAAGGGAACCTATACAGCTAATCCAGGAGCAGAAAAAGTAGAGCACTGTGGTCCATGTGATGCTGGTCAGTACTGCCATTCTCCCGGTCTGTCAAGCCCTCAGGGTCCATGTGAGGCAGGGTTTTACTGTAGCGGAGGAGCCAACACTGCCACTCCAGTAACTATAGCATACATTACACAATTTAACCACTAGATTATTTATGATTGCCTACCTACTGTTTTCACTGTTAGCTACATTTGATGTTGCTACTTTATACTACAGAAGTATTATCAGGTGCACCAGGAAAAGGACAGAGATTTGTCATCTTTTGTTTCATTTCTGCTTCTACTGTTGACTTAGATTTTGACTTTTTAGTCAATTGTATTTACTGTACCATACTGGATATTATCCTTACAGGCATTTGTGGTGTGGCTTGGTGTCATATCTAACCACATCTGAAGAGCATGTGCTCAACTCCAAAAGATTTTTCTTAAAAGCAAATAATCTGTTGCAAATGCAAATTCGCAAGTTATTTTTGAGAATAGTAATATTACAATTGTTAAACTATTATACAATAATACAATTTCAAGTCTTAATAGAGCTCAGTGCCTGTGGTTAGACTTTAATTATATGTGATTGATGAGTAAAATGTTTTCTGTCTTTGAAGGCTTCTCTGCAGTGACTGCACATACTACAGTACATAGATGTGGTGAATAGAAATGACTTTATTTAACAATAAAATGTTAATGTGGCATTAATGTGGCATTCCCTAACCTTTAAGTAGCACAAAACCTTTGCCTTGTTTGGTCTTCGTCTTATTAAAACCCTTCATTTAACTGGCCTTAACAAAACATCTGAAACCCAATCTTCAGTCATTACAGATCTATGGCATCTTTTAAAAAATTGTTGTTTTTTAAAAGACACACATTAATGTAACTAGCTACATTTATTGACCTAGTTTCTGAATGTCCCTGCTCACCCCCTCACAAAAATGTGTTGATTGACTGTGCATAAAAATGTGTGATTGCATAAATCAGGGCCAGAGCAAGGGCTTTTGGCAATGACACATACAGTATGAATGATTACACCCACCATGCGCTGATAAACAAACAAAATCTGTTTGGGTATCATTTTCTTTTCATCGCCAGAGGCAGGATGAGGAGAACAAAACAGTCAGAACTATGCAATAAATCAATAAATGAGAATTAATGAAGAATTAAACTGTGCTTATTGATCACAACCAGAATGTAAATTTCATCAGGTAAACTTCAGGTTCGGAGATGTTTGCCCTGCTGGTTATTACTGCCCTGAGGGCACCAGACACCCACATCAGCACCCGTGTCCCACTGGAACGTGGAGCAGTGTGCTCGGAGCTCGGAATCTGTCCTTCTGCTCACCTTGCCCTGCAGGGTTTTTCTGTAACAAGACTGGACTCACACAGCCCACAGGAGCGTGTGCTGCAGGTACAGCACTGATAAAGCAAATACTGGGAAGAGCAAATTATACATTCATTAATTGACTAACCAGTAAAATAAACGCCCAATGTGCTGCCCCATCCCATATTTTGATTGTGTATGCTAAAAAAAAGAGTTAGTTAATATAATATGATAACATATACTAAGCTACAGTACTACAAACTACACTGAACCTTTAAACTTCCAACAGGTGTTTGATTAATAGATTTTTTAATATAAAGTAAGGGGGCAATATACACTATTATATGTATGTATATATTGTATGTATGTATATACTGTACAGTATGTACTATAAATGTATATTGTATGTGAATCAATTACATTCTGAAATCTTGTAAGGATGTTGGTACTGATGGAAAGTGAAGGGGAGAATATCACAGCATTTATGTGGCTATTGCAGAATGCCATCAACCTGGGTTCGATCCTCAGGGCTTTGCAAATGCATGATCATATTGTATTGGATTTAAAAATTAAAAAATATATATATTTGCATACATAATACAGTATTTTTACAGATTATCCATTATTAATTTCACTATCAAAAAGCTTTCAATGTAGTACATCATGTTTTTGCATATAATAACAGTAAGCTGTTCGCCAGTCTTTTAGCTACGTATGAGCTGTGAGATTTTGTGTAAAAGATTATTCAAATGTAGCTTCTCTTAAAATGACAAAATTGGGCTAGGAAAAAAAATACTGATGTATGGAAATCTAGTTTGCTATTTATGTTTATTAAATTAATACAAACTAAGTAATGAATATGTTCATAAGCGTTATTCTCTTCTTAAAGGATAAAAAAGCACTTTATTTTGCTCAGTGTTGGCACTGTTTTCACATGCCTGAGTGTTCTAGATTCAACAAAGAAATCTGTCATTTATAGATATTAACTAATCAACACAGTAAAATTTGACAGCACAGCCAACATACATAGTGCAGCTGCTTCAAAATACAGTGAATCACCCTCTCTTTCTCTCTCTCTCTCTCTCTCTCTCTCTCTCTCTTTCACTCATTCTCTATACTGCTTATCCTGTTGAGGGACAGGGCATGGAGTCTATCCCATGGGACTCAGGGTACGAGGAGGGGTACACCCTGAATGGGGTGCCAGTCCATGCATTATTACAGGATACAGTATTTGGAATTAGGCTACACCACATGCCTTTAAATTATGGGAGACTGTGAATTACATTGAATTTAAATGGCAAAAGTAATAAATAAAAAGATTTTGGGGACGTCAATAAAGTAGGAGGATTTTATTGTTTATTTTTTCTGCCGAGATACACTATATGGCCAAAAGTATGTGGACACCTGACCCCAATCCTATGAGCTTTCCCCAAAATGTTGACACAAATTTGGAAGCAAACAAAGTTTGAAAAACTTTTCAATGCACCATTTAAAACTGTAAAGCCTAAAATACAGTAAAATAAATACAGTACTCACAGCTATGCTCCAAAATCTAGTGGGAAGCTTTTCCAGAAGGACATTATAAAAGAAAAGAGAAACTAAATCTTGAATAAGCACATGTGAGTTTGATGGTTAGGTGTCCACATTATATATATACAATAAAG
>JAOVVA010000052.1:12448177-12459592 GCA_028565275.1 Leiocassis micropogon | reverse complement strand
AGTTCTACTTTATTGTTGTCTGCTCTGTATCTGTATTAAATCTGCCTGTCATAGATTTAATGATTCTTCCACTACATTTCCCCATACAGGATATTTTTGTATCAGTGGTGCTAAGACCTCCTCTCCTGTAGACGGGGTTACTGGAAACAGATGCCCAGCAGGATATTACTGCCCACAAGGGTGCACTTCACCTCAACACTGCCCTGATGGCACATACTCCAACACTACTGGTACACATAGTTTATAATTTAAACACACATTACTGCATTAGCTGTTGAATTGTAGCTGCTTTTTACTGCACTTTCACTGAAATCATTTAGTCTAGTGTAGCTTTGTTATTATAGAAATTGCTAATTGCTAATTATTTAGCTTCTCCCACTCCTGCTGTTAAAGCCACACTATCTAGTATATATTATAACATATCTAATATATCTATTATATTTTTAATATGATGATGTGTGAGCATGCAATGGAAAATTTTTTATATATTAAAATAATTGTGGATGATAAAGGATTTTCTGACTCTCACACACACACACACACACACACACAGATTACACACAATGTAATATAAATGAATTCATCCAGTGATTGTCATGGAATTTTATTGCAGTCATTTTTTTCATACCCTCCAGCTCTACTGCTGTGCATCTCCATTAGATGCAAATAATACATGCTGTTATTTCACAATTGTATGCTTTTTTCAATTTATTCTGTTCTGTTGTTTTTGTAATTTGCAGTTATTATTATTATTATTATTATTATTATTATTATTATTATTATTATTATTATTATTAAAGAGGTGTGCTGTATGTTCAGGGGCTGCCAAGTGCAGTGACTGTCCTCCTGGATGGCTTTGTATGGAAGGCGAGGAGGCCCAGCTTTGTCCGGAAGGACACTACTGCCTGGGGGGCACAGTGGAGGATGTCCTCCCATGCCCTCCAGGAACATACAACCCCAAAGCAGGACAGAGACAAGTTGAGCAGTGTTCACTGTGCTCAGCTGGTGAGAACAGTGCCCCTGCTATGCTTACTTCTTTGGCAGTGTTTATTGCATTCATCGGGTATTGTATTTATCACACCCACCTATCATTTTAAGGAATGTACTGTGAGGAATGGGGACTAGTGGAACCAACTGGTCCCTGCCAGTCAGGGTATTTTTGTCTAGCAGGTATGCCAAGTTAGTTTCATCTGTCTCTTTATAAAAGCTTCAATTTCCCCCACATCATTTTTTTAGAATCTCATCTTTGATTGCATTGTCAGATGGCGGTTATATATTTAGTCAAGGCTTCCTATATGACCTTCATTCTTCCAGGCATTAATTTTAGGAACCCTGATGGGAACTTTAGCACAGGGATAGGGGGAGCATGCCCTACAGGCCATTACTGTCCTGAAGGCACCAGCCAACCTCTTCCCTGCCCACTTGGGACCTTTTCAAGCAGGTAACACTTACAGTACAACCCACCCATACTTTTAATTAAATAATAAGATGGCTAAATAACTGTCTTTCTGCTCATAGCCTTTATATCACAGAGAACTCAGGCTGTAGTTTGTGCCCACCTGGCCAGTTCTGTGACTCTGTTGGCCTAAGCAGGCCATCTGGACTATGCCAGGAGGGTTTCTATTGTCCCAGTGGTGCTATTTCCTCCACAGGTATGAACAAATGTGATAATACAGTATGTCTATATTGGTCTCATTAGTGTTACTAATGAAGTAAGACTTGTTAATATGGCTAATTAACTTGTATGCAGGTGCTGGCACTGATGGTGGGTTATGTCCCCAAGTTCACTACTGCCCACTAGGCAGCGTCATGCCTCTTCCATGTCCGGCTGGTACCTACACAAACCTTACTGGACAAGTTAAATGTAGCCTCTGTCATGCTGGATACTACTGCCCAGAGAGCACCAACAACTACACTAAGTTTCCATGCCCTCCTGGATTCTACTGTCCTGATGGTAGGCCATGAAATGCAGTGATCTCTAATTTCGCTTATACTTGTTTATCATACAAATTTTAGACACCGAATATTTTTTACAGGCACAACACATGCCACTCAGTTTCCATGCCCAAGAGGCTACTATAACCCAGAGCCTATGACCCAGAGCCTGGACAGCTGTCTGCCCTGCCTGCCAGGCCACTACTGTGAGAAGGAAAGATTAACAGCTGTGTCTGGGAAATGCAAGGCTGGTTAGTTCCTCAGTTAAAACAAGCAGTATACAGTATTTTTAACATCAAGTGATTTTACTAGTGATTTAATAAGCCCTCATTGAACACTTGGAACACCTTCTAATTTATGCAATTGATTAATAAACTTATCATGTGCCACACATTTTCTTGGCACACTTGGATCCTGTTAATCAAAATCATTGCTTGAATCCTATAGCCTCTTTCAGTATTTTTCCTCACCATGTGCATCCATTTTTCCATTTTGCCCATATTCTAATGATTCCTTTCAGTGTCATTTCACAAAGCAAAAATCTCCACATTTGGTTTCATAGACCGAGTGCAATGCTTTTCAGTGGCCAGAATTGGCTACAACACCGTTGTTGCTGCAGATCTGTCAGCTGCACATCCATCATGCAAATTTCCTGTTCTACACATCCTAAAGGTGCTCTATTGTATTGGGTTTTGGTGACCGTGGAGGCTGTTTGAGTGCAGTGAACTCATTGTCATGTTCAAGAAACCAGAAATGAAATGATTTTAACTTTGTGACATGAAACATTATCCATTGGTCATAAAGGTATGGACATGGCTCCTTAAACTATTTAGGAAATTTGAAAAATTTGACATATTTTTTTAACACACACTACATAGTTATGGTCTAAATCTTATTCTCTTAATAGTGTGCTTTATACTACTCTCCAGATTGATACTTGAGAGGATTTGGAAATGAAAATAATATAAATAATTAAAATACATATGACATGTACATAATGAGTGATAACGCCAAAGGTGATTCACAGATACGTCTCAAATCAAAGTTTAGTATAAAGTCTTGTGAATCAAACACAGATGTGTTTATACATCATTGTACATCATTCTATTGTGGGTGCACAGATGTGCACTTGTTTCTATACAACTTTAATTTACAATTACCCTCATGTTTTGCTCTTCTCTTTCTTTTCAAGGTTGGTTTTGTGTCTCTGCTGCCTGGAACCCTCAACCCTTCGATCTGGATAATTACACCAGTGCTAACTGTCTGTGTCCAGCTTCCTCCACTGGTGGACGATGTCAGGCAGGGTTCTTCTGCCCAGCAGGGAGCTCTGAACCTACACCCTGCCCTCCTGGGGCCTTCTGCAATGCCACAGGTGTGCTGGATTCTTCTTCTTCTTCTTTTTTTTCTTTTTTTACTTCTATACTAAAACTGAAGATAATTTTAATAAACATATTTAGAGATTAATCATTAGTTCCTGAGAAACCCAAGTACAGGTATTCACCAACTTACGAACATTCATGTTACAAATTCCCACAGATATGAACAGACCGCGGTATTATTTCCGGTTCGATCAAGATAGTTCACAGTCCAATTCAGGGGAAAACAGCTCAGAGACTAAATTGGCGTCTGGGATTTCCCTCGCGATTTAAAGACGCAGAGACAACACTGATTTATTTCGCTGTGAGATTAATTTCCTAAAGTGTGATTATGGTTTTTGGTCACATGATGGCAGTGTGAGGAAAGAGGACAGATTCAGTCAAGTGGATTGGTATGCTTTACATTGTATATTCATGTCAAAGGCATATAAGTCTCACTTTGTCGAACTTAAGAACAAATCAGACTTACGAACATACTCCCAGAACGGAACTCGTTTGTAAGTCGGGATTACCTGTACAGTTTTGCTATGGTATTCATTTGGTGTAGGGGATTCACATGAATGTAATTAGTTGTTGCCTTAATGGATTAGAAATATTGATACATTAATGTCTTGTGTCTTGATTTAATTTAAAAAGAAAAATGACTTGTAGGACATGTTTGCATTTTTTTCTTGAGGTACAAGCATGACTTTGTATACTCAACATATTGAATAATGAGCTTCATTTCCATTGGTAGTTAGTGGTGGTGAAATGCACAAAAGTGGAATCTGTGCTTGACTATAATAATTAAAAAATATATGTTTATGAGAAGTTTTTGTTTAGTTTCAAAAGCAAAATATTATTTTAAATAACAGTAGTGTCAAAATGGCTTTCTCTAACAGGTCTGGATTTGCCAAGTGGTCCCTGTGCTACAGGTTATTACTGCACTGGGGAAGCAACTCAGTCTAAACCAACAGATGGCATCACTGGTGATATTTGCCCTCCTGGCTCCTACTGTGGTAACTACGACTTATTAGTCAAACTAATGTATCTGTAGATGACAATAAACCACATTAGCAATTGCTGTATTCCTGTCAATCAGCTGAAGGATCTAGAGAGCCAGAACCATGTCCAGTGGGAACATTCTCTCCAGTGACAGGTCTGAAGCATCGGTCTCAGTGTCAGTCATGCAGAGCTGGTCACTACTGCAGCACGAGAGGCCTGATAGCACCTACAGCGCCTTGCAGTGAGGGTAAATATAGCAAAGTACTCAATATACAACTCAGAGCTGAGAGTAAAGTCTTGTTCATGTGGGATTAAATCACTGGTTTCCCCAGTAATTATTTTAGACACCAGTAATTATAACCACCATTGATGTTTCATTGAGAAGGGATTGCTATCTAGGGGGAATGTGTATTAGATTTTCATAATGCTAATGCCTGTGCAGCTAATTAGACAAGTAGATTAATGTGTGAGCACATGCTGAATCAGGAAAGATTTGTATACTTGCCAAGAACTCGATGAACATTCGTCAGACTGCGCTAAAGGCAGGATGTGTCTTCTACACACATGGTCCATCAATCTCACAGAAATAGAACATAATTCAAGTTCAATCCTCAGTCTATTTATAAAACCTCATAATCTTTATAGTCATGTTTTGAGGCTATATCTACCTGTCCTTGTCCTCTGTATGACAGGTTATTGGTGTCCCCCTGGCCAGACTGATGACCTAGCTGTACCTTGTCCGCTCGGTCATCATTGTCCCCCAGGAAGCCATGCTCCAGTTCTCTGCCCCTCTGGGACTTACCAGGACAAGAAAAAGCAGGCCAACTGCACAGTCTGTGAAGAGGGCAAGATATAGTTATAAACATCTTGTTATGAACCAATATGTTAAGTGCTGAACATGAACTACAATTTCATATCCTTTCTTAATTTGTTGTTTTCTCTCTAATCAGGTTTTTACTGTGACGATAGTTTTGGAGTCAATAATGTATCTGTCCTACAGTCATGTCCTAAAGGATATTACTGCCCTAAAGGAACCCGCTATGCCACACAGTTTCCTTGTCCTGTTGGAAGCTACAACCCAAAAGAGGGTGTGGACAGCTTAAGCAGCTGTCTTTTGTGTCCTGCAGGACACTCTTGCCCATTTTTTGGCTTAGCAGAGCCTGCAGGTAAACTACAGGGCTAGCTATGTAATTCTGCCAATGTATTATAATATTTTGACTTAGAACTGATTTTGTATTATAGGGTTGTGCATATCTGGGTACTGGTGCAGAGAGGGCTCCCATTCAGCCAGTCCTTCTGCTGGACCATCAGGATCACTTTGTCCAGTTGGACACTACTGCCCTAATGGTAATACAACAGTGCCATCAGTCACAGTTATACATAAAGTCATAATTAGCAAGGTTTGGTGAAAAACAGCATGATGTCACCCATAGAATTTAGTATAGAATAAAATATAATAGGGGCATCCTGGAAATGGATCAATGATTGCATCCTCGGATAGAGCCTTATGTCTAATGTTGTGGATTAAAAACTCTTTTGTTTCTCTTAAACCACAACAATTTGCTTATTACTTAATGATCATGAATGCCTACGTTTTAGTAGTTTATAGTTACATTTATGTCCATAAGACACGTTAGTTCCTGATATCACCTATGTTATAGTGTCCCTGCCCTCTGTCCAATGTTCTCAGGTTAGGCTTCAAATGCTTTTTTTCTATAAAGCTACTTTGGGACAGTGACCATTGTGAAAAGCGCTATACAAATAAAACTGAATTGAATTGATTTGAATTGAATCCATCATGACCTGACAAGGATAAAGCTGTCATCAAAGACATATGAATGAATAAACAGTTGACCAATACCAGGTTCTCTTTTTCTAACCCTTGAAGTTATTAAAACAAAAAGACAGCTTGATATGTTCTTCTGTCCTGAAGATGTTCCTGTGTAAGAAAACTTATACCTAAGGCTCACAATGGCCGTCTAAAAGATGCCTACTTAAAGATGTTTCCCCAATATCAGCTATTTGATTTTGATACATAACAATGCATGTTTAACAGTTGATTATTAGGCTTAAATTATGTCGAGTCTGCCATACAAGTTCATGGAATGTATTGTTACTATAGAAACAATAATGTATTAAGACAAGAGTTATAGACCTGTATCTTAAAACCAGAACCAACATCAATGCCATGTTGCTGTTAAAATTTGTCAGCACACTCTGACCAATCAGATCTGTGAATTTAACAGAATCTGAACAGGCAAATGCTTGTTTAATAGACCAAGCTGCCCATTGTATGTCTAATAGGATATAAGAATGGGCACAAGTGCAGGTTGATTCCACTTTAATAACAGCTAAAGCAAGGCAAAGAATATCCAAAAGGTTATTCAGCTCAAGGTGAAGATTGAGCCTATTCCAGGGTGATGGGTGGTTAAATAAATAAATTGTAATATGTGTGATTATTTATTTATTTTTGGCCCCCGAGGTGTATTATCAGATTCTTTTGTTCATGTTTAGCATATATGTATTCATTAGAAAAAAGCGATAGGAAGCTCAGGGCCCAAGGAACCCTTTTTTCGACAAATGTGTATTGGTTCTGGGTTATGTGCTATCATTCCATCAATTTTTTTGCATTGTGTTATACCTCTAACAATGAGTTTATTTTCACATTGCAGGTACTATCAGCCCTATGCCATGTCCATTAGGCACCTTGTCAAACAGCACAGGCCTGAGGAGTGAAGATGAGTGTCAGCCATGCCCTGGGGGATTCTACTGTGCTACTACTGCCCTGTCTTTGCCCACTGGACTCTGTTCTGAAGGGTGTGTGCAAAAACAAACCTATCAGTACTTTTTACATAAAAATGATTCATAGAAACTTTTACCGAGGTACTTAATATACTTGCATTTTGTTTCTGAAAGATTTTATTGCATTGAAAAAGCAACAACCCCCATGCCTACTGATGGGACCTCAGGAAACATTTGCCCACAGGAGCATTATTGTCTCGGTGGAACCACTCGACCTGTGCTGTGTGATCCAGGGACATTTATGACTGCCACACAGGCCTCTCAGTGTTGGCCCTGCACTGCTGGGTGGTACTGTGCGGACAGAGCTCGCTTACTCTGTCCACAAGGTTGGAGTGATTTGTTAATTTCTTATACTCCTCATAGACATGTGCAGTATTAACATGTGTTTACCCCACTAATTTGTTAAAATACTGAAAGGCATTTAGAAATTGATCAATCAGATGGTCACACATATAGGTATACACAAAATAATTAATACACAATAAAAAGGTAAAAATGGAGACCATGTGGACATTTGTCCAACTTGTTCTGGGACATGGTGGTTCAACACTTTAAGTAGTTAAATTCATTCTGTCCTGTTACTAAGTACCCTTTCTGCAGAGCACAGAATCGAGACAATAAATACAATAAGAAAGCAAACAGTGCCACACTGTGCATTTTACTTGACTTGTCTAACAATTGTTGCTTTACCTGTAGGCTTTTACTGTCCAGAAGGCACAGCTTATGAGTGGAGAGCTTGTCCATCAGGTACCTACAGCCCAGACTCCGGCTTAAATGAGCTCTCCCAGTGCAGGCAATGTGATGGAGGACACTTTTGCTCCTACCAAAATGCTACTGCTGTGTCTGGACAGTGCTCTGCAGGATATTACTGCAGACGTGGAAACACCTCACCACAGCCTCTCACCTTGTCCACAGGTACAGTGAAAATCACAGTGAAAATGAGTGGTGCAGCTATAAATAGGATTAGGGAAATGAAAACATCTCCAAGTATGGTGTAAATAAAAAATAATGTAAGAATGTAAGAAAATTTGATTACATTACACAACTGGCTTAGAGCAAGACGTTTTTTTTTTTTTTAAAGTATTTGTAGCATGTGGTGTTAGGTATTAAAACACAGCACACATTGAAATATTTCATTTCTCTACAATTTCAGTTTTTATAAATGGTCTATAAGGGTCTGCTTTGTAACCAGAACTAAGAAAACTGTATTGTTTTCTTAGGAGATGGTGGACCCTGTCCTGCTGGTCATTTCTGTCCAGAAGCCACCGCTGACCCCCAGCCTTGTCCAGTGGGCACTTTTAGTAATGGGACCAAATTAGCTTCAGAGGTATGAGAGTACAAATGTGTCGCACTGTGGATATCTTCTTATTGCAAGATCCCATTGATCATTTATTATTATTGTATTTGCAGCAATTTCATGCCATATGCAAATTTAACCATGTCTGCTGATAATGTGTTATAATGTGCGTGTATGGTGTGTTATAAAGATACAACCCTTTTTATGCAGGATCAGTGTGTTCCCTGCTCTCCTGGTCATTACTGTGACAGACCTGGACTGACTGCTCCAAAAGGGGAATGTTGGGAAGGTTTTTACTGCACTCAAGGAGCCTTGCTGCCCAATTCTTTAATCACAGACCACAGAGGAGGGCCATGTCCTGCAGGTTTTCAGGCTTTCTCTGTTCACGTTGAATTACATCTAACTTGCATTACCTTGACTTATAATGTCCACGATCTTTGTTCCATACCATAGGTTACTTTTGTCCTAGAGGGTCGAGTGTGCCACAGTCCTGTCCACAAGGATCCATCAGCATCAGTGAGGGCCAAGCCAGCTGCAGCCTGTGTCCCCAAGGGTACACATACTTACTTACTTCCAATAGGATAATAGCATTTTTAAACATGAGACGCTTCTGAGTTTTAAACAGATGCAAACTGTGTGACATACAGAAATGCAAGTTCACCTTTGGTATTTCTAGACAGATATTCAAGTAGAATAAATCAGTTGTCCACAGATAATACACAGCAGAAACAAGCGGGAAGTAATTAAATGCCCAGAAACCTTGGCAAGGTTTCTGCCTGGGATGTCATAGGCAGTTTAGAGAAAATGTTCAGGGTGCAAGCACTTAATAACTCTACTGATGGTGACCTCTGGTGGTCAGCAACAGAAGTGAGAGTAGTGACTATTACAACTATTATAACATTTGAGGCATACGTAACTCGAGACATTAGAATGCAGGGGTCAAAGTGCAGGGAAATCTGAAATTTTACTACTGAGGGGCAGTATGTCTTGGTGAATCCCCTGATTGCTCCTTAGTATGGGTATAACTTTCTTTAGTAAGTGCTAACATCATGAATAATAAGCCCAAGTGGAATAAGGGAAATAGTATTAGTAACTCAAATTTTATTTGCCACATATACAGTACGATATGCAGTGAAATGCTTAATTCTTAGCATATCCCAGCTTCTTGTTGGTAGGCAGGGGTCAGAGCGCAGGGTCAGCCATTTTTACAGCGCGCCTGGAGCTGAGGGTTGTGGAATTTGAACCTGGGACCTTCAGAACTGTAGTCCAATGCCTTACACACTGAGCTATCCCTGACCCTAACTCTAGAACATAGATAATATTAAGTCCAAAAATAAATAAATAAATAGGCCTAATGATGATGATGATGGTGGCAGGGTAGCTTAGTGGTTAGCACTGTCGCCTTGCACCTCCAGGGTCTGGGTTCGATTCCTGGCCAGGTTCAATTCCCGCCTCAACGCTTATGGAGTTTGCATGTTCTGCCCGTGCTTGGTGGGTTTCCTCTGGGTACTCTGGTTTCCCCCCACTCCAAAGACATATAGACATGCTAATTGGCATTCCAAAATTGCCCGTAGTATGTGAATGTGTATGAATGTGTGTGTGTCCTGCAATGGATTGGCACCCTGTCCAGGGTGTAGTCCACCTCGTGCCCAAAGTC
Organism: Leiocassis micropogon; assembly: GCA_028565275.1. NCBI lineage: Eukaryota > Metazoa > Chordata > Actinopteri > Siluriformes > Bagridae > Leiocassis > Leiocassis micropogon. The sequence goes on along the minus strand of JAOVVA010000052.1, from coordinate 12,449,541 downwards.
TCCTGGAATAGACTCCAGGCCTCCTGCGACCCTTTATACAGGATAAAGCGCTATAGACAATGAGAGATGATGAGATAATAATAATAAAAAAATAATAATAATAAGCTTGTATTATGTGTTATGTTAAGTCTGTTAGCTTGTCATATATTTATGGTTGTCAATTTTTCTTTTGCAACTTCTGACATTATAATTTTGAACATGGAAACATTTTGAAGAAATTGCAATATACAGTACTGTTTTTTTTTTTTTTTTTTAAGTAACAACCTCAGCAGCAACCTCATTTCCTCTCTCGTCTGTTCCAATCACTCAGCATTCAGCATCACCAGTATACTAATCACCGGCCTGATCATCTGTCATCATCTGCACTTGATTCTCACTGGTTTATGCCGAGTTAGGTGTTTTTGATGATTAAATGATTCATAGGTGACTGTGTAGCTTAACAAAACATTCCTCTTACACTGGTCAGGTACAGGGACTGGACTAAAAATGAGAGCCAAAAACTTGCCAAAAATGAGAGAGCCTAGAGATCTATTCCTGAAGATCCTCAAGATACATCAAAAATGCAAGAAAGTCTGACCCTTTGGAAGCAAAATATGAAAATATAAGGGGCAGCTCATGACTTTTTCACAGTCATTATGAAGCTTACTTTTCTTTCATCACATACCTGTATCCGAATTTAAGCATTGTTAAGCATTGTGACAGACAGCAAAAAAAGCGCAAAGGTCCATACTGTATATCTTGTTCTAACATATGGACAATGCTCTGGATAACTGAATCTCAAGATTTTTTTTTTCTCGCTTCAATATAGGTACTACTGTCAAGGCAACAGCTCTATCACTAAAAGCAGAGAATGCCCAGTGGGCCATTACTGTCTCACAGGCACATCACTGAAGACTCAGTATCCATGTCCTGCAGGGACAATTAATCCGTACACAAGAATGAGCAGTTTAGATAACTGTTTACCATGCACACCAGGTACAATACTTTTATTAAATCTTAAAATCCATACATTTATTTTTATAGATAATTTGCCTTAATTTTTTGTTGAGATAAATTCAGTAAATTATTTATAAATCTGTCATACATCTTTTCAGAGATTCCACAAAACTTTTGAAAATGCATGTAAAAATTACACCAAAAAAATACACTTTATCGTATTGTCCCATGTTGAAAACATAAAACTACATAATAAATATAAAATAATAAAATTATATATATAAATACATACACTACCGTTCAAAAGTTTGGGGTCACTTGCAAATTTCTTTGTTTTTGTTTAGTCATTTATTTTCTACATTCTACAACAATACTGGGGATTTCAAAACTATAAAATAACACATATGGAATTAGGTTATTACGTAACA
>JAOVVA010000052.1:12423400-12445670 GCA_028565275.1 Leiocassis micropogon | reverse complement strand
CTTGGGTTGTCCTTGTCCTCTTTAGTCCGGATGACATGGCGTCCCAGTTTCCCAAAAAGAACTTTAAATTTTGATTCTTCTGACCACAGAACAGTTTTCCACTTTGCCACAGTCTATTTTAAATGAACCTTGGCCCAGAGAAAATGCCTGCGCTTCTGGATCATGTTTAGATACAGTATGGCTTCTTTTTTGACCTATAGAGTTTTAGCCAGCAATGGCAAATGGCATGGTGGATTGGGTTCACCGACAATGTTTTCTGGAAGTATTCCTGAGCACATGTTGTGATTTCCATTAAAGTAGCATTCCTGTATGTGATGCAGTGCCGTCTAAGGCCCCGAAGATCACAGGCGTCCAGAATGGTCTTCCAGCCTTGACCCTTACGCACAGAGATTGTTCCAGATTCTCTGAATCTTTGGATGATATTATGCACTGTTGATGATGGTAACTTCAAACTCTTTGCAATTTTTCTCTGAGAAACTCTTTTCTGATATTGCGCCAATATTTTTCGCCGCAGCATTGGGGGAATTGGTGATGCTCTGTCCATCTTGACTTCTGAGAGACACTGCCACTCTAAGAGGCTCTTTTTATACCCAATCATGTAGCCAATTGACCTAATATGTTGCAAATTGGTCCTCCAGCTAATTCGTACTGTATATGTACATTTAATTTTTCCAGCCTCTTATTGGTACCTGTCCCAACTTTTTTGGAATGTGTACCTCTCATGAAATCCAAAATGAGCCAATATTTGACAAGACATTTCAAAATGTTTCTAAATAAAATATTGAAATATGAAACTTCCACTTCATTGCATTCTGTTTTTATTCACAATTTGTACAGTGTCCTAACTTTTTTGGAATCGGGTTTGTATTAAAATGTATGTTTCAGAATATAATTAGACATTAATATGCAACAATTAATTCATATTGCATTATGTTTAAATATATGTGTCAACAGGGGCAACTTCTATTTTGGAGTGCCAGCAATGTCCACCTGGTCAGTACTGTGCAGACTATGCGTTGATTTCACCATCTGGCTCTTGCAACCCAGGATATTACTGCAGTCTTGGATCAATGTCCCCAACACCTCATCATAACAGACGTCATGGTAAATAACTATACAGTATTAACTGTTCAGTATACCAACTGAAGGGGTAAAAGTATACTCTGTCACAGGCTAATTCCCACTCACCAGCCAGCTCTGGCCCATAATCCAACAGCCACCAATGATAGAGGCTAGGACATGCTTTCTCTGGGCACCATGCTACTAGCCAACCATATATTTACTTCTGCTCATGATGTGTAACAGGGCAGAATGACACTTTTGGAGAAAAGTCCTATCTGCCCTCTTTTACATGCATATTCAAACAATTAGCTAATGTTTCTCACTGTGATTGGAAGGACAATCAACTGATGTCATCCTTTCCACACCTTTTAAGTCCCATGGCTCCTAGGTCAATCAAGGTTTCAAACAATGTTTCCCAAATGTTTTTTTTCTCTAATCACAATCAGGCTTGAACTGAAGTACAGTGATACCAAATAAGCACATTCTCTCATTAAAAAAAAAAAAAAAAACTGGAAAGGAGGGAAAAAATATTAATCTAAAGTATTTAATGGAAGGATAGTATTTCTCAGCACTATCCTTCCAGTTTTTAATATTGCATTCTTACCCAAATCCCGGTAATCTCCTTAGTTATTTTATTTGCTTGATGCAGGCCAATAATTTATTCCACCTGATTCACAGAACATCTTTTCCAGGACCATGTGATACATTCTTTGACATGGTAATTTAAGAAGTAATTTGATGCAGTGAGAAGCTACATGTACTCACACAAAAGAACTGTTGCCAGCTACTGCAATAATCAAGCAAAAACTGCAGCTTTTTTGTTTTAATTAAACAAAAGACAAACATTTGCTTCTTTCTTCTCCAGTATAGAGAAATTCTAGTGAATGGAACATGCCCGAATGCATTCGATTGGTTTTAAGTTGAAAAGGCTGGAGTATTTTTTTACAGTACACAAATTGACAACACTAGCATTGTGATTTTGTCTTTTCAGAGGATAAGGTGCATGGGTCAAATTCAGAAGATGATCTCTTTGATTTGGATCGGGTCACTGGGAATCTGTGTCCTCTGGGTCATTACTGCCCTACTGGAAGTGTCCAGCCATTAAAATGTCCACCAGGTAAGATTGTAACCCCACAATATTTAACACTTAAATTTGCTCCATACTCTGCCATGGAAGTACAGTATATACTTCTAGGTTTTGGCAAAAGGAGGAAAACATTTACCTGGGCTACTTTTGGCCCATATTTAAAATCACTCAACTGTTAAATTTAAAGTATGGAGAAATATAAATTTTAAAGTTTTTAGATATACTGGAAAACTCTACATGTAAATGCTACAAAAATGTTCTTCAAATTTTCATTCCAAATGTTGTACATATCCATCCAACAACTCAGTGAAGTATGAAGGAAGAAGATTTATTATATGGAGCTTCTCTGCAAATACTGTAGGTCATTACAAGTCAATAGAGGAAACATGATTAAAGCGATTTACTGGTGCATATTGGAGGAGAATTTAATTTCATTTGCCGAGAAAATAAATGAGGGGAGAAGACAGTTGCAAAAGAGCAACCCCAAACATATAGCCAAACCAAGACCAAGAAGACATTGGACAGCATAACCTCTTAACATTTATTTTGTGGTTCCATCAAAAGGACTGTTATAACCTTGGGGAACTGAAGATGATTTGCCAAGACGAACTGACAAAAATGTAACCACACTGCTGCAAAAAGCTAAATATTGAGATGTCTTGAATGTGTAATTGCTAAAAACAACTTTCCACTTGTTATTGTGTAAATGTTTTTACTTATTATTATTATTATTATTATTATTATTATTATTAGCTTTTTGTACAATGTAATTAAGTTGAAATATGCATCAGAAATGTATTAAGATTTTTTAAATACTTTTTTCTTTCACTGTATTTTTTTATTATAATTATTTGTATATTTGGTTTGACGCTGTTTAAAAAGATGATACCTAGCATAGGGAGGTTTGTTTGCAGTTGAGCATTAAGTCAATCTCAGATCTCAAAAGTCAATTTTTAAGTCAATCTCAAAGTCAGCTGTCTATTCGATACATTAACAATATCCTAGGATTTGTTCTTAAATTTATTTTATTTTTTTAAATGGAAAGAAAATAATACGTGACCAAGAAGTTTACATATTCAGTTATATACACAGTTTAACACAATTGCATGTTACTAAATATTGCATCCATGCATTTTTATAGGAACATTCCTGGGTTGGTATGGTGCTGCTTCTAGGTCTGATTGTAACCCATGTACACCTGGATTTTTCTGCCCTGATTGGGGCCAGAGCTCTGTGGATCTTCTATGCCCAGAAGGCTGGTTCTGCCCTGCAGGCACTGTTTCTGCACATGAACCTGGTACTGTAGGCCCTAGGGGCAATCCTAAATATTGTTTTTTACAGAATTATGAAAATGTGTAGGCTTATATACCAGTCAAAGAAAACACCTCTGGGAAGTGAGAAAATTAATAAAACATTTTTGAACGATAGACAACACCATTCATTTACAGCAAGAAAATATGGTTGTCAAAACTAAATCCTATTTGAATGTACAGTATTACTTCCTAAAAGAGAGGAAATGTTTAACTTCTATTAACTATGTTGTGTGGTCAGGTCAACAGTGCCCACTTGGACATTCATGTCCATATGGTAGTACTGAGCCTGTCATCTGTCCCCCTGGTACCTATCAGTCTCAACTAGCTCAGCCTTCTTGTCTGACATGTCCAACAGGTGAATACAGTGCATTAATATTACGGTATATTAGAAACAACTGGATAACGTTCTAACAATCTGACGTTTTTTTGTTCCAGGTTTTTACTGTCTGGAAGGTGCATCTATACCTATGCCCTGTCCAGCAGGAACAGTGAGTCAAGTTGAAGGCTTGCAGTCTTTGCTGGACTGCTCCCCCTGTCCTCCAGGTTTTTACTGCAATATTAGTGCCCTCACCACTCCATCAGGACCCTGTTCTTCTGGTCAGTGTCTTTTGTTGTTAATTTTATTCTTGATCTCAGTCAGAGCTTGTTGCCACAAATTGCTTTTCTGATCCATTTTCCCAAAGGCCACTTCTGTTCATCTAAAGCCACAGAGCCTAGGCCAGTCTCTCAGATATATGGAGACATTTGTCCTGCAGGGCATTTCTGTCCTGAACAGAGCAGTGCTCCTTTACCCTGTCCTGTTGGTCACTTCCTGCCAGATAAAGGAGCCTCTTCTTATACGCTCTGCTCTTTATGCCCTCCAGGCAGGTATTGCCTTGCATTGGGCTCTTCTCAACCATCAGGTAGGCAGATTTCAGCCAACACTAGACCTTTACATATATTTCAACTATTTATGCTTTTGGATTTAGCTCATCAGTTCAGTAACAGAGATCATTTCAGGGTTGAAAAAAATGAGACAAAACACAGAAATTAGGAAAATGTCCTGAAAAACATTTCTGTCATTGCTGTAAATTACAGGTCTTTTTTAAATGTAGTATTGAAATGCTCAAATTATAATCTTAATGCTGTCAGTTTGAAATTTAACAACACTCTTTATGAAAAGAAGCAATTATGTTAGTATGAAATAAACATTTTAATTATTATATGGAATGTTATGGAGAAACTTACAAAGCTTTCATCTAACAAAATTCACTTTGGGCCATTTTAATTTAATAATAGCATTTTCCTTAAAAATACACATAGCAAAATTTGTTGACATGCTATATGAATTAAATCCAGCTAACTAATAACTAATAAGTAACTAATAAGTATTATTTACTAACTGCAGTGAAACTAAATAGAAAGATATACTGTATTTATGGCTTAGTAATACTTCCTGGGTATTTAAGCTTATAGTATTTTTGTATATTGTATATTATTTTTTGCTTATATTATTGTAAATATTAATATTTCTACAAACTGTAAATTTAACCATTGAACATTGCATAAAATTATCTTTGTTATTAAATAATACATACAGTAATAAAAGTTTTTTTGTGGAAATTCTTGAAGATGTGAATCAAATTAGTTTAATTGGTTCCAGGTTTTTGCTCTCCTGGACACTACTGTACAGGTGGTGCAGATACTGCAGCACCAAAGGCCAAAATCCTTCAGTTGGAGTGCTTCTGTGACTTCTTGCCTGAGTCGAGTCACTCTGAACACTATCTTTGTGCTCAGAGATACAATAGCTCCTGCACAGATCATAGCACTGGTTTGTGCCTGAATAATATTATCAGTATATAAAATAGTATCAGTATATATTATTATTATTATTATTATTATTATTATTATTATTATTATTATTATTATCAAAAGCATGAATAGTACTAAAAGTACAGCCAAATTTTGTTTTATTTGTACAACCAATGTTTTTGTTAATTTGCTATATAGAAAATGGAATAAGAAATTGCAAGAGGATGAACTCCAGATTTTCCTCTGATTTAACATTGACTGAACCTGATTCGGAATCACCTCTAGAAGTCATACAAACTGTATGCAATGACTTCAAAGGAGACATTTGCCCTATAGGTAAAGATACTGCCAATTTATATTCTGCATGAATTCATTTAGTGTATAGTATATCTTTACTTTATATCTTTTATGGCTGGTGATAAGGTGGTCTATAGTGGTGGTCAGAACTATTCAGACAACATATTCCATGTACTGTATTATGGCTCTCCCTGTACACAAAACAGGAGATTCCACTAATTTGTTCGAGCCTATTTGGCTGAAGAGTTGTGCTAATTAGCTGAAAAACTAGCAAAAAACTGGATATCTGAAAATTGTTGGACAATTGGTGACTTGGGCATTAGCAGTCAATCTTAGAATTAGGAGTCATTTCCTGTACAGTAGATGATCTTCAGGTAGCAATCAAGCAGGCGTGGATTAAGCAAGTAACACCAGACTACTGCAGACATCTTTTTGACTCTACGCCCAGTCGAACCCAACAGGATTTGAAGAATAAAGAACTAAATATTGTTTGCTGTACAACTTTCCTTATTATGCTGATTTTCATTATTTAAAAAAAAATTGAAATGTCATTAAAACATTGACTTTCACTTGTGTCTCAATACTTTCTGCCACCAATATAACTGAAAAGTGACAGAGTGTCACTATACTAGATTAAAAAAAAAAAAAAAAAGCAGTGAGTGTAGGGAATGCATGTATTGCTTTTATAACCTCCAGTAAAATGCAGTGAATGTCCTGTGCAGGTTTTTACTGCCCTGTGGGATCATCTTTGCCTCAGCTCTGTGATGCAGGCTCTCATTGTAATCAGACTGGCCTTCACACACCTGTTGGTTTTTGTCCTGCTGGTTTCTATTGTCCCAAAGGCTCCACGAATCCTTATCCTGCACTCTGTCCTCCTGGACATTACTGTCCCAGAGGCACAGCCTTTCCCTTGCCCTGCCTGCCAGGCACATTGAGAGGTAAGATAATGCGTTTTTAACTGTAATCTTTAGGGATATTCCAAATCAATATTTATAAACACTTAAAGTATATAGTAAGTGTAGTCACTGAAATAAAATCACTTAATTTAAAGAATGATTAATGTTATTATATTGCTAGACTGTCAGTTAAAGTGAATCCTTATTATATTATATCAGTGGTTAATTTCAAGCTTTGGTATCTCCCAAGTATTGGCTGTACAGATCTGTTGCCCAACATACCTCTTTGTGGTTTGTATTTCTGACATTTTGTCTCTAATGTATATCATAGGCTCTCCTGGAGCAAGCAGGATAGAAAACTGTCTGCTCTGCCCATCTGGATATTTTTGTGACCAGAAAGGTCTTACTGAGCCCAGTGGACTGTGCTCTGAGGGGTATTATTGTCCTGTAGGGCAGAACACATCTCAGCCTCCAGAGCATAAATGTAGAGCAGGCCACTTCTGTGAAGAGGTGAAAACTTTACACCTTATAAACAGGTTCAGGATACATAATATTTATTGTATTTATTGCTATTAGCAAGTTACCAATTTTACAGGGAAGTATCAATGGCAGAGAATGCCCTATGGGCAGCTACCAGCCCAGGCAGGGCCAACAGAGATGTGAGATGTGCCCGGCTGGTTTCTCTTGCCCTCATGAAGGTACGCAGATTTCCTTTAACAGATTAACATTTTAGGTAATATGCCACAAATGACTGTGTTGTCATAAATAACATCATGGTAGGTGGTTTGTTTAGGTTTTTTTTAAAACACATTTTATGTGCAAAAATTATATACAATTAAATTAATTACTTTTATTAAATTAATATTATAAAATTAAATAAATAAATAAATAAATAAATAGACATTTTGCAACGTGTGGGCATATATCATACTTTACTTATATTGTATTTACACAAACATTGTTAATCAACTAGAACAGCAGTTGACAATTAACTGAGAAAACAATATAAAGTAATCTGGGAAATGAATGGAATAAAGAGGATAAGTAAAAGAAAAATAAACAGATGCAACACATCCAAACAGAAACCAAGGAGCTTAAGTTATGACACTAAATCACACAATAATAATAAGCAAAAATCATACCAGGAAACAAAGAGAACTCGTCCGATGTGGACGCAAACATGAACCACTAGGGGCATCCCTGACAATAGAAAATACAGCTTAGTTGCTTATCTGCCAACTAATATACTGTACTGCTGTCATGGAAGTGCAGCTGCAGGCATAGCATAATCACAGTTGCTCATTTTTATTTACAAAATACATGTAAAAAAAAAAAAAAAAACTGGATTCCAAAAATTACTTAAACAGTAGTACCACGAAGAGAGAAGCTAATTAAAAGATGACAGCGCCCAGACATCCCCCCAAAATCTTCTGTTGGCCTTTCTGACATGAAAGCTATGGTTGGACTGGGTGTGGGCATGGGGACAAAGCTGTTCATGGGTGAAGGGATGGAGCTTGGCATGGCTTAGCTGGTGCAGGGCAGGGCTAACAGGAAACATTTTATTGTTTAAAGGGCTAACAGAAGAATAGTAATGCTAAATGAATCCAGTTAAGATGGCTGACAGAAAGCATCTCAGGGTTAGAAGAAACAAAGTTTCATGGCTAAAAGGAAGCATCGTGATGCTAACAGAAAGCATATTAATGCTAAGATGGCTAACAGGAAACATCCTAGTGCTAAAAGGGATAACAGGAAGCAACTAAAAGGTAACAGGGATAACAGGAAGCAATTCAATGCTAACAGGGCTAACAGGACAGAATTCAGAACTATCATGGCTAACAGAAAGAGTTATTTAAAATAAGACTTAATTCAGGTTGACACTTAGTGCTGGAGGTCTCACTCAACTTTCTTCTCGAATTGAGTCATCTGCTCCTTCCTGTTAGAGATACTGCATCCACTCTACTGTACATTTTTTCTACCCTTGTGGCTCAGACATATTGGCCACCACATTATGCACCATTATCAGGTTAAAGGTTCTAAAAACATACATTTAGACTGATCTTTAACTCAACATTCAGTATAAACTTTGTCCAGCATGTAAGCAAAAGTAAAAAAAAAAAAAAAATTTATATTGTCTTTTTCAATCTCAGCTAATAGTTAGATTTACCTGAATTATATAGATTTTTCAAATTCATCAGATATTATTTTTACCCTAGGTATGACACACCCAGTCCTATGCAAGCCTGGGTTTTACTGTCCTCCGTGGTCTGCCACTGAGAAGCCATGTCCAGCAGGGACCTATGGAAACCAGTCTGGTTTAACTGATTCATCTGAGTGCACTTTGTGTGATCCAGGCACATACTGTGCAGGAGCAGGTAAAGAATAATGTATGTTTTCAAGGCCAGAATGTAAAGGTCGTTAGAGTGCTCTGTCACAGGGTTGTACACATTTGTGTTTCCTTAGGCAACATTTCACCCACTGGTCTGTGTATTGCCGGCTTCTTGTGTTTTGGAGGAGCTTTCCTGCCATCTCCTGTAGACAATGTGACTGGAATACAATGTCCATCTGGATTCTACTGTCTCACTGGGAGCTTTACTGGAACACCTTGCCCCAAAGGGACCTTTAGGTACATCTGACTTTGCATAAAATGGCATAAAATTAAATGAAATAAAATAAAATGATATACACGGTTGACATCTCAACCTAAACCTGAAGGTTTCTGCTTAAGTGATTTTTGTTGTTGTTGTGATAAATTCATTTTTAATACAAACCCTTCCACTATGCTGGAAATGCTGGAAGTCATTGGGAGTATCCTGGTCATTTTGAATTCTACTTCTAACAGTTTCTCCACTTCTCAGAAATGGTCTTAACTCACATCAACAAGAGGTGTGCAGTTATTATTTTTGTTTTTACCTACCCTCTGCATTTTTAAATATAGTTGTTCCTCTTCCTCAAAATATAAAAAATGTGTCACCTAATTTTAAACAACCCTGCCCTGGATCAGGGCATAATTAATGAATGTTGTGAATGCCATACCATCATTTTGTGGAATGTTATCTTCCTTTTGTTCCATGATCTTCTAACATTGCATCACTCAAGAAGAAAATAAAATTCTCCTACTTCATGCTTGATTAATTCAAGTGCAGAAACAGACCTGATTCTGTAACCTTAATTATCTGATTTTTGTCTGTAGTGTGCAACGTGGATTGACAGAACTAGGGCAGTGCCAGCGATGCCCCCCAGGGTTTTATTGTTCAAACGCTGGCCTCACTGCAGTTAGTGGACCTTGCCTGCCAGGTTAGATTTGTGAAATATATCCGTTGTTTTCTCCAGACTCTATTATGCTGCATTTATTCGACCCTGTTGATTCTGGCAGGTTTTTACTGCAGAGAGGGATCGCCTAGTTCAGCTCCAGTGTCTGCTGTGTTTGGTGATGTTTGTCCTCCAGGTTACTACTGTGAGAGTGGCAGCGCTGTGCCCACACCTTGCCCAGTGGGCACTCATCTTCCTGAGAGTGGTGGAAAGGGTGCAGAGGACTGCATGCCTTGCCCTGATGGTAATGCTTCGTAATAACTCTGAAGGCTGACCTCAAGACCTCACTACTATAAAAAAATAATCCAGTAGGGATATAAATGGGGTCACAGATGCTAATTATTCTCACACTTCTCCTTTTATTGTGCAGACTTTCTTGATTTCTGCATGTTATTCATCCACAGGGCTGTTCCAGGATCAAAAAGGCAAAAAAGAATGTAAACCCTGTCCTCCTGGATTCCACTGCCCCTCTGTCACCCAGAAATCTAATGTCAGCAGCACTCCATTGATCTGTCCAGAAGGCTATTACTGTCCTAATGAAATACTGGTAGGCAGGCCTGTTCCTTGCCCCAGAGGTACATACAGTAATACGCCAGGCCTTACATCAGAAGGTAATATATTGTTTAAAGCTATGTATTTAGAGTGCAAGAGAAAATATTAGGCCCCTATGTTTTTGTTTATGACACAAGTGTAAATATAAGGGTTACATTATATTCTATTGCTATTATATATTCCTAATATTCCCCTTAAACAAGAGCAATTTTTTATTGTATTAGATTTGTCCAATTTCATTTAATGATGTTGGATTATATTAAACTTATTTGACATTTTTAACAGAAGCAAACTGTTGTATTTTGCTTATAATTTGGACAAAAAATCATATTCATTCTAAAGTAGTGTAATATAAGTAGTTAAATTCCAAACTATTTGTTTAGGATTGGTCTTTAAATTTGTGCTGATGCGGGGAAAGACTGTTTTGATTTTGTTTGTGTTTGGATGCAAGAGCAAAGTTTTACCTAAAAGTGCAAAATACACAAAGGTGTCAATGTATATTATTATTTTATATGTTAAAATGCATCTTACTACAGTGACAAAATAGAAACATTTAGGGTTATTTAGTATTATTCCCTTAAAATTAACAGGATACAATATTACTAACATACTAAAAATTAGTGATGACTTCTCGAATATTTATGCAGTAAAGATGGTTTCATTTTACAATTACCATACATTTGAACCTAGAGCTTGTAAAAAGCTTTTTGCTAACTTATACCTTATTATCACAATGCACTCTCATGTCTAGACTCTTATATTACAGTAATATAATGTTTTGAGCTTTTGTACAGCTCAATCAGAGTTTGAGATTCAAGCACAGATTTTTCTAGACAAAAAATGTATAATATCTAAATAGATTAGCAAAATACCATTATTTTGTTTTACTGAATCGTTTATGTTGACGGCTCATGATGGCTTGGACTTGGCATTGGTATGTGTCTGTTTTTGTGATTAGATGAATGCATGGATTGTCCACTGGGCTATTTCTGTGGTGCACATGCACTTGTCCAGCCCTCTGGGCCCTGTGCCCCTGGATTCCTTTGCTTTTTGCATGCCACAGTTCCCAACCCCACTGACAACAACACAGGAGCTCTCTGTCCACCAGGGGCATACTGCCAGTTAGGAGTCAGAACTGGTAACTTCCAAAACATTCTACATAACAATTATAATACTGTACTGAAATCAACATTCTGAAGAGATTTTGTAAAAATAGAAATTCTACATCACTGTACCTTCAAGGTGATTGTTCTCCAGGCTACTACTGTGACTGGGGATCTAGTAGCCCAGAGCAGAAACTCTGCCCAGCAGGCTTCTATTGTTTAATGGGCACAGAGAAACCCATAGCCTGCGGCCCAGGGACGTTCAGCTCAGTAATGGGGAATAGTGACAGAGAGAACTGTGAACCATGCCCAAAAGGCTACTTTTGTCAGGGTGGGTATTCTATATTTTTATCTTATATAAAATAATGTTACAGCTATATTTTAACATAATTTAAAAACATAATTTACTATGTATTTACAATGCAGGCGATGGAGTAGTGGTACCAGTTGCTTGTCCGCAGGGCTTTTATTGCCCCCTTGGAACTGTGATGGGGACAGAGTTCCCCTGCCCTCAAGGGACAGTGCAACCTTTAATTGGAGCCTCTACTGAAGGGGATTGCTTACCATGCCCTTCAGGTTACATATCTTCCACTTCTTTTCTATCTAGTATCTTGTACTCTATGTATTGTAAAGATAAATGGGTAAACAATGCTCTCTTATTATGCTTGTATAGGCATGTTCTGTGCCCTGCCTGGGCTTTCCGAGCCTACAGGGCAGTGCCAGGAGGGCTATCATTGTCCTTCAGGAGCCATCAGCCCTAACACTACTGGATACACGGTAGATTTAATATAATGTTTATGCACATGAAAATAAAACCTTCATTTCAGAGAACGTAATAGTGAGAGGAAGTAAAAATTACATTTTACAAAAAAATACCAAAAATATATATATACTACTGTAGGACTAGACAGTTTTTTTTACTCCATGTTATCTCTCTCTCTCTCTTTCTTTTTCAGATGAACTCTACTGTTAATAACCTATGCCCTCCTGGTCATTACTGCCCTGCTGGCACTGGCTACCCTTTACCATGCCCTCCTGGCACATTCTCCAGCTCACCAGGGTTAAGCAGGGTAGAGAAGTGCCAGCCCTGCCCACCAGGCTTCTTTTGTGACCAGCCAGCAATGGCCAATGCCTCTGATGCCCTGCTGTGTGGTGCTGGGTAATATTCCAGTATACAATGAGCTGCGAATGGATGTCTGAGCAAAATACACCCACGTCCATTTGAGTTTGACCTTCTTTATGCACTGTTCTTCTCTTAATGGATGGGGGTTATGCTTTAGTGTTCCAACCATTATTTTGCTCTATTACTACACTTTGAAATGGAAGCTGTCTGTATAGTGGAAACCATAAAGGTTGCAGCTGAACAGTTGTGCATCAAGTTGTGATATTCAAGATGAACATATCCAAAGTAAAAGTGGATGTTTTTTTTTTGTAGCAAAAAATGTCTCATAATGATAAATGGTGTGAAACTTTACATAAAATTAGAAGAATTCCCCCAGCATGCTAGAGGATGAGATTTTTCTAAAAGTATATAGCCAATCAAAAGTAATTGCCTATTGTCCTAGTGCATTTTATAGAATGTTGTCCATATAATGATTGATAATTCATGCACCATATTGCTAGGAGTGTTTATGAAGTTTAGGATGTTTAAAAAAAGTTTTTTTTTTTCTATTTAGATATGTATGCCTTGAAGGCAGTCGCAGTGCCCGCCCAGTCAATAGACCAGAGGGTTATATTTGTCCCAGTGGCTACAGTTGCCCTATTGGCACCCGAGTGGAAATTCCATGTGAGCCTGGCACCTATAGCAGAGCTCTGGGTGCTATTTACTGTCTTTCTTGTCCACCTGGTACCATGTGCCCTTCCTTAGCCACTCAAGAGCCCTCCCCATGCCCTAAAGGTAGGCTGATTATTGTTATTGTATAAAAGTAAAAAAAAAAAAAAAAAATCCATGCTCATAGTCTTTTTTTGCTGCCCTCTTTTTTGTTTCTTTTTTCTTTTTTTCTTTATATCAGGTTATTTCTGTCCTTCTGGCACTGCACTGGCAGTGCCATGCCCTGTAGGCACTCTAGGCCAAATTACCAGTGCTGAATCTGAGACTGCTTGTGTGCCCTGTCCGCCTGGTCTCTACTGCAGCATACCTGGAGCCTCTCAGCCACAAGGTCTGCTTGCACTCACCACATGCTACCAAAGCCATCTTAGTAATTTTTGTTCAGACAATATTAGTATACGAATAAAATAACTGTTTATTAATATTTTTGCACATGCCTTAGGCCAGTGCCAGGCCGGATATTTTTGTCAGAGTGGTTCTGCATATCCTGCCCCCCTAAACATGTCCAGCATGGTGATGAATGGTCCCTGTCCACACGGCCACTTCTGCCCCTCAGGGACACTCACACCTCTGCCCTGCCCTGCAGGCACCATTCGCAATCTTACCGGTGTGTTAATTAATTGTCAGCAATTCATTTGTTATTTCTAATCCTCCTTAACCATCATTTTGACCTTAATATGAAGGTTAAAGTCATCCTATGAAGGGCGGCCCTGAATAACAAACCTACAGTATATAAGCAGCAATAATGTTACAGAAATAACAGGTTCCTAATAGGATATCACTGATAATGGATTGATCTGGGAAAGAATAAACAATTAATCAGTTATTTGAAAAACTAACAAAAAATTTTAAATTGTTTAAAATATATATTTTTTCAAATATTTATGTTTTAAGGTGGCTATTCCATAGACAGCTGTCTACCCTGTCCAGCAGGCCACTACTGTGCCAATGAGGGTCTTAACACTCCAAGTGGACCCTGTTCCGCAGGCTTCTACTGCCCTGCTGATTTCTCCTCTACTAATCCCCATGCCTTTCTCTGCCCCAAGGTTACATCTATGTTTTTATTGTGTTCATCTCACATTAATCAGAGCTTAATAAATATACTGACAAGCTGGATTCTTTCAGGGTCACTACTGTCCCCTGGGCTCTCCCATGGCCTTGCCATGTCCCACAGGGCAATATCAACCCAACCAAGGGTCAGAGATCTGCAAACCTTGCCGTCCAGGCTTCTACTGTGAGGAGGCCATTGCAGGAGACCCCTCACCATGTCCCTCATACTTCTACTGCCCGGCAGGTATGCAGCGGAGACACAGACAAAATAATTAATACTAATACCTTTTTATATACAACAGTGCTGTGAAAAATATTTGCCCCTTCCTGATTTTTTATTTTTTTTGCATATTTTTCTCACCTAAATGATTCAGCTTATTAAACACATTTTACTATTACACAAAGATAACTCAAGTAAGTACAAAATACAGTTTTTAGATGATGATTTCATTTGTTAAGGGGGAAAACTGTCAAACCCTACCTGGCCCTATGTGAAAAAGTAATTCTTTCCAAAAATTACTCCAAGAGTAAGGCCTCACTTGCCTCACAGGGTTTATGTTTCAACAATATGAAAAAGACTGGGCAAAAATGGCATCCATGTGAGAGTTCCAAGGCGCAAGCCCCTCTGACCAAAAAGAACACAAAGGCTTGTCTCACATTCACCAGAAAACATCTTTTGGGCAAATATTTTGTGGACTGATGAGCAAATGTTGAACTTTTGGAAGGTGTGCATCCCGTTACATCTGACATAAAACTATCACAGCATTTCACGAAAAGAACATCATACCAGCAGTCAAACATGGTGGTGGTAGCGTGATGGTTTGGGGCTGCTTTGTAGCTTCAGGCTTGGATGACTTGTGATAATTGATGGAACCCTGAAAATCCTTACAGAGAATGTCTGGCCATCAACTTTAAATAGCTAAAACAAAAAACTAAATTAAGGTTTTAGAGTGGCCCAGTCAAATTCAGACTTAAATCTGATTCACATGCTGTGGCATGACTGCAGGCTGTTCATGCTGAAAAACCGTCCAAAAACAACACACCAAAATTCCTCCACAGTGATGTGAAAGACTCATTGCTAGTTATTGCAAATGCTTGATTGCAGTTGTTGCTGCCAAGGGTGGTACAATCCAGTTGTTAGGTTTAGGGGCAATTACCTTTTTATATAAGGCCACATAAGTTTGGAAAGTGTTTTTCCATTGATAAATGAAGTTATCATTTGGAAGCTGCATTTCGTATTTACTCTGGTTATCTTTTTGTTATATTAAAATTTGTCTGATGATATCTGTTATTTAAGTGTGGCAAATATGCAAAAAAGGGGCAAATATTACCAAAGGGGCAAATACTTTTTCACAGCATTGTACTCTACTGTATGTATATTTAAAAGACATTATGTTTTAGTCTATGTTATGTATATATGCAGGCACAATGGTTCCTCAGCCATGCCCAAGCGGCACATACACTCCTCCGGATGTTAGAGGTCTACAGAATAAGAGAGAGTGCTTGGCCTGCCCTCCAGGAAAATTTTGCAGGTTATTTAATCCACCTAGCAGCAGGCTTTGTTCACAGAGTAAAATGTTTTTGATTAATGCAATAAAAAAGCCTTTTTGTTTTAGGGGTGGACAGATACGAGGCATGTGTGCAGCAGGGTATCTGTGTATCTCAGGCAGCTCAGATTTCACCCCACAAGGAACAGTTATGCCTAACACAAGCCAGTGTAAATGGGGAATGCAGTGTGCTGGTCTCTGTCCGGCTGGTAGGTTGTTTAGGGCAAATTAAACTAATAGTATTTTATTGTATGTGCCACCATGTAACCATAATTATATTGGCAGGTTTTTACTGTCCAAAGGGTACAGAGAACCCTCAAGCCTGCCCTGTTAATACCTTAAAGGAAACCCCTGGAGGAAGCAGCATACATGACTGTCTCCCCTGTCCACCTCGACACTCGTGCAAAGAGGGTAAGAAAAAAAACCCTAATAATTATATATTATAATTATTTCTTCTTCTTCTTCTTCTTCTTATTATTATTATTATTATTATTATTATTATCTGCATTATGCCAGTGACATCAGGGAAGAAAAATCTCCATTGATGTGATTACCTGGTCATTTAGTACATTCAGGTCATCAGCTGACTTAATTTTTTTGTCACATAACATAGTTGAGCCTAGACCTGACCAACTAAAGCAACCACAAATCATAACACAGATTTCAGAGGCTTGTACAGTGTGCAGTATAAATGATGGGTACTTCGCGTTGTGTGCTCACTTCTTACTTCTGATGCACCCATTGCTCTGGAATACGGTCAACCTGGACTCAATAGAGGATATGAACCTTTTCCATTTCTCCAAAGTCCAATCTTAATGCTCACTTACAAATTACAAAGCCTTTTTCTAATTAATCTCATAAACAAGTTGGCCACATGGCTGTTTAGTCCCAAACCTGTCAGTTCTCACCATATTGTGTGTGTGTATGGAAATGCTCCTACTTTCACTATTTTAATAGAAATTTAGTTTTTACTGTTGATTTTTTTTTACCATGAAACTTCACCAAGTGTTTAAGTGATCTCAATTCATGTTTTTTTTCTGACCACATTTCTTCCAAGTTGATGGTTCAGGACTGTCCACCATGTGCCACCATGTAACCATATTTGTATTGGCAGGTTTTTACTGTCCAAAGGGTACAGAGAACCCTCAAGCCTGCCCTGTTAATACCTTAAAGGACCCTTGGTTTTGATAATGTGTTGAAGGCTTCTTAACCAAGCTCCAGTAATTTCAGATCGTTTTAGGTCAATAATTTGAGCCTTTTGAAATGGTGACCTTTTTTGGCCAGGCAGTGAGTGTACAGTATATATGAACTCCAGTATACTTCAACCCTTCCTGCAGGTGATCCTGTGCTCTACCTGTGTCCTGAGGGTCACTACTGTGATGGTATAATTGATTTTGAGTCTGAGGGTAGACCTGGACCAAGAAAATGTCCTCAGTTTACCTACAGACCTATACCTGGTGCAGGAAGCAAAGGAGACTGTCTTCAGTGTCCAGCCGGTACTTTTTGCAATGCTACAGGTCAGATATAAAATTACTTAATTGAAACTTTTTCCATCTTAAGCTACAAAAAAGATTAAAGATTGATTCATCCATAATTAAATATACATAATTAGATGTTTCAGTTTATCCACTGTATTTCTGTATTATAAATCTCCTTTGTATACATCCCATTACTCACTCTAATTTAGTTACTCATATACAGTATTTTATAACAATACACATTTCATACTTTTTATTTAACAGCTTATGAAATAGCCTTTGATGCCACTCATTATATATTTATTACTTTACTCTGCAAGATACAGTAGTTTTGAATAAAATTAATGAAGCTATGAAAAACAAAACCAGCCCAAAACAGACACTACATTTCAGTGTGAATTTTATGCATATGGCACTCAACGATATCAACTTAATATTAGAACTTATATCCAGTGTTGTGTCCGAAATTGAAAACTCAATGGCCTATCGTGTTTCAGGTCTGACTGATTTCTCTAGCTTCCCCTGCCCCCCTGGTTACTGGTGTAGTGGTACAGGCTCGCCAGTTCTCTGTCCTACAGGCACCTTCAGAACTCAACCTGGTGCAAATGCTTCCAGTCAGTGCCAGCTCTGTGCTGCTGGTACATATTGTCCTGACCCTCGCCTCACAGGTCAGCCTAACACTGTGGGAATTCCTTGCAGAGCCTCTTATCAATGCCCTGTAGGTGGGTAAAGATGTATTATTTTTTATTCATATTTGTATATACAGTAATATCATAAAACACAATTTGTATATAGCAATGGTCTACACTAAGTCTACTAACAGGATCAGTGGTGGAGGTCTTGTGCAGAGCAGGCTCATATTGCAGGCCACAAACTGGAGAGCCCACTCCATGCCCTGCAGGATATCACTGTCCTGAAGGCTCACATACCTACAACAATGTAAAGCAAAAGTATGTAAAATGAATATGTTTTAAGAAAATGGGGGGAAAAAAACACTCTTAGTATAAATTTTTTTTGGCAGGTGCACATACCCATATTACTGCCCAGCTAACACCTCAAGCATGTTCTCATGTGGTGGTGGCTTTATGCCCCGTAACGCCAGTGGATTAAGAGTTTCTCAGGAGAACAGCTGCTTAATGTGTGAGGCAGGAACTTATCGGCCCAGTGGCTCTCCTCACCTCCGCTGCCTTGCATGCCCCCCAGGCTACCACTGCTCTCCAGGTCAGTCTGAGTGAACAACCAGTTAGGTTGTGAGGTTTAAAGTAAAGAAAAAAAATCTATGCTGAAACCAATAAGACAGCAAGCATTATGAATAATACTGATCTGTCCATCAGGCACTGATGACCACAGAAGTCAACCATGTCCAGTGGGATATTTTTGTTCAAGGGGGTCAGCCAATCCTGTTGCATGCCCTCCAGGCAGATATGGCAACAGCACCAAGGCTGAGACACTTGAAGAATGCCACCCTTGCCCTCCAGGCACATTCAATCACCTGTATGGTCAAAAAGCCTGTTTTCCATGTGGCAGTTCTTCCATATCACCTCCAGGTCTCCTTATAAACACCCAGATACTAGAACAGTGTGGTCAACACAAACACTGTTGCATATACGGAGTGAAATACAGAACATTAGAGTACGGTGACTTACTATGGTGTTTTTGATCAGGGGCATCCTCGTGCAAGTGCATAGGCAAAAACCGGGCATTCCAGCACTCTGACGGTTCCTGCGTGTGTAAAGCTGGTTATGTCTTTTACAATGAACTGGACTTCAAGAGTTCCAGTGGTGACAGTGATCTAGACTGTCAACCCAAGGTAGGAGAACTCATTCAGTCATTCACTCACCCACGCCGAGATATCAGACTGTAAATGTTGCTTAGCCTCTGTACATCTAATACACATAGCATACCCTGCGTGTATACTAATGTCACAAGAAAAAGCACATATAAACAAGTGTTAATAAAACATGAGATAATCGAAACTGGGCCAAATGAATGGGATATGACACAGAAGTACAGCAAATGATCTGATTTTTATTGTTACTATCGATAATGGCTTACTTATATTAGCAGGAAATATGGTCTCATATTTACATACTGTACTGCATAAGTTGCGTCTCTTAAAAAAGCTATATAAAGCATCCGATGTACAGTAAATTGACCTGCGGCTATTAAATATTCATTGACGTTACTGCATTATTTTATAAATCATTAATGAAAAGCATGATAAATTTTGAAAAATCTTTGAAGGTAAGCCAACGTTGTGGAACTGGACAAGTGAGATTAGCTTCATCACAAGACTGTGTCAGTCCCACTAAATACTCATGCAACATTACTTGTGGACCTTATGGTGGAAGTCTGGATGTAGGCTTGGGCATGTGAGTACTCTAAAGGTGTCCTTCATTGTTGTTAGCTTAAATACAGCATAAGTGAACAAACCTTAAAAAATCATCTTTGCATAATAAATAAATAGATTTGAAGGAGTGAAGAAGCTATAGGGGAGGAAGAAGCTATATTATGATATAGTACTTTCACTGTATTTTGTAATCAGCTCTAGTGTATGTGGATAATGATAAAAGAGACAGTTGTCTGTTTCACGGCAGTTGTCACTGTGAGATGTACGTCTCTGCGGAGGAGTTGTGTAACTCTTCATGCTTGTCAGCGCTGCCTGTGCTATCTGCCAGACTGACTCCAAATGGACAGCTGGTGCTCAGGATCAAAATGATGGATGAAAACAGGATCAGGAGCAGAGTGAGTATTATGTGTATTTGTGTATGTTGTTTTTTCTCTTCCCCTTACAGTGCCAACTTCAGTGCTGTCCTCAGTGCGAGATGCATTAATCAACTCTCGTTTCTCTTTTTAGAATATGATGAACATACTGGGGCCTGACAGTCATATCAACCGCTTCGGAAAGATCCACTTTGTCCAGTTTTCTTCTGATGGACTGTTTGGTTGGATTTTAAAGGATCCTGTGTTTATTGACTTATTTTTATCTGGTAACTCAAACAGATATTACATGGCCCAGTTTATTATTTCTTATTAAAATATCTGCACAATATATAACTACAAAATAATGTAAAAGATGGAAATATAGTAAGTGATGTCCGTTACCTGATACCAAGTCATATTGAATCTCTTATCAGAGCCATTTGAAATGCTAGATGGACATCCAAGGAAGAGAAGACACACCCATGAGGTAGGATTACTGATCTCAGAGGCTCTTCCTCGCATTCCCAACCCCATAGCCTGCCTTTCCCCCAATGACATGCTCATCTTTCAGCTTACCATCAACTACACAGGTGGGATATTTTTACAAACAATTTCTTCTTAAGTATTTATAAACGACTGTATTTATAGTATGTAATGTCACTCTATTGATTATGAATCCAGACCGTCTCCTCAGCCACTTTCCAGTCTATCAAAAGAACCATTTGTTCAGCAGTAACCCTGCCTGGGACTCTGGTGCATTCAGACGACTAGAACGCCTTGTCAAACATTCCCAATTTAATTCCACCAGGTATGATCACTCATTTATATGCCGTTACAAAGACCAGTAATTTGGGTTAAATTTTAATTCACTTGCTAATAGTAGAATTAGTATAGTATAGTAAGATATACTGTAGATAATCTATAATATTAGTGCACTTCTTAAATGTGAAAATCTCAAAGTTCTTAAATTTCACTTTTTGATTTTGTATATAATTAAATCAGGTGATCTAGACCTTAACAGTTGGTTTCTGTTTTTTTTTTCAGATTTGCCCATGTATTCATGGAGCCAGGGAAGTATGTGTTCCTTGACAATGCAGTGCCAGACTGGAGCCTAATAGTTGTGGTGAAAGAGGAGGGCACTCAGTGTGATCCTACTGGAGCCGTATTCCAGCCCACTTCACCAGCTCAGCTGGTACGACATGGGATTGTGAAACAGCAGCACCTCAACTTGCTGCCTGACTGGGGCACAATTGGAGGTGTGTGTGCATAGTCCATTAAAATTATATTTAGTAATATCTGTCATATAGGAAGACTTCAAATTTAGCATTTGGGACTGGCAGAAATGGCTCCAATGTTCTCGTACATATGATCCATTATGCATGCTTCTACAGGCCAAATAAGATTTTAAAACTGAGGTTTAGAGTAGGCAAGTCTGTGCTACTCCACTGGTACACAATATGGTGAAACTTATGTGGACAATTCACACCCATCACACCCCTACAAAATGTGTACATGTGTACAACAAAGATAGAAGCACATAGTTGTTTGGAAAATCTATGTATGCTAGGTAAGAAGTGTATTCTTTACTGGAACTAAAAGGCCAAACTCTTTTCTTTCAGACACATAAAAACTTCACATAAAAACAAAAAACAAAAAACAAAACAAATGTCTCTGACTCATTCTCTATACTGTACCTCTTACCCTGTACAGCAAGTCTGAAACCTATTCCAGGGAACTTGGGGCACTAGGCAAGTCTATTGCAGGCCAGAAGCACATACAAACTCAAACACTCACACACTCACTCACACACCACAGGCAATTTGGAAACGCCAGTTAGCTAATGTGCATGCCTTAGGACTGTGGGAGGAAACCTGGAGGAAACCCACCAAGCACGGGGAGAACATGCAAAATGCACAGAGACCAAAAGGCAGGACTTGAACCCTCAACCCTGAAGGTGCAAGATAACAGTGCTAAACATTAAGCAATTGTGCCGCCATATTAAAAAATATATTTTACATATAAGAATACAATACATTGAACAACATGATCTATAACAGGTTCCACTTCAAAACACTATTATTATTATGGTAATGCTGAAGTCTCCGAGTGGCGCAGTGGTAAAGCGCTCACCCTATCATCCGGGAGTCGCAGGTTCGGACCCCGGGTGAAGCTGTTTTCCTCTCACAGCCGGAGACACAGAGAGAGCTGATTGGCCGAGCTCTCTCAGGGGGGAGGGGGGAGGGATGAGAGGTAT
>JAOVVA010000052.1:12406942-12423300 GCA_028565275.1 Leiocassis micropogon | reverse complement strand
GAATGGAGGTTAGTAGCCTTAATGTGGGAGCCCCCCCTAGTGACGGGAGGGGAATTGGACACGACTAGATTGGGGAGGAAAATCGGGGAAAAAAGAATTGGACAGGACTAAATTTATAAAAATAAAAATAAAAATTATTATGGTAATGCTTCTGTGCACAAAGAAAGCTCCATGAAGACAGGGTTTGCTGTTAGTGTTAGTGGCTGAAGTCTTGATGGCAACTACACTGAACACCTTTGGAAATATTTGAAACGGTGACCGTGCACCAGATCTTCTCACTTGAAATCCATGCCTGACCCCACTAATGCGTGTGAATGAGCACAAATCCCCAGAGCCATGCTCCAAAGCTTTCCCAGAAGAGTGCGTGCTGTGACAACAGTTCATTGTTTTAGAATATGCAAATATTGGTGTGATGGTCATATACTTTTGGCCAGATATTGATCTTTGACATAACCCTAAATACACAGTACAACAATGACCTCATCATCAACATTACAGTTTGATCAAGGGTAAATCCTAATGTAGGTATTACTAACATACTGATGTAATTATGATGGAACTTTTTTTTCTTTCTTCAATCTACAGGTGTATTGGCACTGATACTGTTATTAATAGTTGTGTTGACTTTGTCCGCTGTGCTTCTGAGGCCAAATCATGCCAATCTAATTGCTAAAGGCAGACCTAAACCTAAATGGCGCAGCTTAGGAGAACCTATTGTTCCTGTAGCATATGTCTACAATGGAGATTGGTAAGTCAGCAGTCAAGGTAACTGAAGAGCCCTGACTACTTTGTGCATGCTTAATAATGTATTTTGTTTTTGTTGTTGTTCTTGTCTGACAGCATGGATAACACTGGACTGGGACTCAGGGGAATGGGTGAGGGTGCAGAAGATGAAGAACCTGCTGTGTGCAAAGGTGACCATTATACAATACAATACTATATACAATACAATACAGTTTTCCAAATAAAACATGAGCTTTGATTTTTGTCTTTTACTATGTTATTTAAAATGTGTATTAAAACAACACTTCAAGGGTTCAAAAATATATTCATGGAGCTGGAAGGGTTCAATGTGAAAACACTGTATGATAAATTAGAGGACCAGAATTTGCATCTGGCATCACAGCTGGCTAAGCATCGCAAAGATACACAGGAGTTCTACAGGAATATCTGTCAACAGACCGATGCACTGAGGGTGAGAGACATGGTTTCAGTCTGTCATACCATATAAAATAAATTGCAAAATTGACTTTGTCTTTGTCAAGTGCAGTGATTTTTTTTATGTGCATTGTGATTATTAGGATGTTATGGAGAACATGGAGCCAGCAAAACTGATCCAGTGGAAGAAACTGCTAGAAAGTAATGCACAAGCCAAGAAGGAATCAATTTCTGGTATGTCTTTAAAGATTAATGACTGGTGTATATGAGCTGGTCAGAGGTCAGTAGTCAGTGTTTGTGTGCATGTGCATGTTATAGTGGAGTCATCGATGGGCTTGATGGAGGCTGTGCTGAAGGCTTTAGAGGCTGTATTTTTTAGACTGAACAGAGAAGCCTGGCAGCAGCAACAGCACAGAGATAGCAGAGAGAGTCAAATCGACACCAGGAACACCCAGGTTAGCTACACTGAAACATGGTATGGTGCATTAATGTTCAACACTATTGCCCTTAATTGCTATAATCTTCTGTATAATTGCTAAATAACAAATTTTATGGATTGCTTTAGAAAAATAAATGGAAATTCTACAAAACTTCTTTATTGAGGAAAATCTACAGAAATATGGCTGTGTAAAAGGGTTCTATAGAACAGGTTTGGTGATGGGTGCAGTCTCCAAGAGCAGGGGTTGGTTTCTTGACCTTGAATAAAACCCAGGCAGAAGGAGTGAAAGAGCTGAATGCTACCTATTAGTTTACCAGGAAACCTGCATTAAACAAGGATGGAATTCTGTTGGTTTTGAAATACTTTGTCTCCACAATCTTCACCTGTTTAATTTCAAAATACTCAGGATACTTGTATACTTATATACATAAACTTATACTGAATAGAATGTGTATGAGGAACTCACTTGAACAAAAAAATGGCTGCATGCTTCCCATCAGCACCAGTAATGACATGAGTATGGGTTTTAAAAAGAATCTATAATCCATCAAGAAATGGAAGCAATTATTTTTTAATTATTGAGACGGACAAAAAGAGTGCTTGTGTAACTTGTGGATATTTCATAGTAGTGTAGAAATAAGATAGCACAGGGGTGGCCAACCCTGGTCCTTGAAAGCCGCATCCATGCAAGTTTTCCAATTATCCCTGCACTACTCATTCCTAATTATGTGAATCAGGTATGTTCAGTCAATCAGAAGCTGGAAGATACAATCTTAGATGAGGGCGGACTGGGGGAATCCATAGTAAATTGATATCTTTCACTTTCCGGTTGTCTGAACAAACTTGTTCCAGGTAATCAAACATGAGTAGTGGAAAACATGCAGGGCTGTGGCTCTCAAAGACCAGAGTTGGCCACTGCTGTCCTAGGACATGATGTTCCTCAGGTCTATAGAGTTTAATACTGTATTTATACACATTTATATTTCTATAGTTATCTATGTATTTTTGCAGGGTTATCCTTCAATTCCTAAATTTTGATCAGTCTGTCTATGACCTATTGCAGATTTCTTCAACTGACATGTGTGAACTGAAAGCACAGCCAGACTCAGAAGCAGCTTTTTCTGGCCCAGGTGAAAGAAAATATCTCTCAGTTCCCCCTTCGAGTACAGTGCCCTGTGTGAGTGAAGAGGATCTGGCCAAGCTGGTAGCACTCACACCTCTCACCAGAACTCTGCAGGACATACAGCAGTCTCTGCAAGCCCTTAGCCACAGGTCCAAAGCTCAGGAAGATACAAGTATGACTTTTTAGTTTTTCTTTAAAATTATATTAGAAATATTAGTTTATTATACCTTAAAATAAAACGTATTTTAATTATTTAGTAGTCATAGGTTTGGCCACATCTTATCATAGAATGGTTTCTTTATAATTACCTGCAATTTTAGAATTAACATTGAGAAACACGTATTTAACAGCAAAACTAAAACTGAAACAAACAAAATAGCATGACACTGTTGTCACAGGAACCAAAATGCAGAATTTTGTTGATTATATCTTTCTAGACAAGTATATTCCTAAAAGGTTTTTATTTTATTTTATTTATTTTTATTATATGTAGAGCTTATTCTATTCAATTCAATTCAATTCAATTTTTTTTGTATAGCGCTTTTAGCAATTGTCATTGCCGCAAAGCAGCTTTACACAATCAAAAGAAAACATTTTGATTTCGTTGATATTCGTTGACTTGTGTCTTCCAGGTTCTTCTTTGGCAATGCCTGATAACACAGCACCAGCAAAGTTGATCCCTTTTGCTCTCGACAACCTTTCTCCAGGACACTTTGCAGTGTTCCTTTTCGGCTGCCATGTTGTACAGCTGCTAAGCCGAGTTTGCTTGTTCCCTCCAGTCATGCTGCTCCTGGCTAAGGCTCTTCCAGTCACATGCACTGATTCTCTACTAGCCTATTGCAACAAAGAGTTTTACTACGACACATCCAATCAGATCTTGTATATCCTCGAGAGCAAACTTCAAAATGCTGGCCAATTTATCTCAGTTCTCTTACACTCGATGGCCTACATTAGCTCAGGTACGTACATGGAGGTCACTAAATTACCAGATGTCCCACTAACCTAGGTCATAACTTTCTACTGCATAACTATTCAAATTACAGAAATCATAATGCAACACTGATACTGAAACCTAGAGCAGTCATTCACTTTACCCCTTTAAATTTCTGCTCACTTTTGAATCACTATCTTGAAAATTTAAAATGTGTAGAGCTTAACCCAATTGAGCCATCTCTACCACTCATTTGAGGTATCCTATACTAAAGAATCACTAGATGTTGCTGTGTCTTTACATGGTATGCTTTTTTAAATGCTTTGTAACATACAGGAAGTACATTAGATTAAATGGCAAACAACATGTGCATTGTTGCACCATAAGACTTTTTTTTTGGTATTTGTAAAAGTATTGATAGGTTTAAACTTATTTTTCTTTAAATAAATACAGGAGAAAATACAGGATTTTTATAAGGGTTTTTGTTCACTTCAACTTAGCATAAATTTTATTGCAAAAATCCTCTCCGGGAACCATCACCTTATTGCGGTGGAGAGGTTTGCATGCCCTCATGAACCTGGGAACGGTGTTGTCTGGAGCCATGTGCTCCTGGTAGGGTCTCCCAAGGCAAATTGGTCTCAGGCGAGGGGCCAGACTAAGTATGGTTTAAAAAAACCCATTAAAAAAAGAGGAGGGAGAGAAGTGACCCTGCCCGGAGGAAGCTCGGGGCCCAGGCCTGGACAGAGGGCCCGTCAGCGAGCACCTGGTGGCCCGGTCTGCTACGGGACCCAGCCAGGCACAGCCTGAAAGGGCAACATGGGCACCTGTTCCTCCCCCATCTCGTGGACCCACCACCTGCGAGAGAAACCGATGGGGTTGAATGCTATTTGGGTAGCAGTGAAGGCCGAGGGCCTCAACGGACCAGACCCAGGCGGCAGAAGCTGGCTCTGTGGACATGGAAAGTCACTTCTCTGTGGGGGAACGAGCCAGAGCTTGTGCTTGTGCATTATCTGTTAGATCTGGTGGGGCTTACCTCGACACACTGCCTCGGCTCTGGATCCATACTCCTGGATAGGGGTTGGACTTTGTTCCTGTCCAGAGTTGTCCAGGGTGTGAGGCGCCAGGCAGGCGTGGGGATACTCACGAGTCCCCGGAAGAGTGCCATGACGTTGGAGTTTACTCCAGTGGACAAGAGGGTCGCCTCTCTGTGCCTGAGGACCATGGGGGGGAAAACTCTCACTGTTGTCTGTGCTTATGCTCCAAACAGCAGTTCAGAGTATTCTTCCTTCTTGGAGACTCTGAATGGAGTACTGCATCAGGCCCAAGTAGGGGATTCCATATTCTTGCTGGGAGACTTCAATGCACATGTGGGCAATGACGGAGATACTTGAAGGGGCATGATTGGGAGGAACGGCCTCTCTGGTCTAAACCCAAGCTGTGTGTTGTTACTGGATTTCTGTGCTAGTCATGGATTGTCCATAACAAATACCATGTTCGAGCATAGGGATGCTCATACTGTAAGTGTACTTGGTACCAGAGCACCTTAGGCCAAAGGTCATTGATCGATTTCATAATCGTATCATCTGCCATATGTCTTGCCATATGTCTTGGACACTTAGTTAAAGAGAGGGGTGGAGCTGTCACCATCTGGTGGTGAGTTGGGTCAGGTGGCAGGGGAGGCCACTGGACAGACCGGGTAAGCCTAAAGGAGTAGTGCGGGTAAATTGGGAAAGTCTAGGGGAGGCCCCTGTCCGAGAGGCCTTCAACTCCCACCTCCAGCGGAGCTTTTCCAGCATCCCTGTAGGAGCTGGGGACATTGAATCAGAGAGGTCAATGTTCAAAGCTTCTATTGCTGAAGTTGCAGCTGTGAGCTGTGGTCTTAAGGTTCTGGGTGCCTCAAGGGGCGGTAACACTCAAACAGCATGGTGGACACCTGTGGTTAGGGAAGCTGTCCGACTGCAAAAAGAGTCCTTCAGGGATATGTTATCGGGGGACTCTAGAGACAGTTAAGGTACCAACGGGCTGGAAGGACAGCAGCTGCAGCGATAGCAACGGCAAAGCAGCGGGTGTGGGAGGAGCTCAGAGAATTTTCTCTTAGAGATAGGATGAGAAGCTCAGTCATCCGTGAGAAACTCAAAGTAGAGCTGCTACTCCTTTGTGTGGAAAGGAGTCAGTTGAGATGGTTCGTGCATCTAGTAAGGATGTCACCAGGATGCCTCCCTAGGAACGTCCAGCTGGAAGGAGACCACGGGGCAGACCAAGGACTAGATGGAGAGATTATATCTCTACACTGGCCTGGGAACGCTTTGGGATCCCCAGTCAGAGTTAGCTGAGGTGGCTGGGGAAAGGGAAGTTTGGGGTTCCCTGCTGGAACTGCTACCCCCGCGACCCGACTTTGGATAAGCGGTTGAAGATGGATGAATGGATGGATGGATAAAAGAAAATATAAATTATAAAATAATAAAAATCAACCAGTCTTAATCTTTTACATGCAATCAAACAAAATTTTTTATTTTAGATATACTACAGGACTACAACATATCTAAACCTTAGTACAATGCCTATTACTTGTTAGTTTTACTGTATCAATTGACAAACTTAAGTTGATAAAGATTTTGCCACATAAAAAGTGATGTTGAAAAATATAGATTTTTAAGTATTGCTCCACTTTTTATATTAATAAGACAATGACCATGCTAGACGTTTAAGCATCTTTAAACTTTCTCTTATACTCTCAGGCTCTGCTCCTCAACACTTCATGGGTGCTCTCCACTCAGCTATATCTGCACTGAGTATGCAGTTATTCCAGCTCTCCTTTACTCAGGAGGAGCAGGAATGCAAGGTAATTTCACTAAATGCATTTGTAACACTGTAAACTCACCTCTAGACTTTTATAATGATTTTCACCATACTTACAGATTAAGGAGGAGAACCAACACGTTGCCTTTGGAACAATAGTGGAGGACTTTCTCAGTGTTAAAGTTCCACCAGAAACTCGATTCTCCCAAACTTTATTAGCAGAAAGGTTTGTTTTCAATCTAATTTAAATACTTTCTATTAAAATCAACATAAGCATGTGTCTGTTATTCATGTTTTTTATCCAATCATAGATTGCAAAAGTATAAATACTTTAAACTTGAGCACTTCCTTCAAGAACAAAAACTTTCACCAACAAACAGTTCTGCAGAGAGTAAGATCTTTAACCAGATTAAAGCTACAAATTAAAGTATGTCATAATGAAAAAAAAAATTATGAAGGCTAAAACAGGTTTAATATTAATTCTTGTTTTGTTCCAGATCCTGGTGAAATGAGCAATGTTCTACAAACGGTGAGGATTTTTTTTTTTATTGATGTACTGAAAATTTTGTATTTATTTATTTATAATAATACAAATTCATCCTGGAGCTGCTTCTTTCACATATACTGTAGCTAATTAATTGTTTTAAATGAACATCTCAGTGAAACTTACATTTACAGCCTGCTTTTTGCCTAAAATGACTGTTTCACAGTATAATTCTTTTCATTTTTTCAGTCAAGCTTTGCTATTTTTGGCTCTAATGTCTAGTGGGCTTTGATGATCAACAACCACTGTCTCTCACAGCCCATGCATCTCGTTTTCTCTCTCCCTCTCTTTTCACTTATTTTTTGTCATTCAGCTTCACCCTTTCTATTGGCATCTATGTCTGTCCTTTGCTCACTCTTAGTCATTCTTAGTGAGACTTTGTCTTTCATTGCAGGAGCAAGCATTGGTGTTAAAGTGTCAGCAGGACACAGTAGAACAGAGACTGAAGGAAATGAAAGACAGGCTGTCTAACTTTACTGCAGCACAGAGAACTGTGTGTCAGGAAGAAAGTCCATCCCAAAGTACAGAACAAATACATGCAGACAGCCAGCCCATGAGCAAACACACGGTCAAGTCAGCTGACAACCAGGGAGTGATGACTGAGCAGTTCCTCAGCAATAAACAGCACAGTAAACACATGGATAAAGCTGCTGGGGAAAATGATACGATGGCTTAAGGTGATTTCAAAGGAAGTATTTCTTTTTCTATATTACTTCTACCTCTGTAAATACGGTTTATAATAATCCCCTAAGATCCATTTTATCAGCAGTTCCTTGAGTGAAAGGAAGAATATTAGAAATATTTACATGAAAAGCATGCACTCAAGCTGTTGTGAGTTGCACCATTCACAATGTCATCTAAACATGTGCTTCAGTATATGAAATAATAACTCAGGGTAAAATCCGACCTTTTGAAATTAAAGCAATTAAGACAGTTAACATTACAAATGTACTTAAGTTTAAAAAGTGACCTAGAAATTGTGCAAGATCTTGAATATTATTGGTCTTTCAGCTGCTCCCAGCAAGGGGTCGCCACAGCGGAGACTTGGTCTGCAAGTTTGGCACAGGTTTTAAGCCGGATGCCCTTCCTGAAGCGACCCTCCCATTTTACCCAGGCTTGGGACCGGCACTGCATCCAGTGCCTGGGGTTTGGGCACTGGCTGGGAATTGAACTGGGGCCTTCCGCAAAGCAGGCGAACCACCAATGCCCAATGATGAATATTTAATAAAGTATTTAAACCTTTCCTTTCTTTGTAAAATTAATCCCAGGTCTTCAGTTTGGTCTTAGACTGTTTGATGAAACTATGTACAGGGTTACTGTATATTGTACATGCCCAAAATGTATTTAAATGTATCTTTATATTTACAGTATATATGTTTCTATGTACAGTACCTTGATGGTATCCATGCACTAGTGTAACATTGGGATTAGTGCATTAGTCTAACAGGGGCTTATACGGTGAAATAAAGGTAGTTATACTCTCATAACTGTGTTCTATTATTCTGCACAAACACAAGTCATGGTTTGACTTGAACACACCTCATAAATTATAACAGAATATATGTATAATATTAAAGACTCATCATACAGAAAGACAAAAGAACACACATTAATGAATTAAAAAACTATACAGTTTTTTGTGTAAATTCACCTTTTGACAAATATGCTATATCAACATAGATACTATTTGCAGTTTACCTGGCATTATGTTTCATTATTTAAAATTCCACAGATAATACAATTCACATAATTTTTTAAGTATTATCTATTTCGATCTCATTATTAATAATGAAAACTTGGACTTGGTCTTTTGAGGAAAACAAGGCCTGGCGAATCAAAACATGCTCGTGATCTTGTTTTGTGGGTCAGCATTTAATCCCCTGAGGTTCTTGTGTTGCATTTAATCAACACGTCCACATGAAATAAGATAACAGATGATGCTTGCTTTAAATAGTCTTTTATCCAACAACCTAGCATTGAAACCAACATTCAACCGACAATGTTTGGGCTTGTTTTAAAAATCTTAAAAGATTGACAGGACACAGATTGCAGATTGATGTGTGTCATGTCACCAATGCACTGAGTAAGCTCATCCCCAGAGCATGCAGGGCAAAGTATTCCTCCAGGACAGACTGTGAACAGATTGGGAAGGGCCAGCTGAGTATTCTCTCATTTCCTATCAATGCTGATACACAACCTACAAGTTATCCTGGCTGCATTCTGTCTCATTCTTATCGCTTAGATTAATTCAAAGAAGTGTGACAGTGACACACTCGGCATACCTTTCAGCTGCTCCTACTGCTGCAGTGGCGAATGTCACGCCTCATATTTTGCAGTTGTTCTTGCTGTATTAAGAAGAATTTGTTTACATTTTTGTCAACAGGTTGTCAGGCTGTATTTCTAGAGCAGGGTCGGAGAACCGCTAGTTATTATACCTATTTCTGTCCTGGCCCTTTCTGTTACACATGGACAGCTGCAATACCTGAGCGAGTGGGCTTGAGTAACCTTAAACACACTGATTCAGTTCTACAAAAGGACTGTGTTTGCTGTCAAAGGAAGTGGTTGATTAAGTCGAGTGTTGTGTTGCATGAAATTTAAAGTAGTAGACAAGATGGAAGAATAATACAGTATCGCAGCCTTTGTCAAGTAAGTGTTATTATTTATTATTTATAATGTACATGACGTGCATGGATTTTGAGGCTTTAAGAAGTCAAATAATAATTTAATAGAAATGTAAAAAGAAGATCCAAGAATTCATTAGAAGTTATATTTTATGATTGTAAGATTTATGCATCTATTCTTTCTCCAATAATTTTTACGAAATGGTTCTCAAAAGATTAAACTGAAAAAGGAAATGTGAAGGGGTTTACTCTATACCAATAAATAATGTAAACTTCAAACTAATTAAAATTTTAATTAAAATCTTTTCTGTGGGTAGACAAAAAAGCTCTCTAAGTCTAACAAATAGCCAAAATATTAAAATATTTATATTATAATATCATAAGCCTAATACCTAAGTAATTGGATTTTTTATAAAACAAATCTGTTCTGCATGTTTTTTCATCTGGTACTGACTGTACACAGTTTAAAAACCAATGTTTTAAATCTACAGTAGGTAAGATTTCAAGCATAGATCTTAAGAAACAGGTACATGCAGTCTATCTAATAAGTCAATCATGTGGCAGCAGCACAATTCATACAATCATGCAGATACCAGCTTCAGATAATGTTAAATCAAAACATAAGTTTGAGTAGCTTGAGTGTTTCAGAAACAGATGATCTTTCGTGGTTTTCACAAACAATGTCTGTACATATTACACAGAATAGTGTGGGGGGAAAAAACATTGGGTGAGAGACAGTTCTGTGGGTGGAAATACCTCGTAGGTAAAAGAAGTCAGAGGGAAATTGTCAGACTAATCGAATCTGCCAGGAGGAATATTCTGTAGTAATTAATACATACAATCACTCTTTACTGTCGTAATGAGCAGAAAAGCAACATGGAATGTACAAAATATCATTCACTGTGGTGGATGGGCTATAACAAGTTTATCTTTTTCCAGTCTGTGCCCATAATTGTGCCCATTCTTGTTCTTGGTGGAGTAGAAGCTGATGTGTTCTTCTGCTACTACTTTGTTTCCTTTCCTTCTTTACTTCTTTGTAACTGTCTGGTATTAACTAGGAAAACATATGAACTATATATTATATGTGAATTTGTGTTCTTCAAACAAACCTAACAAAAATGATATTTTTGTTAAACAGGGTATTTTTGAAAAGTTGATGTACTTGAAAAGCGTATTTGTTTGTGAGGTCTTGGTTGGCCTACAACAGAGGGAATATAGCACTTTTAAGGAAAGTGCTGATGCTAACAATAAGCACAGAAGATGTGTGTACAGTAAGTAAAGTTGTAGTAGTGTCATTTGAACTGATGGCTCTATGAACATTAGTATGGTGAGCTTACCCTGAGTGGATAGTGATGAAGACACTCTACTGGTCAACTTGTTCGATTCTGCAGATGTACATGGCTTCTTTTCATCTTTTTCCTCTCGTAATTTAGCTATAGGTACACAAACACTTTCAAAATGAATCAATGACTTAAAATAATGTTAAATAATTAAATCAACTGTATAAATGTACCTAGGCTTTGAGGATCATGGAGGTCATAGTTATGAAGCAGTGAAGTATAAATTGGCTTTGAGGCATTGCTGGGCCCTTGAGAGAGAACAAAGTAATATATTAACCCCACATACTTATTAACAAAGGTAATGGAGAAAGCAGTGACTTACTGTGTGGTGACAACAAAGCTATACCCACTGGCTTCTCCTGTAGTTCATACAATTATTATTTACAATTAACTAGTTAGCTAGATACGCAAAAATATATTTTTTTAAAAATTGTAAAGATTGCCCATTTCCTTACGGCTTATGCTGATTAGAATGTATTCCTCCCTCTGACATAGAACGCTGGAAGCAACTGCAGATTGACGTTGAGGCAGATTCATCACCTCACCATTCAGATTTGCCAAATCTATTTCAGCTGGCATGAATCACAAAAAACAACACATGATTTATAATAAAATTATCATGATTTATGATAAAACCCAAATCTGATACATATCATTAGCTTACTTAGTCAACACAGATCAAAAACATGTAAATAAGGAGAAACACACTACGTACCTTCATGTTCACATCCACATTTCACTTTTATGCAGTCCAAAAGGACTACTGTTTTACACTGAATGGTAAACAGACTCCTTTGGTTGTCTGTAAATTGTGCATTAAACCATAAATGATTAACATATCTTTACTTTAAATAAAGTGCTTTTCCTAAACCATGTGAAAGATCACTTACCACCATGAAGCACTGTAATAAACATTGTAGTCTCCCAGAAGAATCTGCCTTGTCAACCTATTTAATTAATAAAAGACCAAAGTGCAGGTTAGACAAGGAAGCATGGAGAGCCAGGGTGATCGTCACATGACTGGCATCCAATGGGTCAAGTCACCTCTGATTCTGCCAATTTAAGTCAATTTAAAATATATGTATATCATAAGTTTACATTTTAATAATATTAAATGCAAAATCAATGAGATAGTGTGTGCATTAACTGCAAATGAACAGCATTTGGTTGTTTAGGAATGATTTTCCAGCTGAAACACACAGCAGAGCTGTGCTCTTGTGTGTTGGGTAACACACCTAAGGGAACACACAGCAATGCATGACTACCCACGATAGAGGGTTTTTTTTTTAAGTAAACTGGGAACATTTACTGTTTATACTTTTTATTAGTCATTTCTGTATATTCAACAACCATAATTTACATGATATGACATATTTAATAAATGTAAAGATACTTTAATAATAATGTAAAAATACATATCACTAACATTAACCAAAGTGCTTGCATGTAAATATTTTTCTTGTCCCACACATTGTGCTGATATTATCATATCAATTCTATTATATTAAAGCATTTTAGCTAATAAAAAGAATAGCAATAATTATATGCTTTGCTCCTGTGTACTGTAAGTGCACTACTCTGGTCTGCTCAGAGCTTGCTGTCATTTTGCATCACTGTTACCATGGTTTCCCTATCTTGTGGATATGGCAACCACCAGGACTGCCATTTTTAGCCTGAGCTGAGTCTCAGGCGGCTGCCAGCAACTTGCTCCCTCAGCAGCACACCAGTCCTAATGTTATTACACTACATTAACCATGTCTACGTTAGGAAATTCTAGACGAGACAACATACTCTACAATCTCTTAATACAACAAAATACTGTAACAAACTGACAATATGCTGGTGTAAGCATTGGTTCAGATAAAAGATTTACTGTATGTGTAGTAAAATTAAATTAAAACCTTTACGGAAGCATGGAATCTATTTAATTATTCATATGACTTTAATACCAAGCTGAATACCTTTAAACTGTAAAAGCAATCCTGGTGAGCAAATTGATTCAGACTGTAAGAGTAAATAAAGATGAATTTGTCTAATCCATTGAAAGAAGCACAAGAAGCTTTTCTGTTGTCTTCAGCTATAAAGTGGGTGTATGTGAAAAAGGTCAATAGTTGATTGCTGACCTTTGAATAATGGTAGATTTTATCAATCCTCATACCTCAGATGGTCAAACCTACAAATGTATCAAATTAAACGATCTGATTTATACCTATTACAAAATGTTAAAGAGTAAATCTTTGCAATGAGGCTGTCATTGGAAAATAATCAACTACTATGTGTTGTGATATGGCCTGATCTGAACAGACGTTTCTAGTACAATGCTGAAATTCATTATTTTCCTATAACAGCCTGTCCTGAAGTGTTCAATTACTCTTATACCAAAGTAATCTGATTAACAATAACAAAATAAATAAAACCTTAAAAATGCTGGACAATATGATTTTCCTTTAAATAACATACATGTATTAGAATCCAGTTATTATTAAGAAGATTTTGAGCGATATGGGTTCCATGTGAATCAGTGAATCAGCCATTATGATTAATGCTAGTATATTATCGGAAATTCATATTCTATAAACCTGATATTTGTCTTAGGCATTACACTTAGAACTGCTGTTACAGAAAATTTATCAACACTTTCTCCTCAATTTGATTTAAGAATTTAACAATGGTTTTATATAAAATTTTTAAAACAAGATGGTTGGACATACAGACACTTTTTTTTCCATTTGCCACTATCCTCTTATCTCAGTCTGGGTACTATTTCAAGGCACATAGCCTACTGTTTGCACTCAGCGTGACTCATGAAATAATTGCTGTAATTGCAGCGAAGCTGATTTTCCAGCCTCTCCTGCGTTAAGAGGTGTGCGTGGGTTTGAGCACTGGAAAAACGAACCTCTGTTCCAGAACAAAGTGACTGAATCCTGGCCATACATGCTGTCAGTGGAGCACTGTCGTTATGTCCTGCGATTGAAACTTGTTTATCACAGCATGGATTGCTGAACATGCAAACTGACATGCAAAGCTGAAGATGCCCATGAGTGCTTCACTGATCTGTATACCAATGTATGCAAAACAGTCATGCAAAGCTATAGATGCCCATGGGTGCTTCACTGATCTGTGGTTAACATGTGTGCCCTGGTTCAGTATGCTCTATTTACTCTGTTGCATAATCCCTATGATATGGAGGAACTAAGACCACACATTCAAAATATGATCTGTGTACTTATCAGGGGTGTCTGAAAAAACTATGCTTTTAATTAGACTGAACAAATTCAATCTAATTAAAAGCATAGTTAGACAATGCAGTTATCAGCCATTTCACCTTACATGTCCCTTCCTGCGTATCTGGTTACCAACTGTAGTACATCTAATGTTTACTCACTAGTAGGCCGAGTAAAGCATAAAATAGGAATGGTGTAATGAAGCAATTGAGTATACATTTTTTTATATAGGCTTTTCTTATTAATGAATTGCCTTAGTTTATGCTATTTAATTCAATGAAAATAAAACAGTAATTTATGTTACATCAAATCTGACCAGTATAAAGCATGTATAGAGGATGCATGAATAACACATTAAATGCGACTTGTCTAATTTGCTTTGTCTTTATACCATAAGCTTCATATCCTACTACACACTCCTGTCCACAGGCAAGTATAATAATAATACTAATATTAATAATAATTATAATTACGCCACTTCTGCAAATCCTGAAAAGAAGAATTTATATGAGTCCATGCATCCATCTAGGAACCACTGTAGGATAGGAGATCATGAAGGCCAGTGGTTATTACCATTGTATTTATTCCCATTTTTACCACCGTGGTAGGATCTCCTGTAAACATTTGCACACTATGGGTAATCTGGGAACACCTATTAGGTTAATCTGCATGTCTTTAGACTGTCGGAGGAGACCAGAGTACCTGGAGCACCAGAGAAAACACTCAAACTCCATGTACACAGACCCAAAAGCGGGAATCGAACCCAGACCCTGGAGGTGCCAAATAGTCCAAAGTCCAAATAGACACAAATAAGATGCTGTGGTAATTTGGTGACCTGTGATAAAGATTATGCCTAATTTTGTTATTAATTTACTTGTTACAAAGCTAGGATCAGTGCACAGGGTCAGCTATGATACGGCAAACCTGGAGCAGAACCACCAGTAGCAGCTTGCTAAAATGCTTTGGCTTGACCTTCTAATCAGAGCCTAAAGCCTATCCATTGAGTCCACACTGTTCAATGTATAAAAGCAAAACACAAACAGATGCCACCACCATCAGAAATTCTACAGTTAAGACTACCAGGTTTGGTAAATCCAGAAGGGTCAGTTAAGTCCGAGTGCAATTGCTGGCTGAGCCTCGTCTTGGGTAACCCAGGGGCATTTCTAGCTATTGAGAAGATCAGGGGCTAAATCAAGTGTGCCTGGGACTTTTCGTATTCTTATTTATTTATTTATTTAAGGAGGAAGCTACGTTTGTAATAAATACACACTCTTACACACACACACACAAAGATTATTTTGCTACTTATATTTACTATTGATCTGTGCACTGCTCACCTTCTGTCTTCTTGCAATTATTGCAGTCTCTGTTCATTTATGACTCTTGTTGGCCCTGGTGGTGGAAAAGTATGAACAATGTTACTTTAATTAGCATCCACACGCGCGCACGGGCGCGTACGCACATACGCAAGCACGAGCGCACGCGCGCGAGAGAGAGATTGCATGCACTATCCCTGCTTATACCAGGATGGCACAGTTTATCCACTGCAATATAGGCATGGCTAACCCTTGAATCTAGACTCTCATATTTACTATCAAACATACTTAGTGAAGTACATTACTATTGTTACGCATGACTCCGAAGCTCCGGAGTACAGGTTAATGGGGGTAACTGTGTGACATGATCTTAACGTTATCAGAATAGAGCCCCAATCACTTTAACTCAATTTTTAATATGTTGATTTAACGTTATCTGACTGTTAAAATAACCATGTAACTTAAAGTAAAGGTGCAATAAAACGGGACAAAAGATAAAATTAAATAAAAAAATACTCATTAAAACACATTAACCTACAGGTCGTTTGACGTAGAAGCATGGCTTTATGGGCGGGGCGATAAAGCAGAGAAACATCACGGGGGGGGGGGGGGTTGCCTGCGCATGCGTGGTAAGCGTGGGCAGGAAGTATTGATGGTTAAGAGGACTATGGCAAGCCGTTTTAACATTTAATGGCAAAATTTGACTATCCGGAATGAACCTTACAGATATCAACAGCATTTTTTTGACTAGTTGTAATTACATTCTAACGAGTCAAAATGACAGTTATATCTGTAATTCAGTT
The DNA here is from genome assembly GCA_028565275.1 of Leiocassis micropogon. NCBI lineage: Eukaryota > Metazoa > Chordata > Actinopteri > Siluriformes > Bagridae > Leiocassis > Leiocassis micropogon. The sequence continues at coordinate 12,407,002 of JAOVVA010000052.1, read as the reverse complement.
TTGGATAGTCACAATGAAAGTTAGGGATATCTGCAATTAAGTTTTGAAGAGTCAAAACTG
>JAOVVA010000052.1:12388407-12406842 GCA_028565275.1 Leiocassis micropogon | reverse complement strand
TAGGAGGAATGCCATTGTGGATATCTGAAATTTTCATTTTGCCTAGGAAGAACTGAATTACAGATATCTGTAATACATATCCAGACTTGCCATTAAATGTTAAAACAGCTTGCCATAGACGCCACAGGCGCCTGAAGGACTGTGTTGTTTCCACCAATGACATCACCAATGACGTGATCAGCGTACTGTGCGGCCCTACAGTAGTAGCTCGACGCTTGTTGCACTTTTATTTTTGAATGGAGGCCCAAAGAGAGAAAAGGACAGTTTTTAAAATAAAATATTTACAGCTGTAAGCTTTTAATATATTGCCTGGCAAGTGTCACATAATGTGTTAGTAAGACCATTCAGGGGAAAAATGGTAAGTTTGCTAGGGTTTTGGAGCAATGGGAAAAGGTCCAGAGTGACATCGATGAATGTGTCAGGGTAAGAAGGGAAACACATAAATCCCTGTGTTGCACTCACCTTGCATAGTGGACACTGTACAAGACTCTGGAGATGCTGTTATGATCTGGGGTTGCTTCAGTTGGTCCGGTCTAGGCTCAGCAGTATTTTATAGCAAAGCATCAGACACACTTAGAAAGTTTACTTGCGCTCAGTGTCTGCGAGAAGGGAGGAGGGGAAGGAATTAAGTGCCGCACACAAAGCTTGAAGACGCACCAGGTAAAATAAATATGTATTACATATTAACATTCTTACATTTTTACAAGTCAGCTGATGACCTGAATATACTGAATGACCAGGTTATTACATTCATAGACTTTATTCTTCCCTGATGGAACAAGCATATTCCAGGACTCAAATTATGAAAGTGTGGATCTGGGAGCATAAGGAATCTTTTTCATACATGATTTCACCACCACACTGTTAAACTTAATCAAAGTTAAGCGCAGTCAATGAAGTATTGGAGTGTGCAACTTTTTCCCTCCCAGGCAGTGTGTTATTACATTCAGCCAGAGATCATCGTAAACATACTCACACAAACCCTTACAAAAACTGACCACTGTCAATAGTGTATAAAAAACACTACAAAAAATACAGCTACCCATACAGTATTAATTACTTAACTAAAGTCCATAATAATTGTGTTGGCTGCGATTCTAGGATATATTTTTACAGAAAATTAGTTGACTTGATGTCAGTACAAGGACTATTTAAAGATAAGTAAATCCTTTGGGAAATTATTGGCTAAGAAGGCTTAACACCTAAATAAGGCTTCATCACGCCATCACTACAATGAATCTTATTTTACATGAACTGAAGTGAACTGAGGGCGCGACAGAATAACATTAAATGATAACATGTCTAGCCACTTACTTTACCTTGATTTATCTTATTGAAACAGCCCACAAAGCTACTTTAAAAAAATAAAATAACAGGAGCTTTTCTTGACGTCTGTCAAGAATGTAAGAATGTTAATATGTAATACATATTTATTTTACCTGGGGCGTCTTCACGCTTTGTGTGCGGTACTTAATTCCTTCCCCTCCTCCCTTCTCTCGGACACTGAGCGCAAGTAAACTTTCTTAGTGTGTCTGATGCTTTGCTATAAAACACCTCTACCTCAAGGGGCTAAGCTTAAAATATCCGGGGCTAAAGCCCCAAAAGTTAGGACCTAAGGACACTGCTGGGTGAACCACTTACTTGATCTAGGTAAGATAAATATGTATGGTACTGGTGTCCCATTCACTGGTGCCCTACACTTCTGATTTACAAACCTGATTCCTAATTCAGTTCTGTGTGTCAATTTATGTTAATTGCGACTTCTTGCACCAGTCTGATGTTTGTTCCTAGTTTGCTGATGAACAGGGGACGACGCCCTGCCATTAGCATCATGACAACTCAAATGACGCTTCTGTGGCATCTTCTTTTGCTGCTCATATTTCATCCTGTGCTCTGAAGAACGCAGAATAAATTATTAAATAAATGCTAATTTAAAAGGGTGGCACAATTGTTAGCACTGTGGCCTTGCACCAGCAGAGTTGAATGTTCGATTCCCGCTTCTGGTCTGTGTGAGTGGAGTTTGCATGTTCTCCCTGCGCTTGATGGACTTCCTCCGGGTACCCTGGTTTCCTCCCACAGTCCAAAGACATGCAGATTAGGTTAATCAATGTGTGTGTGTGTGTGTGTGTGTGTGTGTGTATGTGCCCTGCGATGGATTGGCACCCCATCCATCCAGGGTGTACCCCCGCGTCATCAGGGATAGGGTTTAGGTCCCACGCAACCCTGTACACAGCATAAGCAGTATAGATGGTAAGGATGAATTTAGCACATAGGGTCTTTCTGTTAAAAAAAAATAGTTGATTAGATTAGTTAGTTAATTAGTTAGATTAGTTGGTTATCTAATAATAATTATATTGTATTAATGGACTAATCTTCCATTTTTATTCCACAGTTCACTTCAGGTCAAATTTTCATGTCTAAAATGAAGGTAATAAATCAGGTGTTTATAGAGGCAACATGGATGCCACTCCACTTGTAGCGACTGACTAACATGTTTAGCTCCCTGCTGTCTCTACCTCCTCCTCCTCCTCCTCTGTCGGGGAACAGAGTCAAGTCTGGTTCGAGTGTGAGACTGTCGCGCATGCGCACTACAGATCAAAGACAATCATGAACAGGCTACTTAGCGGGAAAAGTGGGGGGGGGCACACAAAGCCAGGCGGGTCTTCCTCAGAGAGAGAGAGAGAGAGAGAGTGTGTGTGTGTGTGTGTGTGTGTGGCGCGTCAGTGTGGCAGCGGATAATTTGTGGTCCTCAAATGGATGGAAAGGGAGGTTCTTCCTCGCTCTTCCTGAAACGTTAGATAGAGCGCTCTTGTTATTTTGTTTATCCGAGGAGAAGCGATTTTTTTTCTGTACGAGTACGAGGCTTTTTTTTTTTTTTTTTTTGGTTGTGTTTGTTTGCACGTGAACATTTTTACGATGTGAAACGTCGGTGGAAAAACGGAGCGACGGTTCTAGCGAGTGGAGGGGCTTGTCTTAAGGGTGTGGATGTAATGTGTATCTCTCGCGGTATGATTTAAACTTTCCAGTCTTAAAATATAAGAAAGAAAGAATGAAAGAAAGAACTGTTAGCACGAGCGTTACTGGGGTGCTGAGTAACACCTGTCAGATGAGTTAGGAGTTAGTAACAATGTAACCTGTTAGCTCGCGCAGGCTATTGTTGGCACGCGCACTTTTCTATGTTATTATTATTATTATTATTATTATTATTATCATCAACAACTAACAAGAGCACGAGTAGTCACTGTCCATGGTTCTGATTTCTTACTTACCACAAGACTTCTTGTAGTCCTTACTTCTGATTTACAAACCTGATTCAATTCTGTGTCAATTTATGCTATTTGCAACTCTTTACACCAGTCTAATGTTTGTTCCTTGTTTCTTGTGTTTGCTGATGAACAGGGGACGACGCCCTGCCATTAGCATCATGACAACTCAAATGACGCTTCTGTGGCATCTTCTTTTGCTGCTCATATTTGCTGGTAAGTCAACCGTGAGCATCCTACAGTATGTGTGAATTGAATTTAGGATAAACATTTCATTATGTTTATCAATCACAAAATGATACAGCTCTACTGCATCTTAGAAAACTAACTTGCATTTCTATTACGAGCAGAGTAACCTTTCAGTTAAGTGGATTATTGATGTCTGAGCAAAGAGCATCTGTATAGAAAACATCCGAGCATCTGTAATAAAGTTATGCATATTGCGCACAAATGCAAATCCTTTTCTCGTTGCCGGATGTCTGATTGAGCTCCGTTTTCTCCATCTGTAATAAAACATCACCATCTGAGCTTTCAGTATATAAAGCCTGGATACAGTCCTTTATTTACTTTTAATTATTTTTAGCCGGTTTAGCCTCTTAAACTATCATATTCCTATACAGTAATACATCTTGAAGCACATTCTGACACTACAGTGAAACAAATAAGAAATGTATGATATTAGAGAAAGAAAAATGTTAATCTCTGAGGGATGTTCAAGTCGAACCGGGACTTTGATTGTGCAGAATAACAAAACAGAGTTATGTAGTAGTAAAAACTACCTTTATTTCTCTATATAAGTCCCTGTTACACTAATCCATATAAGTCCCTGCTGCACTAATGCACTTATCCCAGCGTTTCACTAGTGCTTGGATATCATCAAGGCAGAAAGTTTTCTCCGTATGCTGGACCCATGGTCAGACTGCCTGTTTCACGCATGAAACTCTGGCCTACCAGGAACTTTAATGATCCAAATTTGTAAAAACAGCTTGCAAGGTTAGCTCTGTATGGGGGATGTGGTGTTCATGAATGATTATGTGAACAGTTCCCACAGACAGATGCATCTCTGCCACAATTTATTGACAAGTTATCCATCAATTTTCAAGGATCAGGAATTCTACTCACTGAATGTTCACAGGAACGATTTTAGTGAGGTCATCATTTTTAATCATATGGACTTCTCATCATTCAGATGAGACTAAGAGTCTCATCACCGTATTGTGCTTGAAGTCTTCTGTAAATATCTATTGGTTTTATGTCTTTATTCACAAGAAATTTCAACACAAGTCCTAATTTGACTTGAACGCCCCTCATAGAAACGTCAGTGATATCTGAGAGGTCAAGCAGTTACAATCTGTTAAATATTCTTAGATGAAAAAATGTTGAAACTAAACTACTCTACATAATGTGTCTTCATTGTATTTAGACAGGACAGTAAATCAAGCAAAATTTGATCCAATACTCATTTACTGTATAGTCACAATTTCAGCTCTTACACTGTGTTTTTTGTTCTTCTGTCTAAGCCTTTCAAACATGAAAATGTCATCCATGTTGGCAGCCAGGGCTTGGGACTGTAGGTTATGTAAGATGGCTGTTTTAACAATGCTGTAAAGAGTCTTTTATTTTCCCCATCACATTGATTTGTACAACACTGTGCTCTGCTTCATCTGGGTTCTTTACAGGTTTAAAATCCTGTACAGGTTTAAATTAATGTCTGACTTGGGTGGGATGCTGTGAAGGCTAATGAGCTCAATTGTCTCACTATTTCTGGGATTGAGACTTAAAATAATAATGAACTCTCATGTTCTCCCTTAGCAGCTGTCTGAAGAATCTGTGTGAGTTTAATTGACCTGCTTTTCAGATGAGCAGATCAAGGCTGGTATTTTAACAAAGGAAAGGAGAAAATTATGCATCATGAGTGAGATATGATCTGTTTAATGGAAATAGGAACAAATGTATTTATCAGAACTTTAAAAGAAAAGTGTACCCAATAACAACTAAAATATTTTTAAGTGTGGCTGTAAGTTGCGTTAGTTGCTGTCATGTTAAACTGTGTAAAACGAAATTGTTATATTCTGTGTAAAACATATGTTACATTTGGTAATGTCAGGAAAATAATCCGTGATTACACAATTTACCACATAAGTCTATAGTCTAACAACAGAAAAAAAGGCTGCATTAATAATACATTGTAATCATTTTGAATCCACCCTGTTCTTGCATTCAGTGCGACAATGCAGGCCGGTGTGCGTGGACGCAGTCTCTGACACAGAGGCAGTTCTGGGGAGCCGCATGAAACTCACCTGCATCTCATGTATGAAGAGAGAGGAAATCAGTGCTCAAACAAAAGTGTATTGGTATTACAGACCCGACCGGGATGCAGTCCGTCAGGAGGTAAGATCGTCATACATCTTTAGAAGCAATCTGGTCTCAAAAAAAACATATTTTCACATGAAGCATTTATTTGTGGTTTACCATAGATATATCAACATAGGAGACATTCAATCAAATACTTTGTCATTTATTTTAACCAAATACCACTACGCAATTTGAATAAAATTTAAATGGTGTAAATAAACTGTTAGCTAAACAATTGAAAAAAAACAATAAAATGATCTTGATTCACTGGCAACGGAAGGACAATCGGTGAACTAGCAATACGCTTAAGTCATAAAGTAATCATAGAGTCATAGAGTCATAAACGCTTAAGGCTCTTACTGTATATGCGCACGGAGAGCGAAGGTTAGCTTGTCTGGTGTGATCTCACACAAGAGCTACAGTAGCAGAAATTGTTAAAAAAAAAAAAAAAGTGAGGCTGATAATGATAGAAAGGTGTCACACTGCACAGTGCATCATGCTGCGTATGAGGCTGCGTAGCTGTGGACCAGTCAGAGTGCCCATGTTGACCCCTGTCCACCGTCGAAAGCACCAACAATAGGAAAGTAAAAATGTTATGGAGCATGGAGTTATGTTTTCTTTTACATTAGTGTTGGCTACGTGTGTGTGTGTGTGTGTGTGTGTGTGTGCACTGCTTGCTTGGAATCACTAAGAAAACAAGGCAAGCTGTGCTATGTTCTTCTGAGAAGCCTTGGGTCCTGGCATTGATGTTGATGTTATTTCAACACGTACCACCTCCGTAAACATTGTTGCAGACCAAGTATGCTCCTTCATGGCAATGATATTCGCTTATGGCGCTTGCCTCTTTCAGCAGGATAATGCACCCTGCCAGACTGCAAATATGTTCAGGAATGCTTGGAGGAACATAAAGTGTTCATGGTATTGTCTTGGCCTTTAATTTTCATAGCTCTTAATTTAACAGAGTATCTGTGGGATGTGCTGGACTAGAAAGTCTTATGCACTCAGGACGACCTCACAGCTTACTGGCTGTTAACACCTTAAGAGTATTCATGCCTTGAAAGTCAGAGCTGTTTTTTGGCACAGTGGGGACCTACACCATATTTAGCGTAGTCAATTCCTGCCTTAGGGGCCTCCTTAATCAGTCGACAGCTACCAACCAGGGAAGGCTGTCACTCACTTTGGCAAGTTATTGCTGATCAATATTTTTAATCCTTGTATCCACCACATGAGAAGATATTAGGTAGATTTATCTCACAACTGTGACTTTTGACCTCAAAATTGTCAGGTAAAATATTACAACCGTTCATTTTTATTTCTTCTCTTTTTTTTTCTTTAAATGTTGAAATGTTCAAAAATTCTGAAACGTTTTTAAAAAACAATCACCATACTCAAGTGCATTTCCATTAAAGCATCTATTGCCCTTATTTCCTTTCTTTCTTCCATCTTTTTTTATTCTATTTGACCCATATTTTCACACAGACTATACATCTTTACATTAAACCTTGCTAAGGTACTGTTAGACAAGGACAGATAAACAAGCAGTACTAATATAGCCTGTGTAACAATCTCATATGCAGTACTGCAAGGTTACTCTGCAAAATGGCTAAGTAAAGTAAAGGACATTATTGCTGATGCCGAGTTGACCTGCATTTGTTTGTTTTCGAGACTTGCATGTGATTTAAGGAAACCTGGCTAAAATATAAATACCAAGATTTCCGTACAGTGAAATGTTTATAGATGGATACTTTACAGTCTACAACAGTGTAAAACGACCACATGAATAAATAGGGCTGCACTTACACAACGTCATAATTGGTTATGCTGATGGCATTAATACGTCGACTTCTGTGGAGTGCATTAATGCATCGTCATGCTTACTTTTGTCTCCGATTTCACTACTGCATGATGGAACTCGTACCCGATCATCCGATGTGTGGTAATTCTTTAAAGAAACATATATTAAAATGGTTCTCTGCACACTGTGTCAAAGTGAAATGGCTCACCATGAAATGCGTGCATGTGCACACACAACATGCACGCTTCGTCTGACTGCAAAACAATGAGCCAGCAGCCTACTGTAAGTGTGTATTAGGGCGAGTTTAGCCGGAGTGTTGGTGTGTATCAGTCGTTTGGCCGTCACATACACAGACCATCAATCCCTGGTAGTTAAGATTTTGCGGAGATGTTAACGGCTAGTCTGGCACACCACTTTCCAGAGCATTGGTGAGTTGACTAATTGGAAAAAAAGAATTAAATAAATTGATAGCTTTAAATAAATGAATAAATGTTAAGTGCAGCCATATAAATAATACATGAAGCAAATCCAGTCCGAATATAAAAAAAAAATACTCTAGTGCAGTTTTTTTCACAGTTAGTAAAGCCAGTCACAAGCAATTATTGTAAAAAAATAAAAATAAAACATCAGTGATGAGAACATTGAAAAGAAGATGATTAAAAAGAAAAGTTTAAAAGTTTGTCTTTCATCTCTGCTTGATGACTCAAATGTTCAAGCCCATGGCCCTAAAAGTTAAACTGGTAACATTCAGCACCAGTGCGCAACAAAACAACCACTTTCAATTAATGCATCTTATCTACAGTCGTAAATATTGAGCATTACAAAGTCTCTCTTGTTGCTAGGCTTGTGACATCATGATTTTTCCAGGTTCATCGTTAACTATTAACAATTTGCGATCAATTATCTAAACATCAAGAAACAAATCTTTGCTGTACCATAAACTAGACAGGGGGAAAAAAAATTGACAATGATTTTATGTCTAATGTATTCTTTGTTGGCCTACTTTTTAATTATCAATATTAGCGTTTGTCACATACTGTATGGAGGAGAGGCAGAATGCAAGTGCAGAACATGTTTTATTAAAGTAGGAGTTTAAACATTATAAACAAATGCTTAGTATAACCAGGAACATGAAAACTAAGACTATGGCCAGGAACTATGGTGCTAAGGCTAAAGCTAATGCTAATAAACCTCACTAGCAGAGACAACACTAAACCAAACAGATGCAATACAAGACCTGTGAGAAAGAAAGTCTATATAGAGACAGGCTAATCAAGTGTAACAAGGTTCAGGTGAATTCAGTTGAAACAACATGGCTGTGTTGAAGTGCATCCTGGGAACTGAAGTCCAGGACAAATTTCAATATAAAACACAGAAAACTGGAGACAAATACTGGAGGATCATGACAGGGGTATTACAGTAAGTCCCCGATTTAAAAAAATTTGAGTTATGAATTTCTGCAGAGATGTAGATTCCGGATCTACGAACGTTTGTAGATGCAAAATTAGGTCATTTATTGACACTGCAGTGCACCAGATACCAATATTTACAATTATATACAATATTTTCAGAGTGTAAGTGTAAAATTATTTTTAGAATGTATAAAATGTCTAAAGTCCGGTATATTGTATGTATGTGTGTGGGGGAGGTTGCGGGAGAAATGAGTCAGCCTCACCGGTTCCAATGAATCAGTCCAGGAGCACGATCATAGACATTGGCTGTCCTGTGAAGCTGTGTCGCAGGTAAATAATCCCAATTTCGGAAAATCCTCAATGAGACAGAGTTCATAGACAGAAACAGCTCTGAGACAAAATGGCGTCCGTTCAAGCGCACAGTAGACCCCACGTCTACCCGGGTCCCCTTTATATAAGGTCAGCTGACCCTTAGGTTGACAGGTAAAATAATTGATCTTAACATCACTCTGAATTGTGACAGTGTAATATCGTATAGAGAACATTTATTGCACAAGCCAAGCTGTCACCACCATTCAGCCACATTAGGCATTTTAAACAAAGATTTTTATGCAGCTTCCCAAATTTAACCCCAGCTTTAGAGGATGAACAGGTGATTTAAGAGAGTGTTCTGTCCATCCATTAGATCTACATATATGATGGCGAACCACAGGCCTTGGAGGGGAAGTGGAAGGGCCGTCTGTGGTGGAACGGCAGCAAAGACCTGCAGGATATCTCCATCAGCATTTCCAATGTCACGTGGAACGACAGTGGCCTCTATGAGTGTGTGGTGCTCCGCCAATTTTCCTTTAACTCGTACTCCCCTTCCATCGCGAAGACCGTTGAGATTGAACTGGTGGTACGAGAGGAGGGTAAGGAAGAGCACAAAGTCTTGCTGTAGTCTTGTTTTATGAGCAGAATGACCACTGTGGTGTTGACCTTCTGATGATCATAATCTGAATGCTTACTTTTTGCCACAAACGTGTACTATTTAAGATTTTAATGTCACCATATCAGTTTAGACATTTCGTTAAATATGGCTTCACTTTGTTCTTTGTGTTTGTTCAAATAATAGTATGTCTTTGTTCTGTTTTTGCTACTACTTACTGCATACTGCTTATTGGAAGGCAGTTGTTTTCAGGAGATGAGTTTTATCTAACCAAGCTGTTACTACTCTTTCTGTTTTAAGGGGTAATGTACAGACTCTGGTTTATATACTGTTCTGTCGATGCCTGCCTTGAGATTGCTGAATGCACAGCATCTGATACTTCGAATATACTTTACACAGTGTATATTTGTTTCTATTGACTCATACCACAACAACTGCATTATCTCTATCTGTGTCCTGGTCACAGGTTTACAAACACAGATAGAAATCCACAACATTGTATTTAAGTGGTGGATTGTGTTTTTTTTTTAATACACAAAATATTAACCACAAACATACCGTACAACTCTGCAAAGCTTTTACATTTCATGCATGCAATGTCATTGAGTGCAGTGCACAAGTAAACATGGCCATCTCATATAAATAAAAAAAGAACGACATTTTATTAAATATTAAATATGAACTAAATAACAAATGATTAGTGTTTGGTGAATATACTGTTGCAAGGGTTTTATTTTCTACATGCACTGCACTGCTTGTGATTTCATCATTAAACCAACAGTTCTCAACTTTTTCTGTCTCCCAGCTAAACTTCTAATGTCTGGTTACGGTAATTCCATACATAAATTGTGCATGTTGCCTGTTGCACATCTTTGCTGTTCTGCTGAAGACGATAAAGCTGAGAAGTCTGGTGTCATTTTATTCACTCTCCGAGATGAGTTTGTCACATCGTTGATCTCTGTGTGTTTCAGTATACTGCAAAGAGGTTTTCTACAGCATATTTGCGCATGGATTGTGTGCATGTGAATCATAACACGTATTAATGTTAAAGTAAACACAATATAGAAACAAGCCAAGGTTGTCCATGATAGCATTTTACAAACTGAACAACTTTTTTTGCTTAAAATCAATTACTACTGGAAAAACCAAGGTATATTTATGTAGATTTAAGAGTATTTGAAAAGAGTTTGACAGCAAAACTCGATAAAAGCCATTTTCTAACTTTTACATATTCTGGCCAATAATTTTTCTCTGGCACACAAGGTTGTCTATAACAAAACATTTCATTTGAGAACCACCATATATATACGCTAATCGCATTGCTCCTTTCTGTCATGTGATCAGTGAAGCGAAAATAAATATCGGATGCTGTGAGTGATCTAAATGCACTCAGTGGATTTTTAGAAAATGCCGAAGCCAAGAAAAAGGATGTTTACACACAGCTGTCATGAGCTACATGTATGTGTTCCTTAACCACTTTGATAAGTTCTGTGAAATAGGACGTGATGCAATTAGAATATTGTGTGAACACCATGTTAACAAATCTATGTGGGATACTGTAGTGTAAGTTTCTGTTCCACTTCCAAATCAATACTTATCTCTTTTCCTTCCTGCTACTGCATCACTGGCACTGGTTTTGCTGCATTTGGGAGCCATATTGGACTCTTTATAAATAATTGGACTTATTTATTGGAGTCTGTAATATTTTCAAAAGAAAATTAAGCAGCGAACAAATTATTTCAACACTCGAGAGACACACAGGCTTGTGTATAAGAGCTATGACACACACACTTCTGCAGAAAGAATTTTCGTTGAAAATTAATCTTAACTATGTTATAACATTATGAGACCAGTCAGGTGATGCATGAATGGACAATACACAGTGTATACCTGTATTATGATAGGGAGACATCAGTTGGAGCTGAAAAACCGCTGCCAGTGTCTTATTACAAAAACACAATCAAAGCATGATTTTGCTACAGTATAATTAAAACCCAACTATAATATTATTCATACTGAATTGCATACTTAAATTACCACAGACAACTGCAGGCTAATTTGTCCACTGTGACAGATTATGTCCATGTTTAGAATTCACACTTATATGACAAAAACAATTTATACATAATATTTTGGCAATTGTGCTTTTTATCACTCCAAAAAAACCTGCACAAAATATTCTCTCTGTTTGCTATACACCTTGGTTCGTTTTCAATAACTAATTTTTCTCAAAAGTGCACAAATGGAGTTCTCATTTTGCTGTCAAACTGTTCAACTGCCTTCTTCTCCACATGCCAACTATAGTTAATGTTAGTCTTTAAAATGATGCCGTGGATGCCATTTGGTCATTTCATTTTGTTTAAATTGTTTTGGATATAGTATTAAAGGATATTTTAGAATTGGCAAGCAATTCATATGAACTGTATATTACTTAATTTAAGTCAGTTCAATTAAACTGGATTAAAGTTTGTTCTTCATATTAAATAAAACTTTTTATTTATTTAATTATTTATTTATTTATTTATTTATGTATTAACATAAATCTTGAAGACTTATTTGAGTTTCTTTGACATATTAAATAAGTAATACAACATGACAGATTGCTCTATTAAAAGAATATAATTAAGGATGGAGTGGTGTGATGCGGCCTGATGTAAATTGTACTTTTACAACCATAAAGGTGCTTATTTTTCCAATTACAACATAACTGAAAGTGTTTCATTCTCCTTATACCTTAGACTGCAGAAATGTAATAATGCTAACGTATTTATTTTTATGTATTAAGTAATGATTAGTCATACATATTATACATAAATAGATACATTTAATGCTGTGACATGGCAACAAATCAAGTTAGTTCTTGTTCAGTGTTCCTCCCCTCACCTGTCACTTAGCTTTTTTCTCTTTAAGTTGGAGACAAAAGTAACGCAACACACTTCCTGAAAGAATACATGGCAAACATGCCACACTTTAAAGTGGTGTATCTAATGAGCTGTGTAAATATTTTAAATGCATTTAACATTTAGCCCTATAGCTTAACATTATCAATCCAAACACTGTATTAATAATAATAATAATAATAATAATAATAATAATATTATTATTATGTAAGTCACTAATCTGATAATGTATGTTGTGTGTGTGGTAGCAAGCGAAGATCCCACAGCACTGTACTCGGAGATCACGATGTACGTTTTGCTGGTGTTCCTCACCTTCTGGCTGCTGGTTGAGATGATCTACTGCTACAGAAAGATCTCCAAATCAGACGAGCAAGCACAGGACAGCGCGTGAGTATCTAAAGGACAGGATCTCTATTCAAATTTCTGTGTCTGTGTCTGAGAACATTATTTGGTCCATCAGATATTACGAGGGTGAGTCAAAAATTATCCGCAGTCTGGCTGTGCTATTTAACTAACTTTTAGAAATGACAAATACATCATTGTTTAATTTGTTTTTCAATACACTTTGTCCATCTGTCAACAAGCTTTCCTATTCGCTCATTAAAAAATGTTCCGACTGAGCTGTGAGCCATGAATGCACCACTTTCTTCAGTTCTTCATCAGAAGTGAATCTTCGTCCTTGTAGGGCAGCTTTCAGGGGACCTAACATCAGATGAAAGTCTGATGGAGTGAGATCAGGACTATAGGGAGGATGATTTAACACCTTAAAACAAAGTTTTGCATAGTAGTTTAATCCGAAGTTTAGGCTCCAGCTCTTCAATAAGCATCTCACTATAACGAGCGCTGTTGATTGTCAAACCTTTTTCCGGATAATGTTCCAGTACTGGCCCTCCAGAATCCCTGAAAACTGTAAGCATCAATTTTCCAACTGATGGGTGACTTTTGACCTTTTTATTAGTCGACGATTGAGGATGTTTCCATCCCATATCCTGCCATTTACTCTCAGGCTCATATTGATGAATCCGTGTCTCGTTATCAGTAATGATTCTCTTCAAGAAACTTTCACCATCCTTAGAGTATCGGTCCAAATTTTGTTTGCAGATATCCAAATGCCCCTGTATATGCTCTTCCGTGAGTTGTTTTGGCACTAGGTACATGCCACCAAGGCATCCATTTTACAATGTTTACAAATGAACTGATGTAACACATTCACATTTGCACAGCAGCCTTAAACAGAAAGTGCTGATAAGACAGTGCGGCCAACAGAAGTTTCAATATAAAAAGAGTGCGGATAATTTTTAACTCAACCTCGCAATGCCAGGATAACATGGTAATATGGTAAAGTACAGACAGTTGTGCTATTTTACACTGTGTAATGTTAATTTTTTAATGTCACATCTTTCCCATGTAAATTCAATTTTCAAGTAACTTTCTCCTGCTTACTAACAGGTTGAGTCACAATTATCACATTATCAGAAAAATGGGTTTAATTGTTAGTTTATTGCAAGTGCACAGATGAATGGAATAATTACAGTCAGCAGTAAAGACCAAAGCAAATAGCATTAGCTAACTTGAATAATCAGACATTAGTGGTGGCTTTCGAGTACATTTTCTGTTATGAGCTGTTTGAATCCATGGACAACCACATTGTAAATGCACATAAACAAGCCCACACACACACACACACACACACACACACAGCTAATGCATCCATCCACAGTGGTCTGTGTGCATTAGTGAACCCTAATCAAATCAGCTCTGGAGTGCAGACAGGAAACATTGCTAGAAGCCCTCTCCAGGCTTATCTGTTATAATCCAATTGTGATATTCATTCATCCCTTAATGCCATTTGAGACAATCCAAGACCATCATAAACTCTTATTAACACCTAGCACTTTTCTTTCCATTTTTGAAAGTTTTCATTTGCCATTGCCTGATGTTTGTGTTTCTGTAACTGTTTTCTACTCCTCTTTTATATCCATGGACTCCGAAGAAAAAAAAGAGAAGGCTCCTGCAATGTTCATTTTTTTAATTGAATAGTTACACTGATATGCAGCTCTTAAGCAATATGCTGTGTTTTTTTTGTTTGTTTTTTTTTTGGCGCAGTAAAGCTGCACCCTCTTAGATTTTGCCTCTTTTTTGTACCCATTTGTCTACAGGACAGACTACTTAGCCATTCCCTCTGAAAATAAAGAGAACCAACCGGGTCCTGCTGTAACGGAATAAAAGTGGTTGTCTCACACACAATACGGTATTTTAAATTTACAGTACCTCTCGCTCGGTCATGTTACGCAACCCTCACCTGCTCATCGTGTGTGGCTCACCATCTCCACCTCTGTCTCATCACTCCATCAGTCTGATCTGTTCTGACAAGTTTGTGTCCTGAATACCATCTGTGTCCTCTCATAACTTTCCATTCAAATATCTACTTTCTGTCTAAAGCTGATCAATTTTAACCATTTTTAGCAGGCAATAACTGTGAGGCGACGCACTGATGATTGTAGAGATAACAGGATGCTAAATGTTTGTGTATGTGGGAATGAGATAGTTCTAACTGGTCTTCACCTCTTATTCTGTACTACTTTGTCAAACATGATATCTGACAGTTTCAAACTGAGGGACTCAACAGTGACACACAGTGGTTTGGCTTTTCTTAGATTTAAGATTATAATTTAATTATTTGTCACATGTACCTGACAGCACAGTGAAATGTTTTTGCCCCCTCCCCACCAAATATCCCAGTTAGGAAGCTTGGGTCAAAGTGCAGGGTCTGCCAGGACATAGCATCCCTACAGCAGATAGGGTTAAGGACCTTGCTCAAGGGCAGTGCTGGGGCTTGAACCCCGAACCCTCTAATCAGTAAGACAGCTTAACCGTTTGAGCCACTACT
This sequence comes from Leiocassis micropogon, assembly GCA_028565275.1. Taxonomy (NCBI): domain Eukaryota; kingdom Metazoa; phylum Chordata; class Actinopteri; order Siluriformes; family Bagridae; genus Leiocassis; species Leiocassis micropogon. The sequence goes on along the minus strand of JAOVVA010000052.1, from coordinate 12,391,299 downwards.
GACCCTGTAAATTGATGTAACAGTCTAGAAACTTGGAATGGGTTCCTGCACAGCATCCATTTAGTTTTGTGGGAATTTCATTTAACCCAATGGAGAACATATCATTATTGATTATATCTCTGGAGTTATTCTGTCCTCATTTTAGTATGCAAAAAAAGCATCTAGTTACACAGATAATATACCATCTAGTTTAAGATGCGCATTATACCAAATTAATTATTAATGTACAGTAATTCTAATATTATTTTCTCTTTCAGGTTCTGATGATTCCTTCAGGCTTAAGATGAGACTGATATTTCATGGGACGTTGCCAGCATGCGAGTAGCACCGACATAACACGACACCTGACAACCAAAAGTCCTTGTCGTCTTGCACGCGTAATGAGAAGCAAATTCTCCACTGCTTAATTATTGTCCTTGTCTTTCTCTCAGTGAAGGTGACAATTACATTAAAGAGCAACACTAGATCAAAAGATGGAAAATACAGGATCATGTTGGTGTTTTCACTGTTTATGCCTTAGAGGAGATACAAGATACGAAAGAGCCATCAAATTTTCTTTTTTCTTTTTTTTTTTTTTTTTTACAAAAAAGCTAACACTGCCTATTTACAAAAAAAAAAAAAAAATTTTTTGCTTGACGCTCAACATACTCGGAAAAACATTCATGGTATTTAATAGCGCCTCATTCTTACCATTTTGATAGAAAAAAAGTCGATTTTGGAAATGTACTCCAACATCTTTTGATCTATTCTTTAAAAAAAGAAAACATTACATCTGCATTACATTCTGGCTTTATGGTCATATCAGCTCATATGAAAGCTTACACGTAACACTAGGCTTTCTGTTTGAAAGAACTTACCTGTGTTTACACTCTACATATGGATCACACCTTTCAAATAACCAATTTTCCAGTCACTGAACTAGAGATTGTGTACATATAACATGAATTATGTGATTAACTGCACAAGTCCCTTTAGATCTTTTCTATCAACAGTGAGAATGTTTACTGTAACCATGTTAAAGTCTTTTTATGAATATTTGCTCAGTAACACACTGTAGTGAACCTTTATGCTATAATCACTACTAATCTAACAGTTACTGTGGACAAGTTGTGTGTTGTACTGTGTTTCTCTTTAGATTATGAGCAGGTGTTTTTTTTTTCCTTCAAATGTTTACAAGAGGACTCATGAACTATCTGCATAATCTATTAACAAACCTTCTATATGTTAATACCGATCAGTGTGGCTGTGCGAACATAACATAATTAGCTAGTGAATGCGAACTTGGTTCCTGTAGTCTACTTCTACAATTATGGCGATGTGAAAATGACTGTGTTTCTGCACTTTATCCCGTCTGGAACTGTTAATAATGCCTTTTACTGTCTTTTATATTAATACTTTCAGTACAAGAGGACAAATGTGACGTGTTTTGTTGCCCTGTCCAGAAAGAGCTGTATATCTCTTTTGAAAGAAGCTTGCCATCTACCATTAAAAAGAAGCTGTGTATTCTGAAAGATTCTGATTGCTTTGATGAGTATTTATTTTTAAAACATAAACAGAGGAGTAGAATGTTAAAGTTAAAGCCATACACATTACATCATGAAATTTACAAACAGGGGTGGCATGGTGGTGTAGTGGTAAGCACTGTGTCCTCGCACCTTCAGGGTCCCACCTCGGGGGTGTGAGTGGAGTTTGCATGTTCTCCATGGAGTTTGCTTGGTGGGTTTCCTCCAGGTACTCCGATTTCCTCCCATAGTCCAAAGACATGCAGTTTAGGTCAGTTGGTGTTTCCAAATTGCCACTAGTCTGTGAATGTGTGCCCTGCGGTGGATTGGCAGGGTGTACCCTGCCTTGTGCCTAAAGTTTCCTGGGATAGACAAATACCTGAGAATGCCACTAAATATCTTTTTTTTACACCTGATAAATGCACTAGTGTGTGATAAAATTACACTTATGGAAACGTAAATCATAGAATATCAGAATGTATCAGGATCAGAACAAGAACCAATAAGTCTATTCAGAACCTCACAATTTGATTAATATACCCTTATGCCCAGTTTAACAGAATTGACGGACTCAGTTGTGCTTTTCAGAATGCTGTGGCCTGTGGCTCCCCCTATTGCTCCTAACACACATAGACCAAATCTCTGATCTCAGGACTTTTTTTTTTTTTTTTTTACATTACTGAAGAAAGTAAGAAACAGGTATGTATGTAAATAAGTACACTGATATTACCACCATGAGTTATTTAAAATTTCTGGATGTAAGATTTTTTTTTCTGTACATACTGTAGCATTGCAGAATTTACACCCGTTGAACATTTCCATCTGTAATAACTGTATTGTCTGAAAATAGTGTTGTAGTCAAGACCAACTAGACCAAGACCAGAGTGTATTGAGGCAGAAACAAGATCAAGACTTTAATGAGTTGAAACCAAGTCAAGTCCAAAACCAATGCAGGGCAAGATGGAATTAAGGCCAAGACCAGACCAGTGTGAGTTCCAGGAAGTTTTTGTGCATTTATAGTAAAATGTTAAAACATGCAATTGATCCTTAAACTGATCTGAAAGATTAAAATTATACAATCTTAAAAATAATAGGGTAACATGCACAGAAATTAAGGTATTACCACTTTTTAGATACTTGTGGTACAATGATACAATGTGTATACAGAAAGGACATTATGTTATAACAAGTTTTTTAAATGGTTAAAGGAGAATATGATTCATATGGTATGCTATGGCCAAACCAGTTCATTTTCTTGATGTCACACAGAAATAATGAAACAAAACATTCCACAAAAAGTGGGAAGATGTCTGTTTTTCTTTGTATCCGGCCCCCAGACTGGCACACTGAACACATTGCAGTAGGGTTTGAATGTTCTGTGTGTAAAATT
>JAOVVA010000052.1:12321529-12351343 GCA_028565275.1 Leiocassis micropogon | reverse complement strand
GGTGTCAAGTAAGGTGAATTCAATGAATTCAAAATGAATTCAAAGGCCATTTCAATAGCATATTGTCATTATCACAAAAAAAAAAAGTAAAACATTAAACTTTGTAGTTTTTACACATTTCGTTAAAATTTGAGCGAGAATTGGCTACGTTGTTAGTCTACAAAATGATGTCAAGTTTTTTGGGACACCCTGTAGATTGTGAGCATGTATATAGGTTTATGAGAAGTAAATAGGAACCCATAGTTTTATGGTAAAATGTATGCACCAACATTTTCTTGAAACATGTCTTCAAACAGGTTCTGTTCTTGCATGTCTGTGTATAGCAGTGATAGAGTTCCTGATACAGGCCTGTTAGGGTTTTCTGACGTTTTGCCTCTTTCTTTGTCCTCTGTCCTATATAAAGGAAACTCCTTGCACAACTTCCTTGTTACTTTTATAATTCCTTGTTCCCTATACACTTCCTATGTCTTGCTTGAACCTTTGTGTTTTAACTGGAACATGCTAATGCGCTTTCTATTGTCTGTCCGTCTCAAAGTCTGACTTACTGTACAGTACATGCTCATAACTTTTGTTCGCTTGATGTACGGAACATATTTAACACAAAGCAACTGACTAAAAGCTTAAATATGCTTTTTTTTTTTGCTGACAATCAACAGACAACCCATGCGTGTGTGTCTGACTGTGGCTCTCCCAATGTTTGTAGGCATATCCAGATGTGGCAGACACATCAAGCTATATTATTTTATTTTATTTTTATTTTTTATTAACAAAGACAACTTAGGAGGTGAAAAAAATGCAAGTAGAGGAAGCTCCTGTTGTGCCTTTAATCACATGCCCAGTGAGATGAGGCTCACCTATTATATAGGAAATTATCCTGCCCCAGCTGAGCCTGGGGCAGGTGCTGTGTTTGTTTTTCTAATGTGTTAATAAAGGCACTTCTGACAGACCGTGCCTGGCAGTCCGCTAAACACAAGCTGTACATCACTTATTCATTTAGTAGCGCCTGTACTGTCACAAATTATGGGCAGGAGCAATTTGTCTAGTCTGCTGGACAATCATCTGAGCGGATAGCTGGACAATCATCTGAGCGGACATGTATGTCTATAATTCCTGAATAAGTATTGATTTATTGGGTGCCTTTGTATTATTATGGAAAAGAAGATTTTCATACAAAAGTTGGATTTAAAAAACCCAGAGACATAAAGCTTTTATACGTATGTGTCACATCTCGCATGACTGAGTTATTTTACTCATAGCAAAGCGTCATAGATTTTGAATCATAAATAACTAGAAACATTGGCGTTCGTTTTAACATATTCTGTTTTAAGAAAAGCTGATTTGTGAAGGTAATATCCTCTGGTGAGAGATCAATGAGGATTGCAAGGTGTGATGAGTCATTCTGCCATTTTCCTTCACTGAAATGAACAAAGTCCCTTTTCAAGAGATGTTTTAGAAAGTATCATCATACTGTGAAGAGCTTGAAATCCTGTTTAAACTATAATACATTTTCCAATTGCAAAAAATAGAGGTTTTCAAAAGGATGAAAATCATTCAGACTTCAAAATTAAGCATTTGTTTGAAATAGTTATATGCCTTGGTACAAAAAGATTTAATTAAAATGCACCCACACAGTTGTGTGCTCGTTCTCCACATAAAAGAATTATAACCTGTGTTGTAATAATTACATCTCACAGTTCAGAGGAATCCCACTGCACGGTCATGTTTGCTGCCTAATATATCGCTCTACGGTGGGATTAATACAGTGTTCTTTTTAAATCCTGTGGTGATAGTGTATAAACAAACCCTGTAGTGTCTAAAATATAGAGAATACACTGCTACTGTATATGGCAAAAAGAAGAGAGAGAAAAACATAACACAAAGCATTGAAAGAGTGTTAGAGAGAGATGTGATTTAATAGAGCAGCATCTAGTTAGCATTTGACAACCTTAGTAAAACAAGCCTGTTGCTGAAGCAAACAGTCTGGACGCAATCAATATTCCATGGTCTCCTTTGGGAGAAATTGTCAATAAGCCTCAGGAAGCTACGGTCTTGTGTTATTATAATTAATGATTTTAATGCCACTCACTGAAAACGGTACAGGAGTAAACACTTTTGTAATATTAGCACAGGTCTGTTTACTACAATATAATCGAATGTACAATATAAATAATTAGTTAACATCTTCTTTGAAATAACATAACTGCATATTGTTAAGGCTTGTGTCAACAATGAAGTCTGCTCTAGCCTGGTCTTTACTATATATTATTATATACAGTATAGTATTATATATTACACTTCAGGAAAAGAAAAACAAGTTTTATAAGTATTGCTATAAGATAGTATTAGGAGAATACTGTGATAATATCATTATCACATATAACACATTACACTACACATATTATATAATATAATATAATATAATATAATATAATATAATATAATATAATATAATATAATATAATATAATATAATATAATACTTTCCTGAAGTGCGCATGAGTATGAGTTCTTGAGTGTATACATAAAGACAGAGAGTGAGAAAACAATGCAACAGTAGGATCTTAAAACCTTGTAATTGTGTCACTGACATTAATCACTTGCATAATAGCACTAACAGGAAAAATTGTGTCACTTGATACTTCGTTGGATTTCAAACAGTAAAACCAGTTCCATCATTCTGTTCAATTCATTGGGGTTTCTATGGAGCACATAATAACGTTTAGAAACCTCCACGCCAAACAGTGTCTGACATGTCACGAGAATGCAGTGCCTTGTTGTCCCTTTGTTGGTTTGAAAAAAATGTCCAAGCATGAGTTTAAATTGCCTGACCATCTACAGAATTAACTTTTAATGAGGTGTAAAAATGATTGCCATTTACAGACTTCAAGCATAGTACGGTAATGAGAGGCTTGGCCGCAGTACATTAGAATCACATTAGAATTGCGTAAACATTTTAAAGAAGGTTATACATCTATGAATGATGATTCTGGCCAAGGTGGCTTGGAGCCCGGTGCAGTCCTTCCCATGACTGAATGTTCAAGCGGAACGCCTGAATCGTGAAAATCAACAGATAACTTGGCGCCAGCTTGCGGAACTTGCTGTCTGTAGGGACTTCTACACACAATTATTATTGAACACCGCTTGCACATTACAGTTGGGGCAAGTTGTTAGATCTTTAGGCCTTATATGTTTAGACTAAAAGGAGTTCCTGGGAGCCCAGTATTTCAGATGTGAAGCAGGCAGCCCGATTATGGCTCTGGAGGCCTTGGAAAATTTTCCACCTTGATGGTGTCCAAGCACTATAAAACACTGGTATAAGTGCATTAGTGTAGCAGGGGATTATATAGAGAAATAATGGTAGTTTTTAACTCTCATAACTGTGTTCTGTTATTCTGCACAATTAAAAGTCTCTGTTTGACTTAAACATCCTTATATATTTATATATTTATTTAAAAAAAAACTTTTACATGAAGTCTAGTTTGTATAAGAAGCGTTCCATATTTCTTGGGAATCTACTTAAAAATAAAATGTGCTATTTTAAATCAGCTTCCAGTTTAAAGAGATACTTTAAAATACTGAAATACACCTTTATGTTTTCCATTTCATTACTTGCTACATTATGCTACAACATTATCTAGAGCATGCTCATTTCTCACTTATACACTAATCTTGCTTCGGTTCTGATACCAGTACGTCTTTTCCTGCGCAGAAAAATGCTTGATCTTTTATTAAATAAATAAACAGCTAACTGTTTTATTGATTATTATTGCTCGTGAATCTCTGATAAAGCCTTTTTTCGAAACAAGCCCTATAAAAATTCATCAGCAGGAATTCCTTTGTGCGAGAGCTGTGATGAGTCAGTGTGTATTCAGTGCACGTTTCTACATGTTCTCTCACTTGGCAAAAGAAACAATTTGTTTCATATGAAAGGTTAAAAAGGGGTAAGTCTTTATATTGCATTATATAATTTAAATCAAATCACACATCGCCAAGGTTCATTTGAATCTGTTGTTTTTTTTTACTGGTGTTTGTTTAACCTGTGCTTTTTCAAGTCTACAAGCTTCTCAGGAAAATAAACACACACAGAATCAATGAGTCTTTGTATAATGCAAAGTAGGAGAGGGAAGAATGCAGTACGAGCAGTTGTGAATCTGTGCTATGTGAGTAGTTGGAAGGAATGGAATGTCACAAAATTACCTTCATTCTTTTGCACTGGAAGAGAGATTTCATGGATAGGAGTGTATACAATCACGACTCTACAAAAGTGCTCTGAACTTTAAGTCAACTATTACCAGCATAGAGGATGCGCTCACAGAAGAAGTCATTCACCGTAACGGGTGACCAATACCTGAGTAAGGCCTTTCACATTATAAAAGTGCCCCTAAGCCAAATCAATAGGAACACTTTTAACAGAAAAAACAGATGCACAGCGACATAATCAATAAACCTGATCAATGCAGCTCTTCCTCCTCTTCCTCTGCCTGTTGTTATTTGTGTGAATTTGAATGTCTTAATCCTAGTCACCTTGTCTCACCTAGTCTTCTAGTGTTTCAGCACCTGCATTATCTCCTCATTACTTCCCTTCTGGGCCAAATCTAACGCTGTATATCCTTTGCAGTTGACTATGTGTTTATCTGCATTATTCATCAGCAGGGCTTTGACAATCGGGGCGCTGCCTGACTGCACAGCCAGATGCAGTGGTGTGTCCTTGTTGCTGTTTTGCACGTTGACTTTGGCGTGCCCTGCTATGAGCAAGAGTACATTGGCAAAGCCACTATTGTGGCATGCCAAGTGTAGCGGCGTCCAACCTCCATCCACAACTATATTTGGGTCGGCCCCAGCGTTTATCAGCACCGAGACGACTTCATCGTGTTGGTGTTTGCATGCGAGGTGCAGCGGCGTCCACCCTCCGTCACCTTGTCCGTCCACAGATCCACCATTCTCTTCCAGAACCAGTAGTGTCTCTGAGTGTCCCTTGAGGGCCGCCAGGTGCATGGGTGTCCAATTCTGCCACGTCCTGACATCAACGTGTTCACCATGACCCAACAGAAGCCTGCAGATGCCGGTGCATCCTCGTAGGGCTGCGAAGTGCAGAGCGCTGTAACTACGCTTGTCTTTGCATTTCACATCTGCTCCGTTGGTCACCAGCAGCCGTGCTACTCTAAAGTAGCCCTGCTCGACTGCTAGGTGCAGCGCAGTGGCTTGAGAATGATCTGTTCTGTTTGGGTCAGCTCCTTTACCCAGTAATATTTTGGCTATTTTCAAGTGACCATACTCACACGTTATGTGGAGTGCTGTCCTTCCAGATTTTTCTTCTTGTTTGTCTACATTGCTCAAGCGAGAGAGAAGAAGGCGCACAACATTCTCATGACCATTTTGAGCAGCAAGGTGAAGAGGTCTCCATCCGTCTTTGTCTTTCACATCAGCTATGGCTTTGGCATCCAGTAAGAGGCGGACAGCCCGGTCATCTCCGTTCTGTGAGGTGAAATGCAGCGGCGTCCACATGTCCTGGTCGGCCAGGTTGACGTTAGCACCGCTTTCCACAAGCAGGCTGCAGAGCTCGTGAAACTTCTTCAGCAGTGCAACAACAAGTGGTGTGTATCCATTAGCACTCTGGCAGTTAATTGACGCCCCATGATTTAACACCAGCCTCACGATTTCAGCGTTGCCGCTAACGACTGCATGATGAAGAAGCGAGTTGTTGTGTTTGAAGAGCATTGAGACATGCTCCTTCTTTAACACATTCTTGAAGGTTTCAAAGTCCTTGTGTTTCAAATAATAGATGATGTCTTTATCTGTTAGCAAGATAGATTTTAAAAAGATGTTTCAATACAATGCTGTAGATGTTTTAATGCTTAAAATATAATACAGAATAGATTAAAATGTGTTTGGAAAAAACCAACCTAAAATTTCATCGGGTGTTTCAGTGGAGTCCTGGAAAAGCAAGAGTGCAAACAAGTTATATTAATACACCTGTTAGGTCTACACTGTATTAGATCTAACCTGAAGGCCACAAGGGAACTTGTGGGAAAGTGGGGTTCATTTAATTTCATTTTTTTCTTTTGTGCTGACAGTGTGCTACATGACTTACTCCTTTCTGGAAGACTGGCAGAGACTTTTCAATTTTACGTGACATCTTCATGTCCTTGCCTGGAATCTTGTCCGGGAGCTTCAGAACATCACTTAGAGCTTCAGTCATCCACACCGTCTCTGAAGAAAAACAGATATCATCCTTCTGGGTGGTATAGTGCCGAAAATCCATGCGGGTTAATTTCAACATTTGGCTCAGTTTACCTTTCTACAATGTCGGGGCAAATGCTGCTCTGGTGAAATGAGCCTGCACAGATGATTATTTTGATAGTTCTCAGTCCATGTTCATTACCATATATAATATGTAATTAGCCTTCAAATGAGTTGTAACCTCTGAGCAGCTGGAGTGTCTTAATTAAACAGTGCTCAACATGAAACATAAAAGTGTTGTATTGAGAAAATAACTGTGCTAATCATGTTTTTAGTAAGCTGATACTCAGGTTTAATTACATTCAGCTCATTAGATTTAAGACTGCTGAAATGAGTAGGATCACGTTAAATAATTTTAATGCATTAGATGCCAATAGTTTGTATTTAAGGTGCATTAAGTGAGATTAATTTTATTTTCCTCCACGAGATTATGTTTTTCACTCTCTAACCAGGTGATTTTGATATTTAAATGGGTAGTTATACCCCTTAAGTACATTCCTTCCCATAGTTGCATAAGTCCGCCCCAGGAGCCTTGCCTCATACTGTATGTGCATTACAATTAGAAACAAGAATTCCAGACCAGGCTGAACAATTACACATTTGCCAAGGCCATGGTTAAAACCATTATTTTTATGTTCTATATATCTTTCATGATATAAGTAAGGAATATAACAAAATAAATCATCTGTTGCATCTTTAGCTCAGTGACTGGTATCTTAATGAAATCTGTTTCTCAAATATAATTCAATACTTTTCTAAAATGTAGAATCAACAGAACATCAATAATATTCAACAATACTTCTTTTTTGTCTTTGCTGAATCTTTGGAAAAATTTTATGTTCAAAGTCACAGAAACCATGAATTCTTATTCAGCCCTCTAGAGTGAAATGCATAAAACAAACACAGCTGTGTGTTACCAGAAAAGGCTGGCCGTTCGCTCGAGTCTTGGTGCCAGCATTGTTGCATTATGCTGATCATCTCCTCACACTCAGGAGGCTTGTCATCCGGGACCTTGTCTACATTGGGCCTTTTGCCAGAGGTCACTCTGATCAATATTTCACTCATATTCATTCCTGAATCAAAGAGCAGAAAATGCTGAATCGATGATACAATGGTTTATACTTAAATCCTTTATGAAGTGAAATTAGGACTCAGATGTACCAGAGTACGGCCTCTTCTGGGTCAGAATCTCCCATATCACGATGGCGAAGCTGTTATGAAGGAAGTAGAGATACAGTCTTTAATCAGGCATGGGTGTAAATATAGTGAGGTTTATGATTCTAAAGTGATTGTGATTATTGAATTCGTACCTGTATACATCATACTTGGAAGTAGGAGGTTCAGGGTTCTGGCTGACAATCTCTGGAGGTACATAACTAACGTTTCCCCTCAACGCCAAATGCTCAATGAAGGGCATCTTGCTACAAGAGTCATCGCATTTAATTATCCCAAAATCTGAAATCTTAGAGAAATAGATCATTTGAAAAAATTATTTCAAGGAATGTTTTGCCGCGCAAGTTTTAGTTCTCTAAAAAGTTTTAGTTTTAGTTCTTTGGCATTCGAGTCAAACCAGGACTTGTGATTAAATTTCTTGTGAATGAAAGCATAGAACTGATTGACATTTACAGAAGACACAATGATGTGGATGTTTGGGCGCGGTAAAACATTTAAATGTTGCAAAGGTTTAAAGAACCTTATCAGCAGATAACTTGTGGAAGTGCCACATCTGTCTGTGGTAACTGTACACACAATCATTTATGTCCACCACTTGTGAGTTGTCTGATCATGGCTCTGGTGTACTGAGAAAACTTTCTACTTTATCTAAGCACTAGTTTATTAGTGTAGCAGGGGATTATTTAGAAAAATAAAGAGAGTTTTTACTCTCATAACTGTTATATTATTCTGTTATATATAAGTGCGGGTTTGGCTTGAACATTCCTTGTACAAATTAAAACTTAAATGGAATATAATCTACATAAGCAACAATATAGTTATGGGAAAACCCTTAGTTATGGGGAGATGTAACACCACCATATAGTTGACTCTTTTGTACTGACAGTACAGTATATACCAAAGTGTTTTTACAATTAAAAATACACAATGCTATCGGTTTATAGGTACAGTGCATTCAATGTAATGGTAATCAAGTTTAAATTTTTTATTCTAGCAGGTATTAACAGTTATTCCCTCATCAGTCCCTCTACACAGCAATGGCCTCTATCCTTGAGACTTACTTGCAAACATACTTACAGCTGTACCTCTGACTTATTTAAACCCAAATAATAAAGCATCAACCATAAAAATACTTGTGTAAGCTGTCACTATAGAAATAATAAGATTAAAGAGTATTAATATTAACCATTCAGACAGCACAACTATTTAAGTATTAATCAACAGCTCTTGATTAATCAGATTTCTAAAGCACTTCTGTTTATAATTATTCACCTTAACATGAAGATGATCATCAAGAAGGATGTTGGCCAGCTTTAGATTCAGATGCAGAAGAGGTGGCTTCATGCTGTGCAGGAAGTTCATGCCCATGGTCACCTCATGAATCATCTGGAACTTCTTTGGCCACATAAGATTATGAGTTGTGAGAAGATTATCCAGGGATCCTCTGCTCATGTACTCCATCACCACTGCGGACGAGTCTTTGCACAGCCCGTAAATAGTCATCAAGTATTTAAACTTAATCTTCCCTATTTTGGAAACCTGCAACATGTTCCTAGAAGAAATAGTTCACATGACACAATCTGATCCACACACAAGTAGGAGTGGTGACTTGTAAGTCTGGATCTAACCATAGAAATGCTCGTAAATCTCTTTCAACATTCAGAATTATACACCATGATGTAAATAAAATCTGAAGATAAAAAAAAAAAAGTTTCTGTGAAGCCGCCTTTTCGCAATGTGGTCTGTTACATGAGTTAAACAAGTAAAACTGAACTGAATTTGTTTGAATAAAAACCATTTGCGGGTCTTAGTGTAATTTTAGTGACTGTACAGCTGTACCTGTAATCACTGGTGGTAGTAAAAGTCTTAATGGCACACTTCTCCCGCCACAGCGTGAGCTTGACTTGGTACACACAGCTGAACTTGCCTTCAGACACTTTCTCCCAGTCTACTTCAAATTCTTCTTTTTTAAAACAGGTAAATCTCTCCTGGTTGATGGAATCATGACGCTCTGTTTTCTTTAAAGCAATCTCCGCCATTTTGAAGTTTTAAAAAGTCCAGATTCTGGAAATCCGAACCATGAGCTGTATCTCCTCTTCAACAACTTCATGAACTACAACCTTTTTTTAGCATGTCCGGGAATTAGGAGGAGTTTAATATGCTGCTTATTTGCATAAGAATGTTACTTAGCCGGTTTTTATGTTGAACAGGTGAGACAGCATAGATTCAGTCTCCTGACAACTTTGTGTGCAGGTAAGAATGTGTTGTGGAAAAAAAAAAACATTGTTTACATAAACAGCTAGAAAAAAGACTAGTGCTTTGTCCATATCTCTATTCTATTATTACTCATGTTCATACAGTAACTGCAACATTTATTCTGTTCAATCAGTGAATCACAAAAGTATTGGAATTAGCAGAGTCACAGGATTCTGGCCCATTTAATTCCACCTTTAACCTTTTAATGACTAGTGTTAACACTTACGGGCAGCGTTTCACCTTACGTTGCAGTAAACTTTAAAACACTTTTTGTAAGTCGCTCTGGATAAGAGCATCTGCCAAATGCCTAAATGTCAATGTACAATTTTCCCATTTCTAAAGATCTCCAGACTCAACGCATAATGTTTCTGGAAATTATACTTTTTAATTTTGTACATAAAATTCACATCATGAAATTGTAAAATACTTTTTTGTTCATATGCAAAGACTGTATTAGTATTAGTATTGTATTAGTAGAGGTGCCCTTAGGCCCCTACTATTGTTTTTGATCTTTTTTAACAAGCAATAACTTTGGAGATTAGTGCAGGTCATACTGTACCAGTGGAGGGATTGATTCCTCCTTTTCTGAGGGATCTGAAATTTTCACCCCCACAAAAGTTGTATCACATTGTTGACCCGGGCCTCCTGGGTACAATGAAATAAAAATAACCTGGACAAAAATTTGGCTTTCGTTTCATACCCCTATGCTCCCGTGGCTCCTAGCTCGCTCGTTTTTGATCCAATCAGAAAAACGAGACTTAACATATCATATAAGAGTTACTTTGGTAAAAATCATGTAGATCAAAAATAATTCACCCCTTAAAAATAGCCCTGGAATTAAAAATATATATAATTTCATAGATTGTAACAGGTTTTTATAGAGTGGATATACACAAAAAATTGGACCCTTTGGGCCCTCAATTTTTTAAATACCCAAAGTTTTGAACCAATATGAACCGATATGAGTTAAAAAAAAACGTCTCCAGGGTTACGTCTGTAACCTCAGTTCCCTGAAGGGGAATGAGACGCCGCGTCACGAAGTGACAGCTTTGGGAATTGCTTCCAGAAATCGCATCCTGAAGACATATCTAATCAACTCCACAGTTGCGATGTCATCGCATTAGCGACGCAGCCGCGTCTGACGTCGGCACGCGGAAGAGTATAAATAGGTGTCGGATAAACCTTCTACAGCTTCCGAAGCTCACAAGCATCCAGGCGCATATAAGTATGGCAATGTGACACGGCGTCTCATTCCCCTTCAGGAAACTGTGGTTACAGACGTAACCCTAGAGACGTTCCCTTTTTGGGGACGAGATGCCCACTCCGCCATGCTTATAGGTGCCTGGCTTGAGCCGAGAGCACCTGAGAGGACGGAGTCGGGTTGAAGTCGATGGCGTAGAATTTAACAAATGTGTGCGGGGTGGACCACCCGGCGGCGGCGCAGACCTCTTGAGGTGTCGCCCCCGCAGCCAGAGCCTTGGAGGCCGCCATACCCCTGATGGAGTGCACCCGAACTGAGAGCGGAGAGGCTTCGCCAACTGCCCCGTAAGCCATGGAGATGGCCTCCACAATTCATCCACTGAGCGTATGCTTGGTCGCTGGCAAGCCCCTTTTTTTGGAGGACCAAAGCACACGAATAGCTGGTCAGACCGTCTCTACGCCGAGGAGGCGTGGACATAGTGGCGGAGAGCTCTGACCGGGCAGATAAGGTTCAGCCTCTCCTGTTCCGGCGTCAGGAAAGATGGAGGATTAAAGGCCTTGAGCACCACTGGCCTGGTCACTCTGGTAGGGACCTTGGGAATATATATGTAGAAATGCCTTGACTAGCCCAGGGGCAAAGTCAAGGCAGGACAGCGCTCCAGATCACCTACCCTCCAGAGAAACGAGATAGCCAGGAGGAGGAGGGTCTTAAGTGTCGCACACTTCTTGTTACTGTCCGTGAGTGGTTCAAATGGAGCCCCAGACAGACACGATGCAAAGACTGTATTAGTATTAGTATTGTATTAGTAGAGGCGCCCTTAGGCCCCTACTATTGTTTTTGATCTTTTTTAACAAGCAATAACTTTGGAGATTAGTGCAGGTCATACTGTACCAGTGGAGGGATTGATTCCTCCTTTTCTGAGGGATCTGAAATTTTCACCCCCACAAAAGTTGTATCACATTGTTGACCCGGGCCTCCTGGGTACAATGAAATAAAAATAACCTGGACAAAAATTTGGCTTTCGTTTCATACCCCTATGCTCCCGTGGCTCCTAGCTCGCTCGTTTTTGATCCAATCAGAAAAACGAGACTTAACATATCATATAAGAGTTACTTTGGTAAAAATCATGTAGATCAAAAATAATTCACCCCTTAAAAATAGCCCTGGAATTAAAAATATATATAATTTCATAGATTGTAACAGGTTTTTATAGAGTGGATATACACAAAAAATTGGACCCTTTGGGCCCTCAATTTTTTAAATACCCAAAGTTTTGAACCAATATGAACCGATATGAGTTAAAAAAAAACGTCTCCAGGGTTACGTCTGTAACCTCAGTTCCCTGAAGGGGAATGAGACGCCGCGTCACGAAGTGACAGCTTTGGGAATTGCTTCCAGAAATCGCATCCTGAAGACATATCTAATCAACTCCACAGTTGCGATGTCATCGCATTAGCGACGCAGCCGCGTCTGACGTCGGCACGCGGAAGAGTATAAATAGGTGTCGGATAAACCTTCTACAGCTTCCAAAGCTCACAAGCGTCCAGGCGCATATAAGTATGGCAATGTGACACGGCGTCTCATTCCCCTTCAGGGAACTGTGGTTACATCGACAACACGATGGTGAGGTCCCACGAGGGTACCTTTGAGTGAACTGAAGGCCTTAACCTCCATGCGCCATGGAGAAAATGGTACACTATTGGGTCACGGCTCAGAGATCTTCCACCCGCAGGAGAGCGGAATGCGGAAATGGCGGCCACATACACTTTTAAAGTGGAAGGGGCTGACCCAGCAGAGAACCGCTCCTGCAGGAAGTCCAGTACGGATCCAACTGCCGGTTCCTGCACCATGAGGTGAAAATCCCCCATTTCGCAGTGTACAATTTTCTCGTGGACGGGGCTCTGGAGCTAAGTATGGTGCTGACTACTTCCTGGGAAAAGCCAGCTTCTATTAGGTGCGCCCCCTCAGAGGCCACGCCCATAGATTCCACAGCTCGGGTCTTGGATGGAGAATCGATCCCTGAGTTTGGGACAATAGATCCCTCCTGATCGCAGCTGGAGAGGCTGCCCGTGCAGGAGAGACACTATGTCCGAGAACCATACCCGGGTCGGCCAGCGAGGGGCCACTAGAAGGACCCGAACTTTCCGCTGGCGGACCCGCTCTAGAACCGCCGGGAGCAGTGCGACAGGGGGAAAAGCATGGCCACGCGTCTGCGTGGCCACTGATGCACCAAAGCATCCAGGCCTAGAGGCACCGGATGTACAAGGGAGAACATTGCTCGTAACGAGAGGAGCTTGCCCCGGCCCCACAGGAGGATCTGGGACGCCAATTTGCACAGTGAGCGTGAACGCAGACCCCCCCTGGTGATTGATGTTGGCGACCACCGTTGTGTTGCCGGTGCGAACCAACACATGCTGGCCCCTGACATCTGGAAGGAAGAATTTTAATGCTAACCAGACTGCCGTCATTTTGAGAGCATTTATGTGCCAGTCACGCTAATGTTCCTTTCACAGGTCCTTAGTGGTGCGACCCCTGTAGATCGCTCCCCATCCTGTTCGTGAGGCGTCTGTTGTCAGTGTCACATGGTGGCACATGGCATCCAGAACAGGGCCTTGGGACAAAAACCCGGGCTCCTTCCATACCCTCAGAGGCCGAATACAACGGGATGAAACCCGAATTACGCAGAACGGACTCCCTCTGGAGGAGAAACCCTTGGTCTTGAGCCACCACTGGAGCAGCCTCATATGCAGCAGGCCGAGCGGTATTATGCTCGATGCTGCTGCCATGAGGCCCAGCAGACGCTGAAAGCTCCTTACAGTGACGGCGAGCCCTAGCTTGTTGCCCTTAACGGCTAAAAGGAGTGACTGGATGTGAGCCGGCGTGAGGTGGCCTGACATCCGAGTCGAGTCCCATATGACGCCCAGATAAGAGGTGACGCATGAAGGCGTGAGCACACTCTTCTTGGCGTTCAGCCGTAACCCCAGCACTCTCATGTGATCGAGAACTAGGTCTCGATGACGGGCCACCATTTCCGCAGAGCGGGCAAGAATCAGCCAATCGTCGAAGTAATTCAGGATTCAGATACCTGACAGACGAAGTGGGGCTAAGGCTGCATCCACTACTTTTGTGAAGGTGCGGGGTGACAGGGCTAGACCGAATGGAAGAACCCGATACTGGTATGCCTCGCTCCCAAAGGAGAACCTCAGGAACTTCTGATGTTGAGGAAGGATGAACACATGGAAGTACGCGTCCTTCAAGTCTATCATGACGAACCAGTCGCCCGGGCGGATCTGGGTCACAATGTGCTTGAGCGTTAGCATTTTGAACTTGTACTTCCTCAGACTGCGATTCAGAATTCGCAGATCCAGAATGGGCCGCAGTCCCCCATCCTTCTTGGGGCTGTAAAAGTCGCACTCTCTTTGGGACTGAGGAATCCTTTCGATAGCCTCCTTCGCCAAGAGAGCCTTCACCTCCTCTTCCATCACCTGGGACTGCTCCGGTTTCACTAGCGTACGTAGTACGCCGTTGAACCGTGGTGGGGGGCTTCTGAACTGAATCCTGTAGCTCTCTTCCACTGTACGCAGAAACCACTGAGACACATCAAGAGCTTTCCACTCGTTCATGTGTTCTACTAGAGGAACCAGCCTGACGAGACTGTTTCCTGGTGATGGGGGAAGAGCTGAGTGGAGCCAAGCCGAAAAGCTGAGTGGAGCCAAGCTCGTGGCTCCTGCTTGCGGTTGCCGAGGAGGAGCGGTAACGGCCACATGGGCCGATGAACGTTGAACCCCTCAGGGGAGCCGCCGCAACCTGGACCCATCAGGGTCTTGGGCCTTTGGTGGCAGCCTTCCTGGCTATAATAACTTGGCGTAGATCTTGGCCAGAGGAGGGCTGCCGCCCAGGGCGCCGCCTACTCCGCCTGCCTGAGCCTTTCTGCTTCTGCGAGGGCTGACGAGTAGTGACACTCTGTTTCTGAGTCAGACGATGGGAATGGTAGTGCTGGGATGATCAGTGGCGGCATGCACAGAATCAGCCCGGAGAGGGAATATGCTGGAGAATGCTGCCTCGTTCTTCTGAGACCTCCAGATAGTGGCGGCGACGTCGTGCATTCAGCAAAAGCTTCTGATCCTTTTCCCCAAAGGACGCCAGGTTGAGCCACAGATGCTTGTAGGCGACCACATTGACCGCTATAGATCTAACCAGGTACCGTGTGGCCTCCTTAGCCGCCCTAATAGAGAGATCGGTGGCCCGACGCAGCTGTTTAATTGCATCAGGGCCTACTCCCTCTCCCCCGTCCTGGTATGAGCCTGGTATGTCTGCAGCAGACTCATAGCGTGCATGCAGGCTGCAGACTGACCCCCTGCAGTATAAACCGTACTAATGATCTTCTATTGGGGGATCATGTTTCACTGGCTTGTGCACCACATGCTGCGCTGGCCCCTTCTCCCTCCTCCATGTCTGACTCGGAAATGCAGCTTTCGAGGTAAACAAACGCAGGCGAGCACGAAGGGCTCCGCCGGAGAGTATAGCACAACTTTCGCATTCCTCCCCGGTCAGAGGCGCTTCGGCGTGCTCTGTGCCTAGGCATACCACACACAAAGCGTGTGTATCACCCGGCTCGATGAGTGTACGTGAAGTATAGTGGTGGATCAGTATTTTTGTGGAGGATCAGTGTTCTGTCTCTGTGTTGTGAAGCGAAGGAAGCTGTAGAAGGTTTGTCTGACACCTATTTATACTCTTACGCGTGCCGACCTCAGACACAGCTGTGTTGCTGATGCGATGACTTTGTAACTGTGGAGTTGATTAGATATGTCTTCAAGATGCGATTTCTGGAAGCAATCCCCAAAGCTGTCACGTGACGTGGCTCGAAGTTCCCCTGAAAAGGAACTGACATTTAAGTTAGGCATTTTTGTGAATGACGTACAGCTACATATGGATTTAATGCGAAACGTGGTTTCCCTTATAAATACACAAAATAATGTATGTGACGTGAACATGAATTTAGTTTATATTTCTGACTAATTTAGCTTTAATAAAAAGATACGGCGCTCCAAACCCTAGATGTATAGGACATTTAAGTGATGAATTTACAACTTATACTGAATATTTTAAAAGAATGCAGATATAGCTCATTTTCAACTATGATGCATTTTTCTTGTTTTTTTAGTAATAATGTGAAAAATCAAACAGTGAAAAAAATTAATGTGAAAAAAATATTAACCCCAGACCCCCATATCAAAGCATTTAATTTGAACAATAAAATATGCTTGCTTCCACCACAAATTACAAAAAAAATAAAATAAAATAAAATAAATCAAGTTAACTTACCATAAAATACTCTGAGCATGATCCAGTCAGAAGTGGAGAATGCAGAAAGTTTGCCAAAGAATAAACCAACCGCTGGTTCAAAATAACACAACCTTTTTTTTTTTTTAATGATCCTGGATCAGACATAAACAGAAGAACATATTAAGATTAAGTGTTATGTTTTTCACAGTATTATGTTTAAATGCATAATAAATAAATAAATAAATAAATACATTTTAAAAAATGACTTAGCCCAAGACATGAAAAAAATTACTGTGTAGGTTGTTTCCAAAACCTTAATGCATCATAAATATTAACATTTAATTTGTCTATTCTATTTCTATATATTATTTCTTTTTATTGCCCTGATCAGCCATAACATTATCACTCAAAGCAATAAGCCCAATACTGTGTGGGTCCCCCTAGTTCCAAGGTGCTGCTCGAGCATGACTCTGGGCTCAAGACCTCTGGGGGTGTGCTGTGGTGTTTGGTACTGGGGATGTTAGCAGTAAGTGCTGTGGGTTGAGGTAGGAATTTGTACAGTGCATTCCATGGATTGAGATCTGGTGAATTTGGATTCTTAATCAACAACCTTGAATTCTACGTGGCAGGCTGTTAAGTACAGGGTGTTCAGTAAGCACTGATGCTCTTCTATCCATGTATGTGTGTGTGCTGGGGGAGGGGGGGGGGGTGGTTGGTTGAGGTGTTACCTGTCATCTATAATGGCTTTGAGTGTGAGCAGGTTTTTCATTCCAGTCCAGTCACACCTCATTCAATCAGCTAATTATTATCAAGGCACATTGCATGAGTATTTTTGTTTTGAAGGGCTTTCTCCGGCTTAATTTATATAAGCTGATAATTCATAAAGTTTTTGCTTTATGCAAAATTTACAAGAAATTATTTCAATTTCTTTTTGGTAACCGCACCTTCAGGAATTTTAATCACTTGTTCTTGGCATTAGAGTTGTTAGAGGTGCTAGTATTGTTTCTCTCTTTTCTTGGTTGTTATGCAACGGTTGTCACGGGGCTAAGTGAGGTCAGGCAGGCTGATAGGACCCACGAGCAGACACCACTATGGAATGACACTCTTAAAAAACTTTAATAATGAAAGTGCAGGCGATAGGATGGGTAGTGCTTGGTGTTACTTTATCACTGATACAACTGTGAATTAAATACGGGACTGTAATGGGCGTGGAGGATAGAGGTGCAACTCTGAAGTAAGGCTCTGATGTTTTAATGAAGCGAGATCCTACAGTTAGCCTTGACGTGGATGATGGCTGCTGGGTGCCGTTATGCAGGGGAAAACACAGAAGTGGATTCAGATCCGCACGAGTCAGAGATAGAGAAGAGCAGAGTCTTTTCACCTGTTGGTGTCTCGAAGTGTGTGGAATCCGGAAGTGATAAACAGTAGCGCAGTCGAGGGGCGAAGCGTGAGTCAGTATCCGTGAGGGCAATCAAAACCAGATCAAACAAATCCGAAGCGGTAGACGATAGCAAAGTCGAGGGGCGAAGCGTGAATCGGTGTCCGTGAAGCAAATATCAGGTCTAATAAATCCGAAGAGATGAGCGATAAGCGAAAGCCGTTAAACAAAAACACTTGGTCGAGATACACATGAATCATAGAAAATAACCGCGAGAAAACTGGGCTGTGGAGCATGCAATAATCCGGCAGCAAGGAAGCGCGCTGCGTGGGAAAAGACGTGACAGCCTGGAGAAAACATGACCGCGTGTAGAGAAATCTGACAGCGTGGGGAAAAAAAACAACAAAACAAAAACACACTCAACAAATATTTAGGGCCTAAACTGACATCATCCTTATATAGTGTCTGAAATGTGCAAGTCGTGTAGTGCAAACGGACGGCGATGGCTTTTTGTAGGTTTTAACACGCTCAAATAACACACAGGTTGTGCGGTGGACCCGGGGTGGCGATGGCGCAGGGTGCTTGGGCCCATCATCGTTGCTTGCAACTATATTTCTCTATATTGTACACACAAGATATTATCTTTTGCAACCAAGTTATTTCTCTTCATAAGTTTAAAGATCAGTTGCATTGACGTTGACATTTTGTTTTGATTTTTGAAACATGAAGGCCTTTTTTGCATTATTTGAACAGTCATTTTCTTTGTGGTTAGAAGGTGAGCTGTGTGAGATAAAATGTGCACACAAGATAATAACTTCTTCCCAAAAGATAAATATCTTGTGCGTTCAAAATAAAAATAATCAAACCTTTAGAGACTTCTTAGACTTCTGAAGTTCAGTGAGGAAAATGATGTTCAACCTACAGTAAGTGACTAGCTGGTGGCAAAAAAAAAACAAACAGTATATATAAAAACAAAAAATCAGTGAACTGATGATTTGCTGGCTGTCTTCTTTTGACAAGGATTTGTGTGCACTGAAGAAACCTTGGTCCAGTACAGGATTTATCAATCTTGCCAGCCTGTCGCTAGCAATTGAGAGGCACAGTAAATCAAAAGTCACACAGATGAAATCATAGATTGCAGCTAAGATCAGACAACCAAGGCACAACAATCATTCTAAAACATAAATTGCTTACTGTGCCTTGCTTCCCTGAATTTAATTGCATTTGTTATTTCATTTTTTTTTTTTCAGTATTGTGTGTTTTTTACAGTTTGGAAAATATTTGTGTATGCCAAGTTCATAAAAATGAGGTAAGTCTACTGATTCTTTGTTATCAGAATGTAAATTTTAATGCACATTTGAATTAAGTGGCTGGTTATGAATTTGAGTGGGGAATTGCATAAATTACTAAAAAAATGCATAATTGTTTGTGTGTGAGAGAGAGGGTGTGTCAGTAAAAGCAAGAGTTGGCCAGAGTCTGTGTGTGCATGCATGAGTCAGTTATATTACTGTACATGCATCTGCATAATGCAGCATAATACTGTTCAAAAGGTTCATCTAGTTTCATTTAATTGCCTGTCGGTGTGAACAGGGTTGCAAGATTTAGAGAAAGGATACATTGGGTGCAAGGGGTGATCTCTGGGGTGTTCCCCTTAGTTGTAATATGGAGGAACTGATGAAAATATGAGGGTGAATGTAATGTCATAAAGTGTGAGAAAAGACTGGATGAGCAGAGAAAAGAAGACTTAAACCATATTGACAGAGTGTGAAGACAATGTGCTTCCAAAGGAGACATATACTGTATATTGGATTTATAAGATATAGCGTGAGGGAAAATGTGCCAAAATCTCTGTGGTGTTTAAAATGTCAGAAGTTTGGACACATGGCCAAAGATTGCAAAGAAAAATGATGTGAAGGTATTAAAGACATGCTAGGTATGGTGGGGATGATATACGAAAAGATCATCCAGTAACAAAAGAACAGTAGGATAAGAAAAGGCATGGTCAGAGGAGAAAGACCTGATGACTCTTTATAGCAGGAATGGTCAATAAGGGATCAAATCTAAAACTGAAAGGATTCAAGGATGTTGTGAATGCTGGTATAACATCTTATTAAATGAAGAACTCGTGATACAGTCAAGTCAAATTAAGAGATGGTGTTTGGGTTGTTGATTTATCAGAGGAATATGAGAAGTCTTATAGCAAATGGACAAAAGCTCCACAATAGTATAGTTAATAAGACAGGAAAAAACAGATATTATGGATTCTGGGGTCCTGAATAAAACCAAATTTAGAGTTCATTTTATTAAGTTTCAGTTATATGTCATGAATACTGTACTTTCCAGTTAGGAAGCAGGGGTCAGAGTGCAGGGTCACCCAGCATACAGCACCCCCTGGAGCAATAAGGGAAGTGCCTTGTTCAAGGGCTCCTTTACTACTGTAAGTAGTTTGGGAAGTAAGGAGACATATGTGGAAATGAAAGTGTGGGCTCAAAGAAAAAAATTGGTGATTGTAAATTATTACACTTCATGCAATAGACTTGAGTTAATGAAGCTTGAGGAGGTAGCAGGATAGAACAGTAGTAACATGGCTTGGTGTTGTGATTTTAATGGGGAACAATACACAGTGGGTGAAACAACTGTCATGCATGGTCAGGTAGTAGAAGAATCGCTAGCAGAAAGAACTTAGTTTGCTTAAATGGCCACGGTAGCACTAGAACAAATGTTAATACCAAGAAGGGGACAATAGGAAGTGACCATTCCCCAGTCTGGTGCAAGATGGATATCAAATCCTCCATGAACACAGTGAGCATGGGAAAAATGGACGACGTAAAAGCAAATTGGGAGAAATTTATGGAAGAAAGTGTTTAATAGTTACAGCAGATTAAAGATTAAATGAGTATTGAAAGGATTGACAGCATAATAAAGCAAGGTATAATAATGGGCACTTTAAAATCCATTCCTAAGAGTTAATGCAGTAAAAGAAAAAACGTAGTACTGTGGTGGAATGAGCATGTAATGAAGCAGTAAAACATTTAAACTGGTCTAAGGAACTTATATATGATAAAGTACAAGCAATCTCAGGCAATAGTTAGAATGATGATAAGACAGCCAAATGGATAAATTGGAGGGAGTTCTGAGATACAATAGGATATTCAACTCAGGTAGAAGAGGTATGGGAAATGCTTAAAAAAAGATGGAAGGGAATATACAGTATGAAAGTGGGTTATTCGGTTCTGAATGATGGAAATAAGATAAGCAGTAACAACTCCACAAAAGGTATGGTGGTTAAAAATATGGTGAATGGTTCTAAATATCTAAATTAAGAGGCAGAGAGAGAGAGAGAGAACGAAATCTGTTAACATGCAGGACTTGAGTAAGATAGGAAATACTGACAGTGATCAAGATTTCCTTTCACGATGGGAGAAAAAAGGGGAATTGGATAATACAGGAAATATTACACCTGGCAAAGATGAAATATGTTACTGCATAATAAACCATTTAAGTGAAGAAAAGACCCTTTTAGGTTTTCCACATTTTGCTATGTTTTGCACTCATCTTAAAATGTATTCAAACCTTTTTTTTCATCATCATTCTTCACACAGTACCAGACAATGACAAAGTAAAAACAGGTGTTTATAATTTTTTATTACTATTTTTTTTTCAAGTGAAACATCCCAAATTACAGACTCATCACTTAGTACTTCATCAAAGCATCTTTGACAGTAACGACAGCCTTAAGTCTGCTTGTGAATGATGCTACATTCTTGGCACACCTTTGGAAGTTCCATTCATTCTTCTTGGCAGAGTCAAGCTCAACCAGATTAAATGGGAAGGGTCAGTGCAATGCCATTTTCAGTTCTCTCCAGAGATGCTATTTTGGGTTCAGGTCCAAACTATGCCTGGGCCACTACAGGACTGAAGCCACTTCTGTGTTTTCTTGGCGCTAGTCTTTGGATCGTGGTCTTGTTAAACTGTACCTTCATCCCAGCCCCAGGATAGCTTTGTATATTTTTATCTGCATCAATTTTCAATCTATACTGACTAGCAGTGGCTCGGAGCTCTCAGACATACAGTAGCGTCATTTTTGTGTGTGTGTGTGTGTGTGTTAAGTTTACTTTCTCAGGCATTTGCTGCTGGTCTCTGAAAGCTACCAAACAAATTTTGTTGTATTAATGACAATAAACTATTTTTTTCAGTCTCCCAAAAATTTCCCACTCCCAAATGCAGAAAAAGATCCCCACACCACTGTGTTTGACTGTAGGGATGGTTTTAGGAAGGTGATGTGCAGTGACAAATTTCCTGATTCCAAATAGTTCAATATTAGTCATCAAATCAGAAAACTTTGGTTCTCATGGTCTGAGAGTCCTTCAAGTGCTTTGAACAACTCAAGTGCCTTTTAGGGAGGAATGGCTAATTTATGAGGCTAACCTTTCTGACCAAGGCCCTTTATCCCCGATTACTCAGTTTGGTTGGGCAGCCAGATCTGGAAAGACTGTTGTTCCAAATTTCTTCTATTCAGAATGTTTCTTGTATATCCTTCCTCATAAGGATAAAGACTTTATTGTCATTGATACAACAAAATTTGTTTGGTAGCTTTCAGAGACCAACAGCAAATGCCTGTGCAAGTAAACCTAACACACACACACACACAAAAAAACAATGACGCTACTGTATGTCTGAGAGCTTGGAGCTGCTTGAATTCCCATTGGCACTGTATATAAACATGGATTCAGGAAAAGACGTATAACTGTGGTCCCAGTGATATGCCTAGAAATGAAGTAAGAAAAGCTCAAGTAAATTAATAGACAGTGAGTGTAGTGCTTTTTGATGTGGAAGAAGCCAATGATATGGAAAGGAGGGCTACTAATTAAAATACACAATATATAGGAATTGGAGGAAAACATTGGCTCATGGACTTTTTGAGACAAAAGTACCTTTCATGTGATAACAGAAGCGATACTATCTGGTGTATAAAGTCTTGTTTTCTAACTGACGACTCGTTAGGCAGGGGAATATTATCCGTGTTTTTTGGGTTCCATTTAGGTATCCTGTGAAAAGAAGCAGTCAGAGAAGGAACTGTTGAACTGTTGATGGCAAAAGCAGTAGGATACTGCAATGAAAAGGAAAAATGACATTAAATTTAAGAACTTCGTGGATGTAATATGAAGATGAACAAAATGAAAGCAGACCGAGAATCAGACACAGCAACTTTAATAGCACTCTGTTCATTATAGGAAAGCACCCAAAAGGTCTGTGATCACAAGTCATGAAGTCGAGGCTGTTGACAAATATGCTCTTGTCATGCAGAAAATATGAACAGGAGAGGGAATAAATAGTGACACAATGGGGATAGGAAGAGTGGAAGACAATGTCAAATGTGTTTTAGATTATGGAGATAGATGCATTCTCCCCTACTATTTACCTTTTTTGATTACTCTCTGGTTTTCTCCCTCATTTAGTCCAATTCCCACCCTTCTCTCTTTAGGGTATTCTCCCATCAAGGCAACAACCAGGGAGGGGTACCTATCTTGGTACCTCTGAGACACATGACATCAGCGACCACGTCTTTTCTAACTGCTGCTCATGCAAGATTGGGAACAGCATAACACACTCGGAGGACAGCACTATCCATGCCCACTGGTTGTGTGAGCTCACAGACACACATGATTGGCTAGTGTCACCATGATTGATGTGAGAGTGCGGCCCCCGAGACAGCACAGCTAATCTGCTCTCTAGAATCCCAACCATGGACTTCAGGCAAGATGGAAATGTGTTTTGATTTTCTCTCTTGGAGCAAATCCCTAAAATTGTCATTATACACAAACACCGTCAAGGCTGTTGCTTTTAAACTGTCAGAGTAAAAACTTTGTCGTGCAAGGTTAACAGGAATCACCACTCTGCTAAAATACTGTATCTGCAAGTAATGGTAAAACTCAGATCTAAAGTTAGACTCTATGCTTATGCTGTCCAGATCCATGACTACATCTAAAAGCGAATTCACCCAATTCATACCAATATGACTAATGCTACGGGCCAGGATACTTCCAATGCTGACATCTCCATTGGTGAATTTAACAACTTAATGGAAGAATTTGGTGCACACCAGAAGCAAAATGCATATTACTATAACTAAAAAAGTTGAATTAAACTCAGCTGAAGTTCAAGATGAAAAGCTAAAAACCAAAGAAAATGAAATCAAAAGACTGAAAGAAAAAAAATGAGTTTAAAAAAAGAAACAATGAGACTGTCTGCTACAAAAGAGACAGGACCCGCTGACTTCATGGTGTGCAGGAGGTGAAGTACGAAAACATTATCCAGATCACAACTGATCTCATCATCAAAATTGTACCACAATAGGGCAACAAGATGGATTTCATCATGGATAATGTAAAGTGTCATCCTGTTTTCTGGAAGAAGGTACAAAGGTAAAAGTACAAAAAAAACATCCAATTTGCAGAGAGCTTGGTATCTGTTTCAGTGAGGATCTTACAAAGGAACACAAGAGTATGCAGGGTCTTATGGCCAAAAATTGAAAGCCAGAAAAACAGGACTGAAGGCTATGTTGTGATCATTTGTTGTATCAGTCAGAGGGTGCCGCTCGAGGGTGACCATTGATAACCTAACTTACTTCTAAAACAAAAGGCAATGAAGAAGCTGTAGACCCATGCATGATTTGAGAATTGCTACTACCACCTCAATATCCACAGGGGTTGCCTTCCTTCTGAACTGTTGTCCAGGAAACAATATGTTTTTTTTAGATTATCATTGTCACTGTAAATAAAATTCTAGTTAACTTTAAAACATTTAACGTTATTTTAATTATTATGTATGGTCACAACCACTTCTTATGTTATTATTTAAGGTGACTTAAATATGATTTCCAATATTTTTTGGATAGACACTGTAACGGCCACTACAACGTTATATACCATTGCATGTATGCATGTACAGTATGTCTGTTGCCCTTTTAAAAGTTTGTACTAAACGCCGTTTTTGTCTCTGACCTCCTTTTTTCCTCTGGCTATCTGGCACAAGACGTCACAACACCCTTCTCCATTTTTTGAGTGTCAGCCAAATGCCACATTCAACAATTTTTGTCCTATGTCTTATTAAAATTTGGAGACATCAAAATCTGCATGGAAAGAAAACACTTTTCACATGGATAAAAGCTAACGCTACACAAATGCCTAGAATTTATCATTAGCAAGAAGCAGAACTGGCTCTTATTCAATAATTACATTTATATTATAATAAGTCTAAAGCCACTGAGATAAACAAATAACCATTCAATCCAGATGAAATAATATCTATTTATATAAAATTACAATGGACATTTTAGGTATAGGGAAAAATGAATCGAAAAAAAAAAATGCGTTAAAACAATGATGGTAAACAATATACAGTAGAATACACATATTCAAAAGCAATAGCTACAGAAATGTTTAATTTTATTACAAGCTTAGCTCATATTTCTCTGATAAAGGTTTTTAAAGAAATTTAACAGCATATTCCAAAGATAAACACTAACTTTAAATAAACCTGTGATAGAGGAACCTGATCTTGCAGATGGCTGGACAGGTTACAATTTCGAATACTTTTGGGAAGACCTGAGACTCTTGCCATATGAAATCTTCATAGACATTTTTGAAACCTTCATCCCAAAAAGAATTATTATTTCCCAAACCTTGAAAAGACCCTTCCTCATAATAAAAGATCTATAACCAACCGAAATTCATATTACAAATTATTTACCTACATTTTCAAAACTGGACTTCAAAAAGACATTGGAGATTTAATTATTAATATGTAATTTGACTTCCTCAAAAGTGGACCAATCCATAACAACAAAATTTATATATATATGCCCAATCCATCGAATATATAAGAGATCTTATTAAGGATGAGAATAAGAAGTATGGTATCCCTCAATGATGCCCCATAGCACAATATTTGTTTAGCTGCAGAAATTCTGCCCATTTATTTAAAGAACTGTAAAAACACTAGGGACATGATGTAAGCAACAAACTGATAGTTACAGTCTAGATTTATTTCCCATGCACGTTTTAATTTATTTCCATAAATTCTGTAAAGATGTAAAAAAAATAAAATAAAATACTGAAAATTTTCTGGTCGCAATCCATAAAATTGGAAAATTCTCCACTGCACCAGGCATATCGCTAAATCTAAGAAAGTATGAACTGATTTCTATACATGATTGCCCTCTAGAGGATGTTTCTGCCATTCCAATAAAATTCAAAGTAAAATATTTAGGAATATACAACTAAGAAGGCGGCACAGTGGCTTAGTGGTTTAATTTATAACCACAAATAAATATACACACACACACACATATATATCACTCCATCACTCACTCCCTCACTCACTCATCGTCTATCCCACTTAATCCTATATACAGGGTCGCGGGGGGGCATGGAGCATATCCCAGGAAACTTAGGGCTAGAGGCAGAGTACACCCTGGACAGTGTGCCAGTCCAGTGTATAGTTAATCAATATTATTCAATTTACCTGCTGGTGGTATTAGTTTTGTGGCTGCTCCATGTAAATGCGTCATGCATATCTACCTTTCCCTGAGAAACTAAGTAAACTCAACACCAAACTGGCTATATACTCCTAACCATGATGGAGCTAAATGAGCCGGGGAAAGGCCGAATGGATGACATTATTAAATGACATTTCATGGAGTGAGGCATCTCTTGAATTGATGATTGAATTGTCTATGCAATTACTTCCTTAACTCAGTGGACTAACCTGTCCTTAGAAAACAGGGACTCCATATGGTGCTCCCTATAGCCCCATAACACTGACAGGTAACAAATTAATGGAGAGCAATATGAACGCAGATGCACTTGCTCCAGAGAGAAAACACCTACGATAACATATTTCTCATTGGAGTTGCCCCTTGACAGTTGACAGTTATCATCCACAGGGCATGAGAGCTCAATGAATAGGGTGATAAGCATGACCATGATGTAAATAATGTCCTATGGGTCACCAGCACTCCACACCAGAGGGAAATTCTCTCTAAAACCACCATAACACTAAATGAATACTTTTGGAAGCATCATCCGCAGTACAGTACACAGAAGTTGTTCTGGTGGCTCATAGTGGCCCAGCACCATACTCTTAGGATATTAGGGTTTAAGTTTGTCTTAAAATTTATCACCCATGTGTCAAAATGAAAGTCAGCTGGGTCACATCTGTATAACATTTGAGAACAGGTAAGTTGATTTATATGCTGTTTTGCCAATACCTTAGGCTGGAATGCTAGGTTTAGCTATGGCGTAACATGTTTAGACTCTGGGCCGCAGTATATCCCATGTTCAACACGTTGCAAACTCTAATGTCTCAGGCCATGTCCACACGTAGCTGGGTATTTTTAAAAATTGAGATTTTTTTCTGTGTTTTGGCCTTTCATCCACATCCAAACGCAGTTTGGTCATTGAAAACTTCTTCCATAGTAAAGTTTTTCCAAAACTACATGCTACATACAAAACTTCAAAAACACAGACTCGTAAAACGGCAGTTTTGGAGATGACCCTGGTTGGACTTCTACACTGTGTGAGGGTTCGCCACTAGAGGGCATAGTTTGTCCAGAGTCTTTGTAGTTTTTGTTTGAAGACTCAGTTTCCCAGAAGGCACCTTGGTCAGGTGAGGAGAGTGCGCACCTGAACCGAGGTAGCTCATTAGATCTCTCTATAAATAGCTGCTAATTCTGGGAAACTGGGTCCAGCATTAAACATGGTTTTTGTCATGTGGGCTTTTTTTTTTTGGTTTTTGTATTTGGTTTAAGTTTGGATATGTAACGTGTGAATTGAAGAAGGCTCTAGTTTTTGGTTCTATTTATGTTCCTTGAGTTTCTGGGTTTGTGGAGCTGACTCGTAAAGTGTAGTTTGTCTCAAAGTTTAAGTAAGTACTGTTTGTGTCTCTAGTGTTTGTACATCCCTTTATATGTTTAGCTTCCTAGTATGTCTAGGTATTTGTCTGTTTATCCATGCGAGTGCTTAGCCGCTAGCTGGTTTAGCCATTAGCGGAGTTAGCCGCTAGTAGGTTTAGCCTCCAGTAGGCTTGGCCTCTAGTCGGATTAGCCGCTAGTGGCTTTGGCCTCTAGTCGGTTTGGCCTCTAGTATGGATTAGCCTCATGTGTGCTTAGCCTTTCGTGTGTTCGTTCTCCCCGTGTAGGTTCAGTTACTAACGCGCTTAGGTACTAACCCAGTTAGTTACTAGCCCGTTAGTTCATCATCCACTTTGTCCATAACCAGAGTAGCTACCAACCCCACTAACTACTAACCCGTTTAGCCTCTAGTCCTGTCTCTAGTTTGTCTTTGTTTAGAGTCTGCTCCATGTTTAGTTTGTTTGTCTCGCGCTTGGCCTTTTGTCAAATTAAGAGTATTTTAAGCTCTAGATCTTGTGTTTATAGTTCGAGTCCTTGGTTTGTTTCTTTGTTTGTTTAGTTTCTTTATTATTCTATGTTTTGTTTGAATAAAGACCCTGATTACCATCATCTCCTCTGCGCCTATGCCTGCCTTTAAGCCCACGGCAATAACGGCAGCCAGTATACCACCCGTTCGTGATGCACTGTAATGACATTTTGTCTAGGCTTCTGATTGGCCCCGTGTTGATTAGAGATGCTCCTGACAGCATTTAAAAGGGCGTTTTGTGTTTTTATGTGGACAAAGATTTTTAACACGGGTCGTCTGGACAGAATTATAAAAAAAAAAAAAATAAATAAATAAATACCCGGCTATGTGTGGACATGGCCTCATATGTCATAAACCATTTTACAAATTATATGTAGATGCAAAAGGATGTACATTATTTAACTGAATTCGCAAAATTTAGCAGTTTCTCAAATATGCCTAGAAATAATCAACCACTTTCCTTGTTAAAAGCAAAGAATTTTTTGTTAGGCCATCCTTATCAAGTAAGGGTAGGCCATAATTTTGAATGGTCAGCTGTCCAGACATCCCATCGTCCTTTCACTGTCCACTCTACCCCATTTTCCTGGATAATTTTTTACCACAGTAGGTCCCATTTCCCTTGCAATGCTTATATGGGGAACTACCTGATCAGCAACCCAGTTTAACAACTATCAAATGTATTTTCATGTAAATAAATGATATTCAAATTTAAAACTCACTAAATATATATAATAAATAATACTTACTAAATATATATGTACATACATATGCATTTATCTGAAACCTCAATATTTTGCAGTTTGCAAGGTCAGCTAATCGGCTTCTTTTCACATATAAAAAGTCATGTAAATCAACACAATTTTCAATATTTTTACAGTTTTATGTTAAATATTAACATATTCCGGAAAGCATGGAGCATGCATACAAATCATAATTTTGTATAACATTTTAAAATATGTTTGCTTGTCTTATAAAGTCATCCACTAGTTCTTATAAGACAGCATGTTTACTGATCTTTTATGGAATTTTACATTGATCAAGTAGCTTATTAGTAGCTTATTTTGAAGTAGATTATTAAATCTGCCACATAACTGTTCATAACATCGCTTCAACTCACCATTTTGATTTCAGTGCAGGTTAAACTTATCCAGCCAGATATCCAAATGCTACAAAAATTTCATCAAGGTGGTCAATTTAAGACGCGTCCACACTTTAACACAAGTGCAGTGTGCCGTCAAAACAAGCTGTTTATAATCTGGTACATAACTGCTCATAACTTCACTTCTACTTAACATTTGATTTTATTTATTGTGCAGGTTTAACTTTAGGCAAACACCAAAGGGCTGGCAAAGTTTCATTAAATTCTGTCTAGCCAGTTTTGTGTGTTGCTGTGACAAAATCTGTCTGGACATACATACATGCACACATATATATACATACTGACAGACAAACAGAAAATTTTGGGCTGGTTTCGGGTTTTCCAATGTATGAAACGTAACGATATCGAAAGAGCAATTTCTGACCAATGTACAGACAAAACTTTTTTTTATTCATATAGATAATCTCCTAATCCAGTGCTTCTTGTCTAATTAGAAATCAATTAATTGTTTAACTGTAACTAATGGTTATATAGCATTTTCCCTTTGTAACATTGTCAAAATAGGCTGAATACAATATGTACGTTATGTACAGGGATAAACATTCAACATTGGTTGTCTGATTCCTGCACCAAATTCCTGGGTGTCCACCTGGAGAAGGACCTCACCTGGTCCCTCAACACCAGCTCCCTGCACAAGAAAGCCCAACAGCGTCTCTTCTTTCTGAGAAGACTGAGGAAGGCCC
>JAOVVA010000052.1:12307756-12321429 GCA_028565275.1 Leiocassis micropogon | reverse complement strand
CCACCATGCACAGCTGGTTCGGGAATGGTTTCAAACACATCCTCGCTTCATGACCCTCTATCTTCCACCATATTCCCGTTTCCTCAACCCAATTGAGGAATTCTTCTCTACATGGAGGTGGAAGGTGTATGATCGCCATCACCATAAGCATGTCTCCCTTCTTCAAGCCATGTGTGAAGCTTGTGGTGATATAACTGCTGAGCAATGTTACACTCATTCAGCACTAAGGACAATTCGAAACGCTTACCTTGTATTATTTGCTCCTGAATGAAATGATTGGTAAAAGTAGTAAGTTGAAAAAAGATCTTACTGTTTTGTTTGTATACTGTTTCAATGATCATGTGTTCTGAAACAATGATTAAGTGGAATGGAAATATGTGCAAATACAATGAAATCATGACATCAGATTTGAAAGAATGACTAGTGGTGTTACAAATGTGATCAGTTAAAGTTTTGTACTAAGAGATTTGAAAATGCACACTTTACTTATGAAAATAGTACCAAAACAATTTGAAAAAACTGTAATACGAGGGGTGTTCAAGTCGATCTGAAACTTTTGATTGTGCAGAATAACAGACACAGTTATGACAGTAGAAACTACCTTTATTTTTCTATATCATAATATATAGTATATAATGATTCAAGTCACCACTGCTAAAACGCAGGAGCATGTGGAAATGGCTTGGAGTGAGGTCAGGAGAGCATGGTGGATGTAGCAGTAACTCAGCTAAATTCCTGTAATTTGCAAATTGTGTGATGGGCAGTATGAGGTTTTTCCATTCAAGTAAAGAGACATTAAAGGAGTTCCTAGGAGGCCAGCATTTCAGACATGAAGCAGACAGTCCAATCAAGGCTCCGGCATACTTAGAAAACTTTTTTGATGGAATCCAAGCATTAATGAAATGCTGGGATAAGTGCATTAGAGCAGCAGGAGATTATATGGAGAAATAAAAAAAGTTTTACTTTCATAACTGTGCCCTGTATGTACTCAAGTACTGTACTAAATATCTATTGTAAAATGTTACTTGTTACTTTACACACATAAGAATAATATAGCTTTACAAGTGAAAGCGAAAAATGTAATATTTCTGCGGGAAGAAAATCTGGTAATGACGACTTCATTGTCCTCTAGCTGACTGGAAGGTCAGATTTTTACTCAATTCATAAGTTTTGACTCAGAACCTGACATCAGACAAGTGTTTTTCTTTCTGTGATTGTAACAGGGGGAAAACATTGGGGAGCTATTTTGCTTCCATCTCTGAACCTGTCAAAGTTTCCATCTTTGTTGTCAAGAATATTGTTTCAGCATGAGCAAGTGCAGTCTTGGTAAAGAGTTTCTTTCATTACATTTTCTTCACTTTTTCCATGATGATAGAAGGGCAGGAGTTGTGAGGACATGTGGATGTACTCATGTCATAGTTAAATAGTCTATCCAGCTTCTCGATAAGGGCATTGAGATAATTCATATGATGATGTCTGCTAAAAATGGTAGCATGTACTGAAATTTGCATTGGTGATCGTGGGCCATTTGTAGCAGCAGCTATGATGGATTAAAATGTAGCATGGATCAAGCATACCTGATTAATTGTCTGTCAAACCGCAGAAGTCGAAGGAGGGGCTGACTGAAAACTATTAATATGAGCTCATTAAACCGCTGTGTTAGTTTGGTCTTCAGTAGTTTAACTTTAAAAGGACATTCTTAGAAGCAGGGAATTAGCCTGAAATGTATTTTCTCCTGGTAAACTTGACAAGCAGGTGGATACTGAGCTTAATCCTGTTGCTGTTCATGTTTGTGATTCTGCTTAGCCTCTCAGTGTGATGAAAGACATGGTCCTCTATTTTAACCAAATAAATGAAAACCTGTCAAGCTTTGCGATTTTTTTTTACTCCCAGCAAAGACAGAGATCTTTGAGTAGGTGTCATTCATCCTAAGGCAAAAATCAATGAGTATTCTTTAAAAGTCACAGGCAGATGGAAATGGCGCATGGCCAATTGAGCTTGATAGGAAAGATTTTGCAGTTACTGTCTAGGCTCGAGTCAGAGGCTGTCTGACAGAGCCCTGAGTGACAGCCTGACCTTCAAACACTAGTAATGTTTAAAGTTCTGCATCTCTGTCAGAGTAAGATGAGAGGGGGACTGTGAGAGCTGTCTGACAAAACTAATATATTTGATGCATATTTTGCACGGCATTATCAGTAAACTTGGGGTCAAGCTCATTAAATCTCTCCTCCACTCTGCACGCTTGAATCACTTCTACTCCAAGCAGATGCAGACATAACTCTCGCAGCACTGTTATCAGTCGGGGATAATCTGTCAAGGGTCTCATTCCCGTAAGGATATAACATTCAAACCTCACTAGAAGCTTTAGAGCAATGATCAAGCATATGAAAGGACATGCTCTCAGTTGATGAAATGTTTTCAGGGCATAAAAGATGATTGTTTTCAGACAGAGTGAAATTTTCGACTTTGATTAAAACTGCAAGTCTCTCTGTGTTAACTTTGAAATGTAAAAACGCCTCCATTTTTTGCTGACTGAGAAGGCGAGTGGGCAGTGTGTATTTGCTGTGTAAATATTAGACTGTATTTGTTTCTCTGTGCCAAAGTTGTATTTTAGGAAGTCCTTGAGGAAGGGATTTTAAAAATGGGGAAAGCTTCGTATTCATAATGTTTAGAGTTTCTGAACACACTTGTTATGCTTATGTAATCATTGAGGATAAGTGCTGTCTCATGCTTCCTGGCTGGATGAGCCCAACCTCAACCAGGTGTTAACCTCAGAGTCACTAAGCCTATTTTTTCTTCTCTTCTTCTCTCTCTGGCACTCTGTTCAACTACAGGAGCACTACCCTTGTTGTGTACCAGAATTCTTCTCAAACCTTTATCATGTGGCTGCCCTTTTTTACAAAGGCTCAGTAGCCTTCAGAGGTTTAGACAGTCCCAGCAACTTCAGTCCCAAAGTTCCAAACCTCCTCAAGGTTATCAATTATTTCTGGACCACAGGCTCATACTGTACCATGGAGGTTCTAGTTGTTGGCAAAAGATCAACTGACTTAACATCTTGGTGAAGTGTAAAGCAAGGCAGCAATCCTACTCGTAAGTCTGGTTGGATGAGTAACAGCCACCATGGTCCCATTAATAACATGTACTGACTCAACATGCACCAAATGCACCTGCATTGAGACCTTTCTTAATGCAGGTCAATGAAAAGTCTGTTCCACTGTAACGCTGTAGACTTAAAGTAGCTACTATCCTTACTCACAGAATATGAATGAACTAAATGAACTTCTCTCCTCTTGTCCTAATGAAATCAAGAAGCAAGATTGAGTTTATAGTAGGGTAGGGCTTTTGGTGTAGTGCAAGTAAACAACTCTATCTCAGGAGAAGTGATTACAGGCACTTTCAAACAAGAAAAGTACTCAGATGAGACTCGGACGATTGTGGTTTGGGATGTTTTGGTCTTGTGACAGACGAGCAGCTCGAAAGGTTTCAAGGACTCTTGAAAATTTTAGGAAGCCATCATGCCATGATCCCACTATCTCCTCAAAAGATTGGATGAATACAGTAAGAACTTGAATTTAGTATGAATACTGGATCCAGTTCCTCACACCATCACTCTGTAATGAAAAGAAGTGCGCAGTTTTTTTTTTTTACCAACCAGCCAGATGCAATGACAACAAAGTAAGTGCATGATAAGCACCTGGTAAGCACGTGTTGAATCTGATCAGATATAATAAGAACTTAGCAGAAGACCTATTATATATTATAGAAAGCTAAAAAAATAAAACTGATCAGCTTTAATGTGATCAGTGATATTTTTATTTCAGGTTGAAGTCCACATACGTCTGCCTGTCTTTCTGTATAGAAGAACTCTTTGCTGAACTTATAAATACAAAGAAATAACATTTTGTAAGGTTGAGTATCTTATGCCTTGTTTACATTAAGTTGTACTTTTTATATCATTAGCCAAGTACACTCCCAGTTCGTTAATCAAAGAGTGAATCATCGATGAGAAATCCTGTGTATGTATTAAGGATTATGGCACCTGTTTCTGGGTCTTCAGCATACTCTGTGTATCAGAGTAGACATTTGAGGTGGGAAAACGTCGCTGTTTCTTTATAATCCTACAGGTAAACTATTTACACATTTTTACCCCGTGTGGTAGGAGTGAATTATTCATTACATTTAAAAAAAAATAATAATAATTATGGAGGATGACAGAGATATGGGATTCTCAGTTAAAAGTTAAACTCTTGTATTTGAAGATAGTTTGTATTGTTTAAATGCTCTGCTTGGTTTTTAAATGAGAAAACTAAAGTTATAAGGAATGGGCTACATTTAATTACTCTTTAAACTCTTTAAGGTTTAAAATGTTTTTGTTTTTTTTTTAAACGATTTTATAAAATTGTGATATTTATAGAATCGAAATGTTAATCAAATCGGCACCTAGGTATTGTGATAATATCGTATCAGGAGGTGATTGGTGATTGCCAGCCCTATTCTTTATATAATTATTTATTAGTCAATTTACCTACATCTATGTCCAACCTCGAGAAATACAGACACTACTACTGGTTGTGAGTCATTGGTAGACTGTCAGTTTAATTTTATTTGATTTTGGCCATTGTGATTTTAATTAGTTATGTAAATAGCACTAATGTTTATTGCCTGGTCTTAATTTGTCCTGCTGTTTAAATGTCATTAACTATTTTATCAAGGCATACATACATATACAGTACATTTTATACAGTTAAACCTAGCATAATTTGTTCTGGAATAGTGCTTGTAATCCAAGGCACTTATATATCAAAGCAAATTTCCCCAGAAGAACTCGTTCCAAAACCCGAGAATATCCATATAAAAATTATTAATACAAAATATAAAGTAAAAATTAAACAAATTAACCTGCACTTTACCTTTAAAAAGAACCGTAGGGGATAGGAGGAGGAGGAGGGTCACTGTGTAGGATGACACACATAGACACACACACACACACACACAGAATCATTGCTCTCTGCTGGAATCTTTTTCTTTTTGTGTGACTTTAACAAGTAACCTCTCTAAGAACACTTGCTTTTGACTCCTTCTGTGGATTTCGTGGAAATGTGACATTGCATTGTTGTTAAACAGATTCACCTTAGAATTAACCTTTTTCTTTATGGGGACTGGTGTTGCAGTACAGTTACTAAAGAACAGTCACTACACTTGACTGCTTGACATGAATGCTTTACGTGCACACACATGCACGGATGTTGACTATATGAGTGATGTACGCTCACTGAGACAGAGCATGGGAGATAATTACCCATTGACTCAGTTGTGATCACATGACACTTGCGGGCAAAACTTCCCTCGTTCATCAAGTTAAAATAAAAAGGTCAAATTTGGCTTGTCTTGCAAAACAGTTGCAGACCAAGTTACTTACAATCCAACATTTTTTTTTTATCATTGATCAAATTTTAGAATCCAGTGTTCAAGTTGTAAAAATATATAAAATAAATAAAAATTTTAAACTAACAGTGCAGGTTTAAGTGTTTCCAGACAGCTCACAATCATGGTGGAGATACCTTTTATCTCCACCTTTTCTCTATTTTATGAATTAGGGTCCACTATATTGGACTTTAACAAACATTGCATGGTTTAAAATACAAAAAAATATGCAGAAAATACCAACTACGTTCACTTCGCACAATTTACTCCTGGAATGGGACTTTCATGCTGGTGATATTCCTGCATTGCTTACAATGCTTTCATATTCTTTCTACATAATAAAAGAATTCCCGAATTTGGAAGTAATTTGTGTAAGGTGGAAGCAGTTTGTATTTTTTGCAGATGCTGTGGTGATAAAATTCATCAATTACAAACCATGTAACATTCCTAGGTTTACCTAAATCATTAGAAAAATTTTAATGAATTCTAAAATCAAAAGCTGGCCCATCAGTTACATTAGTTGAAAAAATATTAAAAATGCATGACCAATTTAATCACACAGCTCTATTTACTACCAGGTTTGGACAAACTTTTTAATACAATCATCTTTAATTTATTTTCATTTTCTACAATGCGGAATAAGGTATCCAAAATATGAGAGTAAAAAGTACCATTATAATTCCATTTAATGCCCTACTACACTAATGCACTTATCCACTAGTGCTTGAATACCAACAAGGTAAAAAGTTTTCTCAGTATGCCAGAGCCATGACTGGACTGCCTGCTTCATGTCTGAAACTCTGACCTCCCAGGAACTCCTTTAATGGCCCAAAAACATGGAAATGGTTTGAAGTGAGGTTAGGACAGTGGCCGAGTTCCTGTAATGTGCAAGTGATATTTGTGAATGATTGTGTGTACAGAGCCAGACTTTTGCACCATTCACTTGTTTTACTGTAGCTCTGCAGTCTCGTCATCATAGGCTTCTATAAACGTTAATCATTTACACCAAAAGTTCTTGCAATTATCTCTATGGATTAACCCTCAAGTCTTAAGGGACTGTTTTAAGGGACTGTTGTTTCGCTTGAACCCTTCTCTTGATTTATAACATTCTGAATTCTATGCCTATCTTTCACACTTTGCGTCTAGCCAATGACCTGAATAAGTTATACTGTTGATCTGAAAAACAGAAGAGAGAACAGTCCATCCATCTTGCCACTTGCCTTCTACTTGAGCTCTACATTTCCAATGGCCAGGGTCCATGCTGTCCTAAATTAAAAACATTACAGACCCACTCCTGGACCCCTGCAGTTTGCCTACAGTGCCAACAGGTCTGAAGATACTCTAAGCATGGGCCTCCAAATAATGAATTGGACTTTAGTCAAACATTCAATGCCATCATCCCAGCCCTGCTGTCGCTCCCCAGTTAAGCGTGCCAGTCTCCACCTGCATGTGGAAAACAGATGGACAGGAAGCAGCATGTTACCTTCTGACCAAAATCTTAAACTCAGTACTTTTTCTCCCCAAGGCTGTGTCCTTTCTTCTCTACTTTTTGTCCATGTACACAAAGAGCTTCACCTCCAGTCATCAGTCAGTTAAGCCCTAACTGACTAAGTAACTGTTAGTTTGTGGACAACACCACTCTGCTTGGCATCATCTCCAGAAGTGATTAGTCTACCGACCAACAGGAGATTAACTATCTGGTGAAGTGGTACAAAAAAAAAACCTAATGCCCTAGAAACAGCAGTGATGCTTATGGATGTTAGTGCACCCACCCCCAAACAACTGCCAACACTCAACCAGTTAATATTGTGTTATTGAGTTCCTCCACTTCCTGGGCATGAACATCGCTCAGGACTTTAACTGGGATCTGAACATCAGCTTCTTAACAAAGAAGGCACAGCAGATGATGTGCTACCTGTGGCAACTCAAGGAGTTCAACCTGCCACGGCCAATAATGGTGCATTTCTTTACTCCTATGATTGAGTCTGTTCAAGCCTGCTTCATCACTATGAACTGCCATGGGCAAAAGCAGACTGCAGCTACTGTATTATTCGCTCTGGTGAAAGAGTAATGTGGGACAGACTACTATTGCTTCAGGGCCTGCATGACTCCAGGAGCCAAAGCTGACCCCTCCCATCTCAGACAAAAAAACATAAAAAATAAAAATGTAAAAAATATAAATAAATAAACAAACAAACAAACAAACAAACATCCCCTTTGGTCCAATGCTGCAATCCATCAGGACTGTAACAAAATGTACAGTATATTTAACAGTTTCCACAGACAAATTCCTTGTATCTTAAAACCTATTTAGGGATAAATCTGATTCTGAATAAACCGATTAGATTAAATTACCCACACATGAACAAAAAAGATCAAGAAAAGAATTAATTACTTTAAATCATGTAACTTTCAAGTCATATTATTTCCCATCTGTGTCAAAGCTTGCATGAGGTAGCAATGATAAGACTGTGTTCACAAATCCATTATTAAATAGATGCATTGCCTGCCAGATCTTCCAGATGCCTACTCATGAGTTCTTCATTTCCTAATTAGACTGAAAGTTTTTGATAAATTTTATTGCAGACATGGAGTTACAAACAGCAACGAATTTAATTTTCATAAATCAGATTTAATGTCACTTAAAAGTTTGGAACCATTGACTTTCTGCAGAGGAAACTTTAAATTAAAAGTACTGTTCTGTAAAGAGAAAAGAGAAAATACTAATGTCAGGTTTGTTAACCACAGTAGGTTCTAACCTGATTAGTGATTCCCTAAAACTATGTCTAAGTGAGCCTAAAATGATATCAAATTAAATATATTTTAGCTACAGTATCTCTTCAGTGTGGCTTGTTTGGTTTCAGGATGTCTATGCATATACAGTGAGATTTCACCAATTCTGTACATTAAACACCCAAGTTTATTTATTATTAAAATCCATATAGAAAAAAAAATTCAATTGTTGTAATAAATGTGTGCACATGCAATGGAAATTTACATACATGCAAAGCCAGTCATTTGAAATGAGAGAAAAATAAAACTTGTTTTGTCTTGGACTATATGTAATCTAGTGTACCAATTTCAGTTCAGTTCAGTCGGTTCAGTGCAGCAGAGCTTCATTGGCATGAATGTTAAAAACATTTAATAAATCACACTATTGTCAAAGAAATTAGAGAAGGTTGATTACATTAAACATATTAAATAAATAAAAAAAACATGGCAGGTAAACAATAACAGAAAACAACAATAGTAAAAACAACAATGAAAACTATCAGGTAACAACTGAACAGTAGTTAAGTTGTGATTAGTTGGGGAAAGGTGTATTCAGGGTGTATGCACAGGGCGTCTCTCATAGGCTCTCATACATACACATTTTGCAGTGAAGGCAGCAGTGGGACCTTCTCCTAAAATTATTCTAATTTCTTCACCATCTAACAGTTTGAAAAAATTTGGGATTTTGTGTGTAATTAGTTTTTTTTATGTGTGTTTGAGAGTATTTCACATCCACAAACCTCACATCCAGACATCTCAATAGGCTTAATGATTCAACACTTAGACTAGATTCTAATTAGTATGTTTATTCTGCAAAAAGCTTTTCATGCAGTCACTCCCAGATCAAAGCCTTCTGAGGCATTGATCTTGAGTCCCAGGTAGTCACCGAGTAAAGCATGCTCTATGGCAGTGTTTCCCAGAGTGAACATGTGTGTTTTGATCTTTTTTTAGGAAGATAACAATTTTAGTTTTGGCCAGATTGACTGTCAGTGCCCAGTGTCAGAACTAAAATTGTCATCTTCCTAAAAAAAAAGGTCAAATCTCAGAAAATCTCAGGTCATGTGTGTAGGGCTGAAATTTGGACTAGATGTATTTAAGCTGCAGCCCTCTCACCCTAGGCCCTTGAGTTATGTATTCAGTCCCTTTGTTGCTGAGTTTTATAGTGTTTGTTTTTCAGATAGATGGACTTGATAATTACACAATATGTTGGTCTTTCGGCTGCTCCCGGCAAGGGGTTGCCACAGCAGAATATCCAGTCCGCACTACAACTTGGCACAGGTTTTACGCCGGATGCCCTTCCTGACGCAACCCTCCCATTTTTTTTTATCCGGGCTTGGGACTGGCACTGCATCCAGTGGCTGGGGTTTGGGCACTGGCTGGGAATCAAACCCGGGCCTTCCGCATTGCAGGCGAAACACCTACCACTGAGCCACCAGTGCCCCTTTGATAATTACACAATATAATGATTAATAATTACCCATATACCGATTTTTTCATATCTGATAATCCTGTGTGCCAAATCAAATCAAATGCTTTTTTAAAGTATTTAAACATATTGCAAATATTTTCACAGTGTAATTAAAATAAACACAGGGAAGAACTAAGTAATAAAATTTGTCCTGATGCAGAGCAGGTTTCTCATTTTAAAACGAGGAAGACTGTTCTAGTTTTGATTTTCCTGGTACTAATACAAAGTCCTTTCAATGAAGTAGAAAGGCTTATGTGATTAATTTCATACAGGAGTGAAGGATCTCCAGACCGTTGAGCTCCCTGAGCTTCACCATGTGCCTGAAAATAAGACCAAAGAACATTGTCATGTTGTCCTTTATTGGATTTTCCCTTATATCAGCTGCTAAAGACTCCATATAATATGTTTATAATATGGTGAATTCTGTATGGTCATCATCTAACAATTTCCTTGGTCATTATCCGAAACATCCGGCTTTCTTATGGAGACACCAGCCCACTAAGAGCCTGATCTCATACAACATCTTAGTCTTTGAGACCCAGATTATGCATTCTGCCCCCATACTTCTGGTGTGTGAAAGAAGCAGCATTAATTAAAACTAATTACAGCAAGGTCTCGAGAAGTCAAATAACTGAAAACTTGAAATATTTAAACAGATCTACTCCAGCCAAGCTGCTCCATTAGCTGCTATAAATGCAATGGCTGAAAGACAGATTTTACAGTGAATTAAAGCATGAAGCAGATAAGTGCAATTCAAAATGCCTCCTCACGGACAGCTAATCTTGATTCTGCATCTAATTCATGAAATGTCACTTTTTGTTACTGACCTGAAGAAGAAGAATTGACCCCACTACATACTGATAAATTACAATAAATGTCCTATATTCTTTGCAGTTTTTTACATTTTACATTTCAACATACATTTGTCACATGTGATTATGGATATGCTATATAATCAAATGTGAAAGCCTTTTAAGGGGCATAAAATTGTACAACTGAACATGTGAGATTATAAGAAAACCACATGAGCTTCCACTATAATAAGTAAGATCAGGAATCTGGGGAAACAGGGAGCACAGATTCACAAAATCTTGACAGGTTCTTCTCTGGGCTGACAGGACTAGAACCCTGTGTGCTCCTCTGTTGTTCTGCTGCTCATTTTCCATTGACCTCTATCATCAACAAGGTACTCCGATCCACAGAACTGACACTCACCAGATCTTTTTTTTCCCACACCATTCTGTGTAAACTGCATTAAAAATACCAGCCCAGCAGTTTCTGATAATAGAAGCCACCTGTCTTCATGCCAAGACCCACATTCATGCCATGGTTAAAAGTAGCACTTTTTATCCCAATTCTAAGGTTTAATGTCAACAGGGAGCTTTTGCCCTGTGTCTGGCACACAGGGTCAATTTATTTTAACTGCAGTCAAACTGTGACATGAGGGTAAAAAGGAAAATAATAACTTCTTACGGACAGCCAGATAACATTTTTGCAAAAAAAAAAAATCTCCAACCCTTGTTCTGACATTCCAGTCAGATACAGTGGATATTCCAGTCAGATACAGTGGCATATGAGTCAAAAGATAACTTCAAATATCAGAAACTGATCATGTTTACTGTCGTTCTTGTGTAAAAAGAACAGCAAATAATGAATTAATCGATTAATTTTAAACACTAAAAACTAGTCCCAAAATCAACAATTTGGAACAAATCCCAATTTCTGTTAACTCTGTTATAAAAATTCAGAGACCTAAAGTTCAGATTTTTTTTCAGGTCCATCTAGGATTTTATATAGGAAGTGTGTATAGAAAAGAATCACCCTCCTTTAAAATAATCACATTTTGTTGCTTTGCAGTCTGAAATGAAAACAGTCAAATTTAACTGAAATTGTTCTGCAAGGAAGAGTGGGCAAATATTGCAAAGTCTAGATGTGGAAAGCTTTAAGTGCGGCTGAGGTTA
This sequence comes from Leiocassis micropogon, assembly GCA_028565275.1. NCBI lineage: Eukaryota > Metazoa > Chordata > Actinopteri > Siluriformes > Bagridae > Leiocassis > Leiocassis micropogon. The sequence continues at coordinate 12,309,804 of JAOVVA010000052.1, read as the reverse complement.
CATGTCATTTTTTATAAGGTAGTAATCCTTTATCAGTGATCCTGTTTTATGTTCCTAACATGTTGGTGTTAAACCTTTTACTTGGATGTTAAAAAAAAAAAACTTGCTTGGTGTTTTTTTTATTTGTGATTGTTGATTTTTTTATTATTTGATTAAGCATAATGCTGCTAGCAAAGTAACCTGGTCTTCATGCCTTAGCAGTGCCACAGGCTAATCACCTCCATGCTACATTGATGCAGTAGTTCATGCTAACCATGAATTCATGCTAGTCCTGAAGGAGCCCTGACCAAGCACATAAACTTAAATACTTAAATTTTAGAGCTACATTTTTCTATATTTATATCATTTTCTATTATTTCATATTTAATTTCTCTACTGTATTTTATTTTTTTAATTTTAGGTCACAGCCGTATAAGCATTTCATTGCATATCATATTGTGTATGGCTGTGTATGTGACAAGTACAATTTTCATTTTATTTAAATAATTTCTAGAAGGTGGACATTTCTGCATCATAAATCCTTTTTTGATTAAACTTAGGGAATATTATAATATTTTGAGGTAGTTAGTTTTTTGTATGAGCTGGTAGCAGTAATCATCAAAATAAAAAAGAAATGCTTGAAATAACTCACTTTTCACATATTGAATATAGAATATATGAGAGTTTCAGTGTTTGAAATAAATTATGCAATAACATTAATTAAAAAAAAATTTTTTTAGATGCACTCTATTAAATTAGCAACTTTCTTATACTCTGCAAATACCACGAAACAAGTGTAACATGGACAGCAATTGGCTGCAGTTTTAATGAAGTGAATCAATGCTGTCACTTGACTGGCTGAATGAATAATTGTATAAAGAACAGGTGTACTATTAAAGTGGCCGGTGACTGTATAATCTGAAAATGACTGCTCTGCAATCTTTTAAATCGCCATGTCTTGTGCAAACTAGGAAACTTCATTAGAAAATGAGATCAAGTTAAAATGAGCTCTCTAAGAGTTCAATAATGTTTATTTAGAATCTTCTCCTCAAATCTCATAACAAAAATGTATGTCCCTTTATGATTATTATTATTCATACTCTGAGGAAAACACACTTAAATCTTTCGCCCATGAACTCTGAAGTGCTCCTGTGTGCTTAATATAAGACAATAAAGTTTATAATAAAATAATCCCATTTTGTTATCAAAATGAGTAATAATAATTTTATTTGGCATAATAGAGAACAGTGACATCAAGGAAATGCTACATAATGTAGAGACACTTGTTAATGCTGTCTGGGAGTCGAAACTTTTTGCATATATAATCTGGTCTTCCTGAAAAAAAAGGTTATTTTTTTTTAAGCAAACTAGTCTTGTAGCCAAAAGAGGATAAGTATATATGAGTAAAGAAAGGAACCCAAATATTTATACCACATGCATCCATGTTGTGCATTATTAATAACCGCATGAGTATGGATAAACAGTGAACTTTGCAGATGAGGGCAACACTTGAATTTATTTTTTTAATTACCTGGCACTCTCTTGCATTTTATTGATCACCCAGAATGAAGTAGGAATGCTAATCAGTCAACAAGTGGGATGGAAACATAGCACTAATTGGCATAATGGTCACGGTGACAGAAAGGGCACGTCTGCATACCTGGGCTCGGCTCTGCACAGTTTCCCCAAAGTGATGGCGGCATTCTGTTGCACGGCCGTTCTCTGAGATTCGCCAGCCACATGGCGCAGCAAAAGCATCACGCAATCTGTTCCCAAGAGACTGGCTGCGACTCCCTGCACTGTCAAACAGTGTCCCAGACACAGAGCAGCGTTCCCTACCACCAACTCATCACTGTTGCCCAGAAGCTTCCTCATGGTCGTCAGCCCTGAATAAACAAGTGTGTATAACGCATACAAAGTTGCAGCATGTTTACTTAACTTTTTTTTTCTTTTTATACTTTCTCATAGTGTTTGTCCTTAAATCATTATATTACTCTACCTTAATTTTACAAATTATTTAGCTTCTACATTTACTTGCTAGTCTTTAAAAAAAAAAAAAAAAAATATAT
>JAOVVA010000052.1:12282119-12295529 GCA_028565275.1 Leiocassis micropogon | reverse complement strand
AAACACTGCCCGTTACGGTGAGTCATGAAACAAGCGCTTGCACTGGGGCTGGAGAAGATTGTATTCTCTCTATCGTACCTGTCAAAATAAAGTCCAAGAGGGGTAATAAGACAGTAGAAGTGTACGCATTTATGGACCCAGGTAGCTCTGCTACTTTTTGCACAGAGTCACTAGCAAGGCGATTAAACTTACAAGGTAAAAAAATTGACATCATGTTAAGCACCATGAACGCGAGGAAACAAGTAGAAAGTTAGTTTTGGTTTGAGCCAATCAAGTCAATTAGAAATACACAATGACTTAGAAAACAGTAAGCATGATTTAAAAAATTTTGAACAATCATATTTCCGAGGTGGGAATTCACTCTGGATGAAATGCACACTCAGTCACTGTCTAGTCTTTGGAAGGATAAAAGAAACCAAAGGGCCCTAAGTAGACCCACATAGACCCTAGAAAAACATTCAAAACACTCTATTGCGTTCTCAGTGTCACTTTAATTTCCCTGTCAGACTTAAACCTCCTAGACCGCTATACTGCTTAGATGTTCAGAGCTGTCCTTCTGATGACGTGCTGTTTTTAAGGCTCTAAAAATAAACATTTAATAAACATGTACCTCAATTACTTTAAGAGTTGGTGCATTTGGAGAAATGGTACGTAGCTGATAAAAACAAGGCACAACCCAGTTTTCCAAGGCTGCAAAACCATTCCATTTAATAAACACTGCTCCTGAGCATCTCGCATCAAGTCCCCAAACAGGACGGGATAAAAGAAGGAGAAGCTAAGCTCATACTATCATGAATGAGAGGCATCCCATGGCATACCTCAAAGCTACAGCATGCTTACCTTTATGGCCCACTCACAGTCACTTATAGCCTCCTTATACTTCTTCAGCTTGATAAGGGCCTGCAGGATTTGGATCGAAAGGAAGGGAAACATTAGTGACATCCAATCCCAAGCTTCTTATCAGTTTATACAGGCAATTTAGCAGTTTAAATTAAATAATGGTTTATAAAAAAGCGTCCGGAACCTGAGCTCTGTTTGTGTAAAGGGTTGGCATGTCACTAAGCTGTTTTAGACCTTCCGAGTACACCTCAACAGCCAATTCATAGTCTCCCAGGGCAAACGCTTTGTTCCCTTTTTCCTTCAAGACTGCACAGTAAAGAGAGTGAAAGAAAAGATGATGACTGTATAGAAATTCAGCTGTATAGAATTGGTATGGTTTCAAAATAAACATGCATACACATACACACCATTTGCTTGCTTCTCTTTCACTTGTCTCATTTTTCTTCTTTCCTCTGCATCCTTTTCTAAAGCCTTCATAAAACTCTCTAAAAAGGGACATTAAAAGTCATGTTATACCAAAAAAATTAAAAAATAAATAAAAATAATTATTCATCCTCTGAGGGCAATATCAAAAGCTATGACATTGAACCTGATTATATAAAGCAGCCTTGTGTATGAAGTATACAGTACCTACCTGGACTTTCACTGGGTACGGGAGTTACATTCTAGAAAATAAAAAGATGTCAATACACCAAAAAAAAAAAAAAAAAAAAAAGACTGCGCAATTAAAAAATTGGGACAAACTACAAGAGTGAGTCAAAAATTTTCCGCACTCCAGTTGTATTAAAACTTCTGTTGGCCGCACTGTCTTATCAGCACTTTCCGTTCTGTCTCCCTGGTCACTGCTGTGCAGGTGTGAATGTGTTACATCAGTTCATTTGTATCTGGGGCATGAGCAAAAAATGGATGTCCCTCTTGTGATTTCTACGATAGAAGAGCAGCATGCAGTGATTCATATTTTTTGTGGTCTGAGGGGGTACCTGGTGCTGAAACAACTCAAGGACGAGAATAAACAGAAGCGTTTAGATATCTTCAAGCAAAATGGAGACAGGTACTTAAGAAGGGTGAAAGTTTCTTAATGAGAATCATTACTGACGACGAGACATGGATTCATCGCTAAGAGCCTGAGAGTAAACGTCAGAGTATGGAACGGGAACATCCCTAATCGCTAACCGAGAAAAAGTTCAAAAAAGTCAATCAGCAGCTGAAAAATTAATGCTTACAATTTTCTGGGACTCTCAAGAGCCAGTATTGGAACATTATCAGGTAAAAAAAAATCAACAGTGCATGTGAAGCCTAAACTTCAGATAAACACAGAGGACTGTTATCCAACGACGTTGTGATCTTTCATGATAAGGCACGTCTGCACACTTCTTCCCACACTGTCGACACTCTGCAAAAACTTTAAATGTTAAATCATCCTCCCTATAGTTCTGATCTTGCTCCATTGGACTTTCGCCTGTTTTGTTCCCTGAAAGCAGCCCTACAAGGACAAGGTTTCATAGCGAAGGCATTAGTGGCTCTCAGCTCAGCCTAAAACATTTTTTTTTTTTTTTACAATAAATACATACAAAAGCTTGTTGTCAGATGGACAAGGTGTATTGAAAATCAAGGAGATTAATGAAAAAATTATGTTTGTCTTTTCTTAAAGTTAATTAAAATAATTTCTCCAGCCAGAGTGCAGAGATCATTTTTGACTCACCCTTGTATACAAAGAGACTATTATATAATGCTTGCATGTATGAGTAATTAAAGTTCACAGAATAAATACAGTGTTATTTATCACTGGTCTCCTTACACATGAGGGATTGGAATTAATAACAGTCCTGTTGATGAGACGTTTGCTCGGTTTCTCTTCCAATGAGGCAGCCAGACAATCTGCCTTTTCCACAGCTTTCTTCTGAATGGCCACATCCTTCGAGTTCAACTCCTTCACCAGCTCACCTACAAAGGAACAGAGCAGAGAACACACACCGATCAGCTCAAAAACTCACCTTTTTCAGCTATTCTGAAAAGAGAAAATAAACCGGAAGTTGACAGCAAGACATGTACAGTATACTAACATGCTTGCTCATCTCTAGTCACCTACATCAGTTAGCGAATAAACTTAATTAAAGCACGGTGAAATGGAATTAAAAAAACACGCACTTATACGGTCGACGTTTGTCAGAAACTTTTCGAAATCCTCGCTTTCAGACGAATTCATAATTTAATTCAGCTATCAGTCAACAACACCGTCAAGCTGCGCGTCCTCGCGGGAACACTTGTAACCATAGAAACGTCGGAAATCACGTGATATACTTCGTCATCGACGTGCGGCCAAAAACGAATAGAGAAGCGTAATAGATGCTCTTGTGTCTGGCTCTAGTGTTTTATTGTATTTTTTCCGTATGTGTCCTTTATTGTTTTTATAATCATTTGTTGTGTTATTTACTGCTCTGTTTATTCCTTCCTGCCAATGTTGTTTTAGATTGTGTGTTGCTTGTTGTTCAAAATAATAATAATAATAATAATAATAATAATAATAATAGAAATAACTTAATATACAGTAAATAAGTGTATTTAATTTGTAATTTTTTATACGCAACAAAATTAATTGATTAATAGGATGTATGAGTAAATCACGAAAAGGGCTTTAGCGTTAATATAATATTAAGTGTAGTTAAGAATAATGAAATACCTTTGAAATAATAAAAAAATGTTTAAATAAAATCAAATAGTCACTTAAATCAAATTTTTAATTTTTGAATTGAATTTCTTTCTTAATTTCTCACTTCTTGTATTTTATCAATTTCAGTACATTTAGCCGTTTTCTACTTTCTAATTCAATCAAGCAATATTTTCTAATCTGCTACAAATATAAGATGAGTTTATTATTAATAAAAATTGAAGTAAAAAATTATGTACAACATTAAAACATGTCGTGACTTTTTACATATAAAACATTTTAAACCAATGCGAACTATACCAAAATATCCATAAAAAGGCATTAATGTGTAAAGTGATTTGTCACAGCATCAATATTATATTGTCATATCGCCTAGTCATACTGATGCATTCTTAGAAACGGTTTTGAAGCATAGATGACACTAGAGCATGCTAACATGTAGAGAATAAACATAAACATAGTGTGACAACCAGATCTACGCCACATTTTTTATAACTACACTAAGTATTTTAGATAAAGATCATTAAGAGGTACACTAATTACATATATTTATGTTTTTGTTTTGTGAAGCACTAATCTTTGTCACATGGTTAAAAGCAATACAACAATGAATGATAAAGAGGTTGTTTTTATTATTCATTATGGTGTTCCTTTGGGGCAAGTGTGTCTCCTGGAGAAAAAAAAAGTTCAGGAAACAGATGGAGACTCAGCTTCAGACACTCAAGAGGGAAGCCTTTGGGGACATGATCAGATTTTATTTATTTATTTTTTTTTTATGTTGTACTTTGTTGTGAAGCCACAGGGGGAAAAAATAAGTTCATGATTGTTCCACCAACTGTACAAGTGTGGTACTGTATCCTTGGTATCATATGTACAACCCTTCTTTCTCCAAATATGACAGAGATGATTGCTTGTTGTTCTTTGCGTGACTGTTCTTCTTACTGCTTTTAGGTCATCCTGCAACTCTTTTTAAGTGACTCCTTATTTTTCTTATGGAGTGTGAAATCGTGCAGGATTTACCTGCCCAGGGATGATTAATTGTAATCTCCATAACGTTTACACCTGTATGTAATTTAATCATTTGTACCTACAGGTAGGGCTGGGCAATTATTCATGCATTCTCTATCAATGTTGGGGGACGTTAACTACTGTAACTGACTGGACAAACCTTTCTCTTTGTAAGTTCCTGATAAAGCTTTAAGATTTAGTATAGCACTAACTACTTCAGTGGTGTTTTTGAAATTCAGATGCATGTGTACCTTTAACAAATGCAAAAAATAATTATAAAGTAAATTTAGACATAGTTTGTATACAAAAAATAGCTTAATAACAGGCCTCCTGGGTCCTATGCCTTATTTATGTGGCATGCATTCAGTCATTATACATCATTTTTATGAGATCTAGGTGGAAGGAAAAATAACTAAAAAAAAATAAACTCTGACTCTATGTTTCTTCAACTGTTACAGTATATCGCTAGGCTTTTCAAACACCTAGACGTTATGGGGCATGGCCTCCTGATTGTCTTTTTTTTTTTCAGTTTTTTTTCCCACCTAGAGAATAATGCAAGACCCAGTTTAATAAATAATGTGTCTTCTTTTTCATGTGAAGATTGTCTAACAGTACACTTGACAGACATAAAGTCAAAAGCATTTTCAATAAGAGGCATGTCAAATGCCCATCACCATAAGCACAGAGGTATAACATATCCAGTGTGACATTGCACACATGAGAGAACCTCATTTGAAAATAAGTGATTCATTCTGAAAACACTACTAGGGTGTTTGTTTGCTCATCTGAATTGATGAGTTAACCCTACTTTATCCAAGATGGGGGGATAAAGGGAATACATGTTTATTCAACAGGGAAAATAAATTACTCTATTAGCAAAATTTATTTATTTACAAAAGCAAGTAAATAATTTCAAGCGGCATTAAGAATCTCAAAAATAAATATACAAATGATCTGTCAAATGGGAAATATTTCAAAGATTATTTTAAGGAATGAACACAGTTAAGGACATAATCAGTGACAGTGTGACATGATGCAGATCATTGGAAACAGCATATTACAGTGTTTTATTGCCAAAATGAACATATTTTATTTAAAAAAAAAACATTTAAAAATCTCATATTTTATCCAAATAAAAGTTATATTTAATTTTATGATACATCCACGAAACAAGCTTGTCTTTATTCTCATGTACAAGCTTGTTACAGCAGTTATAGACTTTCATTGCCTTGCCAGCCCATCTTGAAGTCTCTTACTTGACTTAGGTTCCTGGCTTCCAGTCGAGCATAGATCATTGATGATTTCCATCCTCCATCTGTTTCGATCTGTTGCTATTGCCTCTAGATGGTTTGAAGCTTTGTTCCAGTTTTTCATTTTGGACTCCAGCAGGTGTTCTTTGGGCATCCTCTCTTTCTTTTTCCTTGAGAGTTCCACTTCAGTGCTTGCGTTGTCATGTTGTTTGCAGACTTCCTCAAGGTTAATCCTATCCACCTTCATTTTATTACTACCTCTACTGGTTCTTGCTCTGTTCGTTTCCATAACAATGAATTGGTTGAATGTATGTGATTTCTGAGTGCTTCTCTTGGAGATTTCCAAAGTTTTGGTTTCATATAGCAGGACTGACTTAAAGTTTGAGTGAAACATTTTCAGCTTTGTCCTTGTTGAGATTATGAATATGGTCTATTCAAACTGTATAAACTACCAATTTCGAAAATAGTTTTGTTCAAGACAGCACAGTGACTTAGGGGTTAGCACTGTCGCTTTGCACCTTCTGGGCCCAGCAAATCCCACCTTGGGGTCTGTGAGCATGGAGATTGGACTGTTCTCCCACAGTCCAAAAACATAGAGATTAGGCTAGTTGGCGTTCCCAAATTGCCCGTAGTATGTGTATAACCATATATCCATATTAGCAACTCTTCCACTTACTCACTCATCGTCTATACCGCTTTATCCTGTACACAGGGTCGCAGGGTCCTGGAGCTCATTCCAGGAGATGGGGTTGACCCTAGACGGGGTGCCAATCCATTACGGGCAATTTGGGAACACCAATTAGCCTAATTCACAAATCTTTGGACTCTGGAAGGAAACCCACCAAGAACGGGAAGCACATGCAAACTCCATGCACACAGACCAGAGGCGGGAATCAAACCCGGAACCTGAAGGTGCAAGGTGACAGTGCTAACCACTAAACCACTTTGCCACAAACAACTTCCAAAATAAAATTAATATTTCTTACAAGATTTTATTCCTTACCATGATAGTTGGTGAAGTTAATCTTCATTATCTTAGTTTATTTGATATTCGGATGTACATTTGCTGTCAGTAGTGTTGTTTATCTTGTATCTGATGGTTGGTTGGTACTTGAGGTAAGGACATTATCAGCTGCAAAATTGAGGTCATCTAGCTGCTGCTTAAGGTTCACTGGATCCCATTTCGTTTCCTTTTGTTGTTTCTTTCATGATTCATTTAATGGACAACAGGAACAAGAAAGGTGCCATCACATCCTTGTTTTATGCTGGTTTTATACAGTGAAGCTCATAAAAATTTTTCCAGCATGCAGAAGTTTGCAGGTCATCCTGTCATTGGAACATTTTATGATTTAGATACATTTCTTAGGGATGCCGTAATGTTTCATAAGTGTTCCAGAGGGTTCTTCAGTCATCATTGTCAAATGCTTCTCGAATCTTCCAGTATGAAAGATTCCATTTGACAAACTGCTCACTGACTATTCTAAGGGTTGCTATGTGGTCCGTGATGATGTTTTTCTTCTAAAACCAAAAGTTAAAAACTGTTTATTGAAGGAACATTAACATGATTCTATTTTAGACCTTCCTTGCTACTAACATAAGACATTCTCTTGTAGTTCTTACATTCTTAAAGGTCACCTTTCTTTGAAAGCTTTATGATGTAACCTTCACCTTCAAAAATGTGACATTTTTTTCTTCATCCCTGATCTTTCAGAACAAGTTGTAAAGAACATATGCTGATAAATTTGGAATTCAATTGAGAACTTCAAGTGGAATGTTGTCTGGTTCTGCTGACTTTCATGATTAAAGCATTTTAAATGCATATTCGCTGTCTGGTTTGGATGTTCTCATGAATTATATTCAAAATCACATGGAACCTCTGTGATAAAGTGGTGCTTCTAATAGTGTAGGTCAGTTAAGGAGCTCGTTGAAATGCTGTGCACATCTTTTTAATTAATCATATTTCCTTGTTAAAATGTTCCCTTCTTTGTCTTTTATTTGGTGGTCTGTAAATTCTTCATCTAGTTTTTTGGTGGTGTTATTAATTAGCATCTTATTGAACTTGGTATACTGCATGAAGAAATATCCCAAATGACCTACAATACATGCATTGTTTTGTTGTTAAACATAAGTATAATATTGCTGCAGTTAATTTATGAAGTTTGGGTTTTAAGTACAACTATATTACAATGTATCGCATGTGGAAAAACGTTTGCAGTTAAGAAAAAAGAAAAGTATTCACCCAAGCTGATTACAACACTGACATTTACTATACAACACATACAACTTTACACAATAAATAAGGATAATATTCATAAAAATGACAAATCATACCGTTATTGTCTTGGTCTTGCACGTCTATTTATAAAAATAATAATAATAATTTGAAAATAGCTTAGTTGAAAATGGCTTAGGAGGTTAGCACTGTCACCTTGCACGTCCAGGGCCCGGGTTCGATTCCCACCTTGGGGTCTCTGTGTGCATGGAGTTTGCATGTTCTCCAAGTGCTTGGTGGGTTTCCTCCGGGTACACCGCTTTCCTCCAACAGTCCAAAGACATCTAGATTAGGCTAATTGTCGTTCCCAAATTGCCCTGCGATGGATTGGCACCCCATCCATGGTGTACCCCGCCTCGTGCCCTAAGTCTCCTGGGATAGGCTTCAGGCCCCCCGCAACCCTATACAAAGGATAAAGCGGAATAAAGATGAGTGAGTGAAAGACTGAGTGTGTTTTGTGCAGCCTGTACTTTTAGTATGCTTATTAGGCCCAACCTCCCTTCCATGGCACTGAGATCGTGTGACCCGAGACCTTATTATAGTTTTCTTTAAAACAACCATCATGGCAGACACAGAGCCAACTCACAAAAAAGACACAAGCTTTTTACGGAATCTGCCAAGAAAATTTTTCACTTGTTTGGGTTTCCAACCTGTTGTTTGTTTCGACATTTCATGTGACTATTGCATTTGCATGCTCATTAATATTCATTAGTTTCTCCCAAAATGGGCATGTACAGTACACAGGATCAACATTGTCTGTGTTCAATTATTTCAATGTTTATACTTTTTGGCTCTGATTTTTGGCAAGTTTTGGCTCTGATTTTTAGTTTAGTCCTTGTACTTGGGCAGTTTCAGAGTAATGTATTTGTTTGTTAACCCACACAGTGACCTATAAATCATTCAATGATCTTTGAATCCTTGAATTAAAAATGATCTTTAGACACATTAAAAAACATCTAACTTAAGCCATGAACCAATGAGAAACAGGTGCAGATGATGAGAGATGATCAGAATGATGATTAGTGTACTCGTGATACTGAATGCTGAGTGCTTGGAACAGACGTGAGGGGAAATGAGGTTGCTGCTGAGGCTGTTACATATTGAAAATATGATGGCAGATTTTGAAAAATGATCTTTAGGCACATTTGTTCCAATTAATTAAATTTAATTTGATTTAATAAATTTTTTTTATATGAAGAAATGAGGGGTGGCTCAAGACTTTTCCACAGTACCGTACAGGATATTAAAATGGTCCATGTTTATTTGATTGGGAAATGTGCAAAAGAGACACAACATTCAAGTATGAAAAATCCACTTGTTTTCAAAACTTGATAGACAAGAAAATGTAAAATATTTTTTTTCTTGACTGGCACAAATATAAAAACGAATATGACTTACATATATGTGCATTGTTCCAGAAGAGTAACTGACACTAGATTGAAAGGGTTTGTAGTCACAACGAGTGTCAGATGGGCTTTTAGTCACCTTATGTGATGGTTTATTTTTAAGGCTCTCACACAAATTGACCACAAAGTGTTCTACAACCCTCTCTTCCTGGGCACAGTAGAAACATTTCTGCCTCAAGTGACACATTTATTCATGCACATCATGTCCTGGTTAATTTTTTTAGTGTATTATCTCGTGAAATTGACCTGTGCCTGAATTGATTCCCAACATGGATATTTTATGGTGAAGTTTAAATCAGCTTAGTTCAAAATATGGGGCATAATAAAGGATGTCTCTGAATCATCTCCAAGTGGCCTGTCTATGAGATAAAATGTTTTTGTTATTTTCTTGAGTGCATGTAATAGCTTTTATGGGTGGGATTTAGTGTTCTAGAGCCAATCACAGCCCATAACCCTGTATGAAGGGTTTGAATAATTTGTTAGTAAAGGCCTTCATGTTTCAATTTGTTGCAGACTCATCACCTTATGATGCAAGCTTGCTGAAACATTTCTTTTCCGACTTCAAAGCATTTGTGTACATTTGCATAAGCTGTTTTTGCCTTTGCTTTCACTCTTAGTTTCTCCTCTAATTGATTTTTCTCATTCTTTATGTATAGCTGTTTTCCCCTTACTTTGTACTTAGATCCAGTATATGCGTCTCTTTTCCACTATGTCCAATAAACGTCTAAACTTCTATGTGTATACAGTATATTCTATCTGGTGATTTGTGGTGATGTTTGGTGAGACCCATGTTACTTGTTACCTCATTCATTTCTCCCAGCATGTTTGCCAATCACTTGTCCAATTTTGGTGCCTCTCAGCTCAGCAAATAAGACACACACACACACTCAACAGATATTTAGGGCCTAAACTGACATCAACCCTATATGGTGTGTGACGTGTGCAAGTTGTGCAGTGCACCCAGGCAGCCATAGCTTTTTGTAGGTCTTAACATGCTCAAATTACACCCACACTGTGCGGTGGCAATGGCACAGGGTGCTTGGGCCCACTCATCGTTGCTTACCACTATATTTTTTCATTGTTTTTAATCATCTTATTTGTTCATTTTATTCTAAGGTTATGATCAGATATTTCTTTGTAGATCTGCTACACTTACTGGGTAGTACGTCATTCTTTAATTACATCTTCCAAAGGTGGATGTTGATCTGGCAGAAATGAAGAGGTGTCAGTGGTGCAGAGTCTAAGCTGCATCATTAAATGTTACTGAGGAACATCTGCCATACAGGTCCCTACTGTATGTAAGCTGGTACTATAAAAACAATAATGTATTAAAATAGTGCATTAATATAAACCTGTGATTCATCTTGCAACTGGAAATATCTGACCTGAGTTAATTTCTGGCTTTTCCCACAGAACTAGATTTATCTATTACAGTATGTCCAAATTTACACCCTTAAAGCAGGAGTCAGCGATTCTAACTAAATAAACTTTTTGTCTAATTCAGCATATATCCCCTCACGGTCTGGTAGCTTTGTGCTGATAAAAAGAAAATCCGGTGTATGCAATGAAATGAGAACATGATCAAAAAAAAAAAAAAAGACTTATAATCGCATCTGATGAGTATGAAACAGGAAAGAAATAAAGATCTTATACATTGATTAAAGACATTAGAGGACCACAGTGAAAAATTTCAACAGCATGAATCTATTTTCTTCACCTTTTTTTTTTTTCATACAGTGACCTGATGTGAGAAAAATTCACTCATAAAACCAAACACAATGGCAGAATAAACACACACACACACACACACACACACACACACACACACACACACACACACACACACGGATTAGGGGTAATGAAAAAAATATATAAAATCAACAATTCCAACAATTCTGCCCTAAGAAAACTTAAAATCTGGGCAGAATTTGTTACCTCCGAGCAATCATTCTAATATTTTTCAAATCAAAAGCTGTCAGAAAAAAAAAAATCCTCAATGACCTCATGTTAAATATGGCCTTGCTGTATGAAATACTGAAAGCATTCCTTATTTAAAAAATATACACAACCTTTTTTTTACTGTACTTTTAATAACACGGTGCTGATTACACAACCTTGCCTTTTAGTAGGTTTTTTTTTTGTCCAACACAAAATCTTAACATTAAATTGTGCAGTGATTTGCATTACACTTACAGTATGTCCTATACTTAACATATTCAATTTTTCTTTTTTTTGTTTATTAATGTATATGCCCTGTGCTTCTTATATTGTGTATTTATTTATTTTTTTAGTTATTCGAATGTCTTCATTCCAAAACAAAGCCATTGTCTATGCCACCATCTGTCTCCGATGGAGCAACATACAGTAGTTTGGATGAGATATTCGGTCCTGTCACATTCAGGAAAAGGCAGCAGTGCTCGTATTTCAACACCAATTCATCACTTCACTCTGGTGCAATGCCCTGGCCTTCTGCTCCATGTTTAATTGGCAGCTCACTGTCACTTGGGCTGACCTCCAGGGTCTTCTCTCTCAGCAGGCTTTCTACTTTCCTGAACACTGAATTTTCTTTGTGCTTCTCTAGCAGCCTGGTCACCTCCTGTCAAAAAATAAATAAATAAATATATTAGTCGTTCTGTAAAATCACAACCTGCTTCCAGGTGACACTACACCTCTTAAATGAACGTCCCAGCTTTCAGCATTGTACCTTACATCCAGACAACGAAGCAGAGGTTACATTTAATTGGCTTACATTTAGGTTCTCAGACACAGTTCCTGAGTCATGCTTCTGCACTCTCTCAAGCACAAGGCTATTAATAGCTGAGTCAGTGCTTTGTTTCTTTTCTTCAGCTGAATCAAGCTCGAGTCTGGCCCGGAACAACTCATTTAGACACACTTGTATGACCTGGAGCATAAAAACAAAGCAGAATTGACATCCCGAAATGCTACGAAAATAAATGGCGCATGTGTGTATGGGCCTGACTTGTACCTTAAAGAAAGCCCTTTGGAAAGCAACAGTTGGGTCAAAACTCAGTTGCCTGGTGGATATGTGAGCAGCACAGTGCAAAAGCAACAGAGAGAAAGATCCTACGGACTGCAGCCTCTGCTGGCGCACGTACAGAGTACCATCCATCTCCTACAGACACATTAACAATTATGTGTTGCCTTTATGAAAGAGATGTACCACCGAGACAAATGTTTTTTGGCATATAATAATACAATGATACAAGTTCAATGATCCCATAGTAACTTCCATACTAATAATTATTTCCAATGTTTATATACAGTAAATTGTGTCTTGTGTCTTTATTTCAAGCTGTTGTTAAACCATGAACATAACTCCATTTCTCCCACGGATTTCTAAGCCTCATCTTTTTTTTCCCTTAAAAGATGACTCACTGTAAGGAATCGCCACTAGAGGGTACTGTTTAGTTTTTGTTTGCAGACTCAGTTTCCCAGAAGGCACCTCGGTCAGGTGATGCGGGTGCTCACCTGACCGAGGCAGCTCATTAGAGCGTCTATAAAAAGCTGTTTAGTCTGGGAAACAGGGTCGAGCATTGTTGGTAATTACTGTCATTTGTGTGGGCATTTTGTTTTGTATTGTTTAGTATTTTGGTTTGTTTTATATTTGTATTTTGGTTTGCTTTATATTGTATTTTGGTTGGGTGTGGTCATATGTAGGTCCTTTGTGTTGTGTGTGTGGAGCTGATTTGGTGTTGTCAAGTTGTGTTGTGTAGTAGAGAATAGTAAGTAGTTAGCCTCTGAGTGTCCCTTGGCCCTAGTGTTGTAGTAGCTATAAGGTAAATGTAGCTATGTGCATGTTAGGCTAAAGACATGCTTAGCTAGATGTATGTGTCTCTCGCCTCAGTCCTGTCTCGCTAAAGACCGTGTCTCTCGCTAAAGACCGTGTCTCTCGCTAAAGACCGTGTCTCTCGCTAAAGACCGTGTCTCTCGCTAAAGACCGTGTCT
>JAOVVA010000052.1:12254273-12282019 GCA_028565275.1 Leiocassis micropogon | reverse complement strand
CGCCTCAGTCCTGTCTCGCTAAAGACCGTGTCTCTCGCCTCAGTCCTGTCTCGCTAAAGACCGTGTCTCTCGCCTCATGTTTTGTCCCGTTTCAGCTCCATGCTTAGTTTGTGGGTAATGTCATGTATGTCGTCAAGAAGCCAGTGTCACAACATAGGGCTTGTTATACGTAAAAGGTATTAGTGCCTGTGTTTCACCATCGCGCCGAAGCCTTGCAGGGAGTTGAAAAAAAACAAGACAGTTCGCAATGTTAGAAGTTTAAAAAAAATCCCTGCTACATACCATCTCTTGTGTCTCAAATGCAGTTTATTAATTATCTACATTCACTGTTGAGCCAACTAAACACTTTAGCTAGCTAAAAACTGAGACATTAGTTTTAGTCCTGTATATGCATTTCCTTTGGCAAAAAAAATTCTGGGTGCATCACTTCATGCACTTCTTATCCTGACATGCCTATCACTCTGGAATAGGGTCAATCTGAACTCATCAGACCACCTGACCTTTTTCAATTGCTTCAACGTCCAATCTTTATGCTCTCTAGGAAACTGAATCCTCTTTTCCACATTGTGTGTAGACATGTTATTAGTTTCACTGTTAAACAAAAGCTGTAATTTCTACTGTCGTGTTTTTTTTTGTTTGTTTTTTTTTTAAATAGTGTCACTTCACCAACTGTTAAAATGACCTCATTCATGTTTTTGTTTTTTTCTAACACATTCCTTCCATGAAGCTGATTGATCTGCACTATCCTTCCAGGTTTTAATAATGTGCTGGAGGGTTCTTAACACAATTCCTGTAATTCTCTTGGTGGTTCTCTCTAGTGGTTTCAATTGCTCGATACAAAGGCAAAAATTTTACCCTTTTGAAGGATTGACTTTTTTGGCCAGGCAGTTTGGCCAGACTATAAAGCAAAATATAGTCAGAAGGTTGTGTGTAACTGCAGCTTGACACTCCTCTTATTCCCCAGTATCTGGCTGCACATCAAACCTTTTTTTTTTCTTTTTTTTTTAATCATTTGTTCTTACAAAAAAGCTGCTTATAAATGATGGCTGGTTTAAAATTATTTACAGACAGTGCTAACCACGTGCCACCGAGATCATTTTAATTGGATTTAAATGATCATATAAGGGGATTGTAAAAGGAATTATTTTTGAATTGACACTGAAAACCTAAAAATGTTAACTTGTGCTTTGATGTCAAAGGGTGAATGTCTCCTGGCCAACCATTTTCTATTACCTGAAGCATCTTAACAGTGCAAAAATGTTCTATAGAATTCCGATAGGACTATTTTCATTTTTTTGGATTTTTCCCAGATTTTCTTCCTAATAATTTAGTCGTATCCAATTCCTCCCCATCACTAGGGCGCTCCTGTATTAAGATACTACTACCACTCAATCGGGAGGGCCGAAGACCATCACTATTACCAGCACTGTCAAAGCTGCCTCTGTTGAGCCCTTGAGCAAGCCCATTGAAATTATCTGCTCCAGGGGCGCTGTATCCCGGCAGACCCTGTGCTCTGACCACAGTTTTAGCATTCTACATAAAACTTTTACTCCTAACAAACTACAGAAGCATTTCTAAAGCCTGATTCTTAAAAAACGAAGGATAACCTGCATTAGTGTAGCAGGGGATTATATTGAAAGATAAAGGTAGATTTTCTTCTCATAACTGTTATTCTCCACAATCAAAAGTCCCAGTTTGACTTGAATGCCCCATAAAATCTGGAATACTAAAATTCTATAGGATTTCCATTCTTTTTTATATAAATTCCATCTGATTTGTTCTTCTAGACTTTTACAGAACAATTTAAGCTGAGGAATAACATGACACATGACCATAGATGCAAATACATGAATATGTTTAAAACACAGAAATAGCAGTAGTACAAGTGTGAATAGAAGACTAAATATTATAAAAGTTTACAACTATAGATAATATGAAAGAAATTTAGATTTTGCACCAAAAGTTGAAATGCAAGAAAACATAGTTCCCTTTTAGAAATTTTAAATAGATGAAATATAAATTTCATTATGGTAATTGAAACATTTGTGTGATATAAAACATTTAAAATATGTATATATATTAAAAGCTGTAACTAAGCAGTCATACAGGATAGGCAGGGTTTTTTTCCCCCATCAAGGTCAATTTCCATCTTTAAAACAAACGTCCAGTAGTATTACATGCTTACTTCGGCCATACCTGGTAATAAAAGGAATTGCGGAAGGCATTGCAGCAGTAGTTATTTGTAGGCAGACTTGAAGCGATGTGTAATTTCACTGCTGGTGCCTGGAAGGTACAGACCCAAGCATAACTAATCAGAGTTAATTTCCAATACATTAACCATTCCAGTATGTCATTGTTCATTGGCTGTAAAATAAAGCTCACAATAAATGAAAATGAAGAAGTGTGTGTGTGTGTGTGTGAGACAGAAATAAAGAGATTCAAACCACTCTGTGTGTGTGTATCAGTTGGAGAAGCAACTGGCCGTGCTGGTAGATCAGAAACTCCCGCGGGTTAAGATTGTCAGCACTGACTTTCACAAGCTCTCCCTCGCAATCCCACTGCGCATCCAAAAAATCGATAAAGGGGCAACCTGATCCTACAGCGCAAACACACCATGCTCAAACCATTCATTGTCAATTAAGGAGACCAACTTCTAATAACTACAAAGTTCATACATCAAACGTTTTGTAATCCAGCAAGTGGTCAAAAAGACTGTAGAGACTGACCCATGTGCTCACCGCTCAGCAGACCTGTGTCCTTTGCTTGAACTTTGAGTGCCTCTTCCACCTCTTGGATAAGCTGGAAGATCGGAGAGAGCTCCAGGACACTTGCCCATTCCTCACCTGGATGATGTCGTTGAGCACAAAGCAGTATTAATTATTTAAAAAAAAAAAGCTTTTGTAATCAAATTTTGCACATTTAAAGCACATTGACAATGTATTCAATCATCTTGAGTTTTAATTACTATTGGAAGTTGCTTCTTACTTCCCTCTAGTGTTTCAAATATGCAAGAATCATGGGTATGCTAATCATGAGTAGCGTACTACTAAAAATATTCAGTGGTGATGCACATACTGAAAAGAGGGAAAATCAGCTACCTGCCAAAACCCACATTCTGCACCAGTCACAGTAGCACTTTCAACAACAAAAAATCTGATAAAGTTATGTCACCTTAAACACCCCTCCCCCTCCTATATTGCTTCTTATTTACATCTTTCATTACTGCTTAATTAAGTTTATGTGAGTTTTGTGACATTAATGTGAACGCAAGCTTCAACCAACACTCAAGTTCCTGACTCATCTCACCACTTTGTTCACAGCTAGCGCGAGCTACAAAACTAACTAGCTTCTAACACAAGGCTGAATCCCAAATCTCTCTCTAAGCTCTGAACTAAGGCACTTACTTGCTGTGTAGAACAAGGGATTCTACACCCTACATAGTGCACTAGCTTTCTATTTTATGCTATTTGTGATTTAATTCCAGTACAGTTAGTTGCTGAGAATGTTTCAAAGTGGAATAAGAGAGAGAAACATGAGATTTACAGGACTGTCCACCACCTCTGTGGTATATTCTCCACACATTTTTGGTTACACAAAACTATCACGAATTTAAACCCACTTTTAACCCTTTTAAGTTTCAGCCTATTAAATCAGCCAAAACAGTATTGGTACTGATTTTATTTTTATGTGATACATATAATACAGAAAATGTGTACTCCAAAGTAGCTACTTTCGAAGTTTATGTAACATAAAACTTTCAAATTGCTAACTTTAGCCATTTTGGAGATATGATTTTACACATGCCCCCAAAATGGCCATTTCTTAGTGTTATACTGTTTGGCTTCAAACAATAATAATTTAAAATGCAAATTCTCCCTATTTCTTTTTCTATTTCTAAGTTTTGATACTAAAATTGACATAAGCATCTAGAACCATATGACCTGTAAAAATTGTCGCTTAAATTAAAGCATTCCATGGCAAAAAAAAAAAGGGGGGTTTCCAAAAAAAATCTGTAGTGTACGTAATCGTGGCGGCACAGCGGTGTAGTGGTTAGCACTGTCGCCTTGCACCTCCAGTATCCGGGTTCGATTCCCATCTCTGTGTGCATGGAATTTGCTTGTTCTTGGTCCCTGTGCTTGGTTGGGTTTTCTCGGGGTACTCTGGGTTCCTCTCACAGTCCAAAGACATGCAGGTTAGGCTAATTGGCGTTCCCAAATTGCCCGTAGTGTTTAAATGAGCGTGTGTGTGTGCGTCTGTGTCCTGCGATGGATTGGCACCCTGTCCAGGGTGTAGCCTGCCTCGTGCCCTAAGTCTCCTGGGATAGCCACCAGGCCCACCTGCGACCCTGATCACAGGATAAAGCGGTATAGACGATGAGTGAGAGTGAGTGAGTGTACGTAATCATGTCAAATTCATGGTGCAAGATCTTAACAATTTAGCATTTTTGAATAATAACCCTTTTTTCAGGTTTATGTCATTTCATGTTAAATCTAAATTGGCCAAGTTTCATCTGAATGACAATTATTATCATGGAAAGATTTGATTTTAACAAAGTTACAGATACTACTGTACATAAAAGGGCATGAAATTGTATTTAGCAAATATATTCTTTTTATTTGATAAAAATATAAATGTATGCATATTTAGAAAAAAGTATTAAGTATTATATAAAATGGTGTTATATGATCCTATCTGAAAATTCTAATGAAATATTCCATTCCTCTTTTGTCTTTAACAAATGGAAAATATGCCTACCTGACAGTTTGGGGATTGTCATGTGCATGGGAAATGGTGTCTCCTTGAGATTTTGGGCCTCTGTATGAGCACAAAGTTATGACGGTTAGCTGAAGCGCTTGTCACTAGAGATTTGATGGTCAGAATCTTGCCTTACCCTGATACTGAGCAGGGCTTACATCCTGTTCTCTGTGGGTAGGGGATGTACCGTACAATGCAGCTTTCAATCCATTTTGCTCGCTCACAGACGAAGCCTTTTCATGATCTTTCACTGATTGAGCAGAAACTGCTGCACAGCAAGACAGATTGGCATCTGTGCACCAAAAACCTAATTAATATCACAATGGCCAGCTAGAACGCAACACCTTACAGAGCAAAGATGAGGAAAATACAAAAACTGCTGCTGTGACAAGTTTAACTCATTCATACTTTCAATACCTTTAGCTACAGGGACTGATTCAGTCCATGCTCTAGAGCTTGTGTCCCTCTCAAACACATGCTTCATTGGCAGGTCTGCAAAAAAAAAAAAAAACATATTAAAGACGTATAAAGAAAGCAGGACACTAATTTCCATTTCTATGTTGACTTTTGTTGTACCGGAGCTCTGCTGCCTTTGGGTGCTGGTGAAGAGACTGGAAAGTTTGCCATCCTCGAGCAGCTGAATGAGGCGCTCCAGCTGAGGGAGCATCTTCTGCTGAGTCAGGGCCATTGCTTTCAGAGGGTTTTTTCTGCCTCTATGTTGCACCATACCATAATCCTTATATGAGAATGACCCTAATAATATGGCCTATTGAGAGCAGAAAAACATGAATATAGAACTTGTATATGTCTGATACAATGCTATATATATAGCAGCTCTGGCTTATCCATACAATATGCTGATGTGTGAAATCCTCTCGAAGTGCAATCAGCCTTGACTGAGCTCATTGAGAGTCCAGTGTGGCGTGTTTAACACGTTGGTGCGCAACGTCTTAAACACGTGTGTGTGTGTGTGTGTGTTTTACCTCTGCAGTATCAGCACGGAGCTGGCTGAGCTCACAGGCCCAGTGCACTGAAGAAAGAGCAACTTCCAGCTCGGTGTATCTCTGCTTTAATTGCTTCCACAGTTCCTTCTGCCTTGCCCGTTCATCCTGCAGCAACCGTTCATCCTGTAACAAGTATGCAAGCAGAAATCTGTGTTTACTACATTGACTGCTTTATTTGGCTGAGCTTGAGGTACCATATAGGCCTTGTTTCATCACAATTGGCCCATGGGAAAAGAAGATATGCTACTTTGAAATTTAAAGGTAAAATGCCCTTATATCATATTAAAAAAATCAAATAAATCATTAGTTTATCTCAAAATTCCACAGATGGTGCTGTACATTTTTTAATACAGGCCTATGATCGTGCAGTTGAAATCTACAGTACTTAATAAACGCCATCTCACACCTTCACGGTAACACATAAAAAATTTTGTTTAATCCAGAATTCAACAGATGGCATTGAAAAATTTTTAAAACACGCTCATGAGTGTGCAATTAAATTCCTCCCGAATAAAGTTACAGGACAGATAGTACTGTATATAAATAAAACTAGAAAGAAAAAAAAGAAATGATTTTGGAGCAATACAGTACATGAATTGGCACACAAGTAGTGTGATAGGTATTACAAAAGTGAATAGAGTTTTTCTTTTCCATCCCTATTAAATACCTTTACTGGTTTAAATGATGAACCCAATAATAAAGTTAAAATGAACTAGAGAGAAGTGATGAAAAAAAAATTATGACAATTTCCTTCAGAAATAGTATACAGAAGTATTCCCATTTGCTTGTTTTCTTAACAAAGCCCAAAATGCAGGTAAAATGGTCACCACAGCATCAATTTAGCCCCCTATTCCATTCTTTTATTATTATTATTATTATTATTATTATAATTACAAATAATAAATAATATCATAATAGCTCTAAATAATAATAGAGCAGACATGTGGCATTAAGCATTAGTGAGTGGCAGGATGCAATATAGCTCATTTAACACATTTATAAATTCATGAAACCATAATTTATTATGAATGGTTGAACTATCTTAGAAATGTTAAAGTGCAGGATGGTGAACTGTTTGTTCTAACAGACTCAGATGGATGTTGAATGATGGAAAGAGATCACTGCTTAGGATGGCCTAAGGATGGGAAGACCTGTGATAAGCCTATCACATAAGATTGTAATACAAGAAACTTGCAGACTATGTGAACATCAGACACAGTTGCTGATCCCTTTAGGAGCAATACCATAAGCTATCATTTGTTGGTTGTTGTAGCAGTAACACTAAAAGCACAGAAGGCTCAGCTAGAAAGGGAAAAGTTAGCCTCTTTAAATCATTGAAATGAAGATGGGTCATCAGCAGGCGAGAAAAACACGAGCTGTTAGCGCAACACAGAGAAATGAAGTGTAGAATTCAGAGAAGCTTAGTACAGCTGTCTCATATACAGACAGACCCTGATGTACTGCCAGTAGCTGCTTCTCATTCTCTAAACATGAATAATGAGCCTGCCTTGGTGACAACCTGGCATCTAAGTGTTCTGATGATCAGAAGTGCAGCTCAGGAGCAGCAAATGCTCTGAAGGCTGATATTAATGCTACGCTACTGAAACTGGATCTTTCACAGTTGAATGAATGCCTAACTCATTTCTTGGAATAGTTACTCAAGCGAGCGACTGGGCTATCTTACAGAGGATTGACTTCATTAAGAAGCTCTTATGCACACTCAGATGTGCAGTGATGCTGCAACACGAGAAAAGGCCACGCATATTGGCTGCAGCGGCAGATGTAGAAACACAAACGTTCTCACTAACTATACAGGCAGGTACAGCCCTGAATATAAATATGTGTGCAGCATGCAGCCAAATATAAAGGAGCTGACATGGTTAGCATATGATGCTATGGTGAATGTGCTGTTGAATTCTCAAATCTAATTTCATTACGCTCAATGTAATGTGGTATGAGTTCTACAGTATGGAAGATACACCATTCAGCAGGAACATTTATACCAGTGCCAGGTGAACTGAACAACACCGACCACCAAGTGTACACCAGCAAACAAAAAGGCCAAAGGCCAGTCTGCCAGGTTCCAGAGAAAAGTCAATGCTGCTCAAATTGGCAAAAAAGTCCATGCTGGCCACAAATGAAAGGCACCAGAACACCCAGTGCACCACAACCTGCCTTTCACAGGTATTACCTTTAAGATAAAAAAAAAAAAAATTAAAATAAGTCAGGGAGAGGAACAACCATTTAAAGTTGGAATGTAAATGAGTTAACAGGAATTAATTTGTCTGATGACTGATGCATAACTTAAAACTTCTAAAAAGTGCCTGACCAAAAACAGTTGTAAATCCAAAAGAGGCAAATTATTGGATTGCATCAAGCAAAGAAGCCAACTAAGGAGATTTTTATTTACTGACATTGGGTTTAAAACTGTCCCATGCATTGTTAAAGAAGTATAGTGCTGAAACCTAAAGTTATGTGGGAAAAAAATGTGGTCAGTAATAAAATCGATGAAGGGAGATCTAACGGTTGGTGAAGTTTCATCCAAAAAAAAAATTGACAATTGAAATTACAACTATGATTAATAGTGAAAGCAAGAACATTCTCACACACACACACACACACACACACACACACACACACACAGTGTGATAACATACTGTATAGGATTGGTACTAAACAACTGTGTGGCCAAAAAAAACAACAAAAAAAAAAGATTCCAGTTTTCTAAGGAGGATAAAGTTTGGATTTAATTAAAGCAATGGAAAAAGATTATGTGGCCTGAGGAGTCCAGATTATTCCAGAGTGATGGGTGTGTCAGAGTAAGAAGAGAAGTGCATGAAGTGATGCATCGACATGCATAGTCCCCACTGTACAATCCTGGAGTGTTTATCTCTTTTTGAGACAACCCTAAATTTAAATGACATTAATTAATCTGTATAATGAGGACAGATGATTGCTTTAGAAAAACACAATGTTTTGTTTTTCTTAAAGGTGCAGAAGGTCTCAGATTTCCAAGCAAATTATGATTACAGAATGGAAACCTACTGCTAAGCGGTTTAAGCAAGAATATGGTATTGGTGCTAAAAAGTCTCACCTAGGTGAAAGAGTGAATTTTCAGATATGCTCACATAACATCATTTTTCATAATACTATAATTAATAAAACGATAATTTATCACCTGATCCACGCTTGATTTTTTTGGTAAATATTCATAAACATTTATATTTTTATGAGATAAAAAGAAACACATTTGCAAAATACAATTTCATGCCCTTTTAGTGTATGTAGTGTTGGTAACTTTTTTTTTTTATTCAAATCTTTGACTTAATGGTCATTCAGATGAAACTTGGCCAATTTAGGTTTCACATGAAGAGACAAACCTGAAAAAGTGTATTATTCTAAAATGCTAAATTAAGATATTGCAGCATGTGTCTGACATGGTTACGGACACTACAGATGTTTAGCTTTTAGGCTTTTACCAACAACCAATTTAAGCAATACTTACAGTTCATGTGCTTCTACGTAAAAGCTTACACCAATATTACTTTTAATACTAAAAGAAATATGAATAATTTGCATTTTAAATTATTATTGTTTGAAGCGAGACACTATAATGCTGAACAACTGCACTTTCTCTGAAATGGCTGAAGTTGAAGCAACATAAAAAAAAATAATAATAAAATCAGCACTAATACTGTGTATTGGCTGACATTTTTTTACTTAAGACATCACTACAGCCAATTGACAGGGTGATTATCAATCAGCATCCAGTGTCTGTTTTGGGAATCTCTATAGTAATATACTGTAGTGTATAGGGAAGTGAGCGTAAGTGTTGAAACTGACCTGTTGCTCATCACTCCGAGGTGTGGACTGATCTTGCTCCCACTGCTGCCTTGCCATAAACACACTCACTCTGTTTAACACTGAGGTCAGTTCAGCATACCAGTCACACTGCTGCTTCCACTCTTCATCATCACCTGCGCAAACACGCACACAAAAGATACCTAATCAGTGGGATTCATGCTCTGTTGTAAACCCATCATTACCACTGCTTCTCAATAGTGTTTAGACATCACCTCCAGTAAGAGTGAGTAGAATGTGTCTGGGCAGCAAGAGTGAAAGCTCTGACTTTACAGCATTTCTTCTCTGAGCTTCTTTATAGACTGCTTCCTGTAGTTCTGCTGCTGCCTCCTTTATTTTCTTCTCGGTGTCTCTCCACACAAGCTACAGTAACACACACACACACACACACACACACACACACACACACACACAATGATTAAGGCCTTTCGACTCACATTTAGCACCATCTCTTATCTATCAAGCCTGCTGTGAGCTTCACATGATCTGACTCCTCCTGAAGGGCTGTGTAAAGGCACTCCCGCAGAGTTCTGTCGAAATCTGCCACCAGTTCCTCCTCCTTTACCCTCTGCTCTCTCCAGAACTGAGCCCTCATTCTGCACTCCTTCTGTAAAGCCTCTGCCTACACCAAAGACACACATATACATCCTCTCAGCACGTACAGCCTTTGAGAAACATATAATGTAATGTAAACAAATTTGCTCACCAGCACAATGTCTGGAGTTTCTCTTATGTTCAGGCACTGGGACGTGGTCACTGGGATGACAGTCCTGTTCCACACATCTAGCTGAACTCCTACCACCGGGGCCACAACCCCTGTCACAGGGTCTACAGTCTGTGCCCCAAAGCGGATAGGAACCAGCCCTGGACACATTCATGCTCTTGATGAGAAAGCAGGTCATATCATTCAGGTCATACACATAGTCTTGAGTCAGCCATGCCACTCTGACGTTACTTTTGCTTTCTTGTTACAAAAAAAAAAAATGTAAAAATCTATGGTGGTTTATAAGAGACAGCCATAATTTGACTATTTACTAAAAAGCATTGTGGGGGTGTCAGAATCAGAAATTCATCAGCTTTTCATAAGCAGTTTATAAGAGTTCGATTTCCACCTCTGTATGAGTGAAGTTTGCAAGTTCTTCCCATGCTTGGTGAGTTTCCTCCCACAGTCCAAAGAGTGCATAATGCAGAGTAGGCTAATTGACATTTCCAAATTGGCAATAGTGCATGTGTGTTGGTGTTAGATTGGCTCCCTGTCCAGTGTTTACTCTACCTCATGCCCTATGTCCCATGGGATGAGCTCCACTCCTCCCACAACCCTGTACAGGATAAGTGGGTATAGAGAATGAGTGAGTGAGTGAGTAGAAGAATATAGTTTTCAGTCAGGTGGCCAGGCTACTCAGTTTTTTTGTGTTGTTGTTTTTTTAAATATGCCTCACCCTTGCCATCTGCATCTTCCATGGTTCCAGCAAGAGGCACCATACACCCTGACATCCAATCCATCTGTTCTCCGAGAACAGGGACTGATAATCCAGAACCTCCAGGGTCCGGATATTCAAATCCCGGCAAAGCAGGCAGGGACAACTCCGTGCCAGGCAGACTGATATCACCTACAAGAGGAATATACTGTATATGTTACTATTATTATTATTATTATTATTTAAGCTATGTATTTAAGCTATGTGTTGGTATAAACAGCATCTCATTTACATTTCTGCATTAGAAGCTACTGATTTTTCATTTCAATAATGTAGTAAAATATGTAAAGTCTAGTGTGGGGTGCTCTAAATGCTGATGCAAATACCACCCTTGTAGCTTGTATGGATCAGAATTAAATGGATAGTTAGGTAGGTAGGTAGGTAGGTAGGTAGGTAAGTAAGTCAAAAGTTCGGATTAAAATTTTCTGCATTCTAGAATAGTAAATTTTATGACAGATGGCATTAGGTAATTAAATAACAGCAAAACAACAACAACAACAACAACTCAAAAGACAGCTACTTTATAGTACTCCTTGCAATAACAGTATGCAAATCCATCAAGCACCATGATAAAACTGGCTCTCATGAAGACCATTCCAGGAAAGCAAGACCAAAACTGGTCTCTGCTGCAGAGGAGAAGTTCATTTAGCCTAAAAAATGACCAATATATGCATTGCAAAGGAGATTATTGTATATTTTGGTGCCTTCAGCATTGCTTTGCAATGTGGAAAAAATTTCAGGAAAATCAGGAAAGCCCATGGAAATAGTTGCGTCCAAAATGTTTGATATTTGCGAGAGAAATGCTAAACCACTAGAATATCTAAAAGTTTAATGTATAAGATTTACTTACAAGTAATGTACAGTACTGTATGCACATTGAATTTTTTTTTCATTAAAAATGTGGCGGAAAAAAAAAAAAGTAAAAGTGTGTAGAGCCATCACAAGGTGCCTTCCTGCATGATGATGCAAGTGGACTTTTTCTATAGTCTTAAAGGTTGTAGTCTTGACATCAGATAGTGATTAACATACAGGTTAGTGCTTTTCATTTATGACTTACAACTGGACAAAAAATAAACAGGTTATGGAAAGATAGGGAAACCATTTGCAAAAATTATTTTTCATATTTACTTACATTCAAATTTAATAATACAGAGCTGGTATAGCCCTAGATAGTCACTAATGCAAATGAGATTATGTGATTTTGTGCACTTTGGATAATATCAGGTTGTTATTGAGGACAAAAGTCTGTATTTCAGTATTCACAGCAGGCTATTAAGGTTTAAACTTAATATGCATATTTTAAAAAAGTGTTTACTCACATCAGATTTACTGTGACTGTTTACTCACACCCATTTACCTAGACTGCCTCCATCTTCAGCCACCCACCAGGCCCACTCCTTCTGAGCCTCCAGACAACTTAGCAGCTGAAGCATGCAGTGCTGACTGTTTCTCCAGGCTTGCTCCAAGTCTAAGGCAGCTGCCTTCACTTTGCTGATCTCATTGTGGAGCTCCAGACTCCCAGATTTCCACTCATCACTGTAGGCCCGTATCAGCTCCACCACCCGTACCCGTGCACCAAGAGCTTGGCTGTCCAATAGAGCCTGGAAACCCCCTGCATGTGGCACCACTTTCCCCCCCCGGATGCTCCCTCCACCAGTGCGCACCAGCCTGCCACTCAGGGGCTCGAGGAAGGATTCACCAAGCAAGAGACCTCCTACTGGGAGAACTGCACCTACAACACAGACCTACTGTAAATGTCAGGTACTCCATCAATCTAAAGACACAAACATACAAATGTTACAGTATATCAACAGCTCCATTCAGAATAATGATAATCTTATGTTTTTAAGATCAATATTTTTTGCAGGAACTGGATGAATGAAATATAGGGGCATTTTCACACTGCATATTCATAAAATCTCATATTATGTGAAATTGTGATGTCAATTTATTGTTTAATATTTGAGATAGGAAGACAGGGATTTATAAAACACTTTGCGTTTTATTTAGGGAACTAAAAGCTCACTCAGTGATTTGGAAAAACTAAATGTTCATGATATAAATTTATACTTAGGGGGTCTGTGGACTTAATTTTACAGTTAAAGGGGACCCTTTAAGTTTGTAAACTACTGTAATAAGTTGTTATTGTAGTGCTACAGGCAGTTTTTTTTTCTGTAAATCTGAAATGCTTCTATTGAAAGTCCAAAGTTACATATTCGCATATGTAGACAAAAAATTTATTACACATGATCTGACCTGTATGTGAGTCCAGAGTAACACCAGTGATGAGCACCACATTGCCAGTGCGAGGATCCAGCATTGGACAACCAATCTGAATGGGCTGTTGGAGTCGCGTCACAGGGCACACATGAACACCACCTACCGGGTACACCATCCCTGTCTGGGGGTGGATAGTGACTGCCAGGATTGAGACAGTTACACCAGTTTCATAATCATACATGGGTCCTCCAAATACAAGCTTTTGTCCTGTTTGGAGGCTTTTCAACTTGCATTGCTCTAGCAGATCAGAATGCCGGGATGAAGGGTAGGGAATGAATGGAAGCACTGGAGACTCCCATTTTCCAACTTCACCTGAGATCAATGATGTTAAAGTCATGTCCAACATTTGATGTACATCATGACTCAGTTGTATTCTGATAAATAAAGCACTCTCAACTTACCCAGACAAGCATCGGCTGTGTAGATAAGAGTGGAGCTAGAGGGGTCGAAACCTACATTCCCAGCCACAGGAAGCACGCGGCCAGTCTGAGTGTGCAAGAAGAAGTCAGAAGGCACAGGCATGCTGTGGCCACTAGCTAGGAGCATGTGGGTATTTGCTAATAAATGGATGAGTCCTGTGCAGGGGTCCACATGGACGGTATCAGAAGCCCGGACAGACCCATCAGGTGCTGTATTGGTGTAAAGATTGGTGCAATGTTTACAGTGTGTTACCAATCAATCATTTTCAAACACCAGTGATTAATACTTACAGGAGCAGTACCTCCTATATTCAATTACCACTAGATGGGGTAGTTCACTTACTGGACATTAAACAAATTATGAAGTATGAAGTATATAAAACATAAATCTGGAAAACCACCAAGTTCATCAGACTGTAGGCAGACATACTTAAAGTCTATAAATAAATCTAAGAGTTTATAATTAAATGGTATTATTTAGCAGAAATAAAGAGCTCTTGATTCTAACTCACAAATTACATTAGCCAATAGATCAGTCCCTGGCCTAAAAAAAAATAAATCCAATAAAAGGCTTTAACTAAGTTTGAACTTTATTAGGAGCAAAGAAAAACCTAACATGAAATGTGGAATTACTGTATATCATTACATTATTAGGTTCACGCAAAGAGCATGCAATGCAGAAATTCTTATTGTTATTCTTGTTAAGATTGACTTCTTTCGGCTGGAAACTTAATCAAAGTTTGCAGTTAAAAAAGGACGTTTGTCAGCTTGTTTAAACTTGTGACTGATCAATGCAACTTATGATTTGTGGACACGGGCAGTTACTTAACTGGTTGACAGCCCCCACACGCTATTATCCCAGAGCGTTAGGTATATACAGTGCCTGTAGAAAGTATTCACCACCTTATTTATCTTGTTTCTGTCTTGCAACATCATATCATGTGATTTTTTTTTTCTATTCCTTTTGACGTGACTCTTTACAGAAATAAAATGAATGAATTGAAATTCTAAAATCCTAATTGATACGTATTCACCCACACTTTGTCCTTTTGCAGCAAGTAGATTTAAGGGGTCACAGACATTGAAGCATTTGCTGACTTTGTCACTGCACATTTTGTCCATTCCTTTAAACTGAATGGAGAATGTTGGTGAATAGCAATTTTAAGGTAATGCAACAAATTTTCAATTAAACTTCATCCATGTAAACTATTTTTTGTATTTTTATGAATTTGCTTGCATTTTCTTTGGTTGTTAAACAAATTGTTGTACTTTAGTGTCACCATAAAACAATATTGATTTTTCTAGCTACTCTCCCACAGAGCCCAGATCTGTAAAGAGCTGATACTGTTGAGGTCTGCCTAAGATTTCCTATTTTAGCCAATGAACTCCTTCAGTCTGGACTCTTAGACACTTCTGTGACAATTGCCCTTTTGCCTGAGCACCCAGTTTGGGCTGATCTTTATAATTTCTGGGTTGTGTCTTTTTTCCACTTTGTTCTAATGCTTTTCACAGAGTTCATAGGATGGTTCAAGCTTTGTAGCTGATCTTTTTATAACCTTTTCCAATGTTTCCATAGTTTCCTATGTAGGGCATGGACCTTGGACATCTCCCATGGGTGGATAGGAAAAGAGCAAGAACTTACCAATTATGTCATCCCTAGTGAGTACCGATCCAGAAGAGGGGCACAGTAGACGTGCCCCAGTCCCCTGTTTGAGTACTGCCCAGCATCCCTGCCTCTGTGCCTCCACTGAAACCAGCTCTGCCATCTCCTCAGCCAGCACATTCACTCTTTCCATAACACTGCACAGCACATCATGCATATTATTCACATCAGATTGACGGGAAATATAGATTAAAACCAATGAAAGGAGAGTCTGAGCTCTTGGGTAGAAAGCCTAAAAACATTAGAGGACTAATTCAGGAATTCACATTATTTTATATATAAAAAAAAGATTATACTAATAATAATAATAAACATGTTCATTTGTAAATATTATTCTCATTGTCACTGAATATATGCAAGAATGTCTAACAATGACAAAAAAAAGTTTAAATAGGTAAAAAAAAAAATGTTTTATTGATGGATACATCATCGTGCAATATCTTTAAAGCACATAACTGTCAAATTGTCCCAGAAACATAATTATATTGTTTTGAGGCTTTAAAAGATATTCCTTTGTCTCAATTCTGAAACGAAGAATATATAAAATAGATCAAATAATAATCAGTAAGAATGTTCAATGTGGTAATGTTGTACAAGTAATAAAATACTCTCGATCAAATCTGATCCCTGTAATCATACCATTCGGTGTTTCTGAAAAATAATGCTAATATTTTAGATTTATTCCAACATCATACATCCACATCCTGGATTATTGGGTGATTGCTGAAAATGAACCCTGTCTCATCTCTTCTTACATTTTCTTCTCTCTTTCCAAACCGTTATGCAAAAACAGATCAATATCAAGGTTGCTATGGAACGGAAAATCTATCAGACTTATTTAAAAGAGGAAACGTGTTCCTCATATTTTACTTTCTGTTTTGCTGACAGTATGTACATGTTCTATTTAAACATTGAAGAAAAATTTTTTTTTTTTTGTATGTTTGCTTCATAACTTCATGACTTTAAGGCTTAGGGTTATTTAGACCTTTGTCAGCCTCTGAGAACAGGGTGTACTTGTGTCTTTTGAACACTTCAGTTCAAAGTTCCTGCTTCGAGCCAAATACTTCTTTGACTATTTACCTAATAGTTTCTTCCCCAGTGTCCAGGATATTTCTCTATCTGAAAGATAGTTTTATAGCGTTAGGCAAACCAAACAAAGTTTATATATTTCTAAAAAAAAAAAAAAGCCTGAATGGCATGTAAAGAAAATGAATGGTTCTTGAAATAGTACTTGGTGGATGATAATTATTAATCTAGTTAAAGTTTTTTTGCTTAGAAAAAACATCATAACACAAATATGATCATGAGTCACTGAGATTCATTAACTGAGAGGGTCAGCTATTTAAAATCTGCCTTGGGTAATTTTGCAGGAGCTCACAGACATCTTTTTTTCTCTTGTTTTACCACCTTTAGAAGTTTTGAAGCCTAGATTAATTTTATATAACTTGACTCTTGCATTTGCACATGTTAAATTAATGAGAGAGAGAGAGAGAGAGAGAGAGAGTGTGTGTGTGTGTGTGTGTGTGCATAAATGCGCCACAAGTCACAGCACTGCAGCATGACAGCACTCAACTATCTGTCAGGCTTATAAAGCCTTCTGTGATCAGATTCAGCTGTGGTCAATCAGTCTGCTCAGTCCTGCCAGTTAACAGGAAAATTAAAAAGTTACCATGGGTGGTTTGTGTTGGTTTAAATTTCATTGTTCAATTTGGGAAGCCTACGAATTCAGCTACCTTGAAAAAATGTTCATATCCTCTGGGAGCTCATTAGTGACTCAAGAATGTGGCTTTTTAATGGCTTAAAATCATTATTTGACAAACTTACTGCAAAATCCTAAATGAATTAGACTATCAAGAATAAATAATAGTTTAGAGTATGTAATAGTTTTTCTTTCAATTACACACACAAATCAAAAATATTTTAAATCAAGTTGTCTCATATTAATAAAAGTAATTAAAGAAATATTAAATACTATTTCGGGATGATTTTATAATATTTAACTAAAATGTTAATTTCACACAACTCATTCGCACAAATGAGACAAGACAATCTATTAAGGCTCACCGTATCAAAGTATTGTTACTCCCATTTGCCCATACATATGGTATCTATAGCCTGATGCACTGAAAAGGTTTTACATAACTGACATTAGGTTATGTAAAGATTTACTCCAAACTACATTCAGGAAACAGATAGAGTATTGCTAGTATGATTTCTTTTCCTAAGACAAAAGTTGGAATATAAAACAGTTCCTCATTAGTATTTCAGGAGGCAGTTGAAACTATTAAACCTAGAATTTTTACTGTGTGATGCGCTTGGTGTCCATGATCGCCTGGGTACACTCTAGAGATATTGCTTTTTCCTTTCAATGTCATTTCAAATAATTTACTTCACATAACTTTTAGTATTTTGGAACTAATTCTCCTTTTCTGTCATTCGTCTTCAGATCATTCCAGGTGGTTAATCTGCCTAATAATATTTTGACTGGTAAACACATGAGTCAAATATCTTCCACTTCCTATTGTTTTCCTGTTTTGTCCTCATTTTGTACAGCTCTTTATAGGCTTTAATTTAGTTTTAGTTTTGTGAATGTGATTGAAAACCCATCAATCTTTACGTAATTAGTATTCATCACTAAATGCATATGAATATAAAATAAATCAGCATTACCTTCACTTTTTTTTTTTTTTTTGGCATGTGCCATAAAAACATATACAATACACATCCATTCATCCATCTAGGAACCTCTGTAGTCCAACTTGGGACCAGAGAGGCCAATAGTGACCATTGTACTGTATTTATTCCAATTTGTATGACCGTGATAGGACAAACAGTACACAAATGTTCTAAAAATTGATTAGGGCTTGATAAGTGCATGTGCACATAAAACCTACCATTGTTTGATGTATTTGTTCCAGGGAGAGGCCCGGTTGTCAGAAACCAACATCAGCAACCGAAAGCATTCCCTGAGGAGTGCTGAGAAAGACTTGTGCATGGTATGTTGGCATTGAGACTCGTTCCGTAGGATCTGTAGTTGGCTGTCAAGCAGCTGGGAAGTCTGAGAGCCCAGAACTTTCCTGCGTGTTATCTCTTGCTCCACTTTCCTCTCCAAACTCTCCAGCTTGACCCTTACCACCACTGTCCCCTGGCCAGGTTGAAGCCCCTGCACCTTTTCCAGTACCCCTTGATAGAGCTGCTTCACCTGTGGACAAAGATTTTTCTTTCTTTGAGAAAGATGTTTTTTTTTTTTCTTTAGTAATATTGCAGCTTGCTCCAGTGGAGTAAGTTATTGGTGGTACTCCAACTCCACACAAAGGCATCACTTCAAAGAGCTACGTAAAGAAAAAATGTTTATTGTGGTCTAATTATGGTTATAGCTACAAAATCATTTAACAAGTTATTTCAGAAGAAAGTCACTGTACGTTTGGAGCAAACCCTGGAAAATTCACCTCTTCTCTCAGCTGCCCAAGACGACTGGTAACGGACACGCTGTGCTTAAGCAAGATGTCATAGAAGGTGCTGGAACTGAAAGCCTCCAAGTTCACCTGCTCCTCATAGTCCCAGAACTCATCTGATGATACAGCTATGACCAATATGAGAACACTGAGTAAGATATCTATCTCAAGATGAAGCTAATCCTCCCACATTTCAGTTCTAAGCTGTTCACAACAAACAATATTTCTCTTAAAGATTTTCTCCTGGGATAGGCTCCATGTGGGTGCACTCCTGTATACTGTACAGGATAAGCAGTATACTGTAGATGCAGACTGAGTGAGTGCGTGATTATTCATGACAAGGATGTCAAAGTTGCATGCAGTGTTTAGAGGCAACAAGATAAAGATACAGATATTTACAGTCATTTGATGCTCTTCTGATGGTGGAATCCTGTATATGATGTCTGTGGATAACTACTTACTGTATAACTGGATTGGTCTTTCTAATGTATGCTTAATTAGTATAAAGTTTAACACAATAATCTTAAATAGGACAATCAAACTCATATAAACTTTGGCAAGTGAACTGATGCTGATACCTCTCGGCACTGGGTCCTCATTCATCCCAACTTGTAGGTTTCGGTGCATCTTTTTCAGTGCTATGACCCTGGAACCTTTTGATGAATAATCATCCATGTTGTACTTTAGATGTAGATCTCGATACCTGGCCTGAGAAGGCAGCTTCTCTGGCCAACCGTGCCCCCTAAACAAAACCTGTGTGTTCGAAAGGTACCCCAATGGCGCTGAACCATTTTAACCAAGAGTTTATTGATAAATAATTATATTATTGGTTCTTATATGAGTTATACTGTACAAGACTGACCAGTACTGCAAGACACAAGCAGAGCACAACCGTAGCTCCAGCCAAGAGCCCCCCAATCACCCACCAGTCAGGTCGCAGCAGTAGCTGGCGCTGGGGAGTTATGCCCATCCGAATCATGTGATGCGGATCAGTAGGAAAGAATGGTCCGATGTCATAACAGTCTCCTCCAGCGGGTAAAACCTTTACATACTGTAGTAGAACAAGAAGTTTCTGTCAGCATCTTAAGGACAGCAAGGTAATATTTTGGATGGAGTTAAAGGTAGGTTAAAATAAAGGACAGTACCACACGCTTGTGTTGATTGCTGCTCAGTTTGAGAACGTACACACCAGGCTCACTGAAGCTAACAGAAAAGAAGGAGTTTGCAGATCGTCCCATTGCTAGCTCATGTTCGAATGCTCTAAAGACTCCCCAGTCAAACGCAGCGTTAGTGTTGAATAAATTATCCCTGTAAACAACAAGACAAATCTTCAGTTCAAGTCGTTGAGAGAGCAATTGCTTAAATCGTGCAAATGAAGTACACTTACACATCATACTGTGGATAGTGTTGCCTGGTCACAGTGAATAAAAGAACATCCTCTAGATGCAAGCATGCAATTGGGTTCATCACTTGAGTGGCCTCTCTGTTCCTGGCTTCTCTTGAAGCAGAACCCATGGGCCAATAGGATTCTGCATCCACGTGCGTTTGGTTTTCTGGTAAAAGAATTGGTTTTGAAACTACCTGCCATTGTCACTCAGGATGAACTAACTGCCTTTAAGTAACACCTTACCCATGCTGTGTCTGTCTGAGATCTCAGACAAACTGTCCTTCACTTGATCACCTTCCAAAATCGACATCCGCACTCCTGCTGGGATAGTGTGGAGGAACCCATAGAAGCCACCTTCTATAGCGAGGCAAACAGTGGGAGGCATTACAAAATTGGTTTTAAATTCTTTCAACATCCTGTCCTTGGCCGTGAGTACTCACCCTTTGCCTGTATTGTGTACACAGGCCTGGAGAACCCATGATGTCTCTCACACCTCAGCCTTCCTCTGGAGTCCCAATGTTTGAAGAGAGATAAAAGTGCATTTCCTGATGCACTTACCTGTGTCCCTCAAAGATATAGATTAAAGTGAAACTCTAGCCTTGTTTGCTTTATTAAGATAAACAGGGCTCTTAGGAAACCTACAGACCACACTGTCAAAGAAACTGTCTAATAATCCAATGTGGAGAAAACTTGCATTTTGGAAGATAGCGTTATACTGTTATATGTTGATTATGGTTGAATATAAACAACTGCAATATTTAAATTAAATTAAACAGATAATATCTTCTGAACTCTTTGATTTTTATTTTATAGAAAGCTTGACAAAAATGTATGGTATGAAATAAACATAATAGTAGCATAAGTTTTGTTTCATTCCATGCTGCATTGACAAAAATGCATCAAACTGCCTGGTTATGTCATGGTGCATTAAATTAGCCCTTCTTTTTTCATATTCCGTAAAAATAAAAAAACAATTAATGTTATTAGAAAATATCAAAGACAGGTACAAAAAAAATTATATCCATGATCGTGAGAATGCAAATCTCTAGTTAATTAACACATCTTTATGACAGTGCTGCTTTTTGCTTGAAGAATACGGTTCATATTTATTTATTCATTTATTTATTTAAATATGCACTTTAAGTTAAACCCCATTATAAATAATTTATGTAAATGTTGAAGCACTAAAATGTGCAGACATGGATACTAGCATTATGTTGAACCTGTAGTGTGGCAAGACTAAAGTTATGTTCATTAAGAGTACCTACAATGTGTAATCATGTATTATGAGTCTCTCTAACATAGAAGCTTGAAAGGTATACTTGGGTCAATAACCTGTACCTGTCTATTTGCCTCAGTGTAAAGCAGCTGAAGGACAGCAGAACTGCACACCAGCTGCAACACTGGTCTCATTCTTTCTCCGCACCATCCTGAGCACTCACTTCTTCCCGAATCAGTCAAACTTTTGCAGACACACAGACCCAGAGAGGCATCGAAGCCTTCATACAGCTCTGGAGACGCACACACCTAAATGTGCAGACATGGAGGAGTTGGAGTGTGCAGGTTGTGACAATAGTTAATGTATATTACATGATAACTGTAATAATGTATATTACATGATAATTGATACAAGTTGTATTCTCTGTCAACTGAATGCTGGTTATTGAAAGGCTTCTAGTTTATACCGTAAGTAACAAGAGATTCATGGAAAAAGAAAGCGTGTTTGGTTTCCCTTGTGGTTCATTGACTCGCAGGTCAGTTTTGTTCAGACCACAAGATCGGAAGTGGCTAAAAAATCAATAAATAAATTGTTTTTTACCTTCAACTTTAGCACTTTGCCTTTAACATCTAGCACTAAAATTTTAACAAGGATATATTGTAGTCTTTTCCGTAATTAGATTTAAAGACAAACATTTATGCTTATTATGCAATTCAAGCATTGAATTACCAGTCACTGAATCTAGTTCTGTTAAAGTATTATATTTATATAGTTTAGGATGGTATCTACCATAATTTCACAGACTGGTGCAATGCAATCAGTGAAATAAGTAAATATCAATATAACGACTGAGCACAAGGAAATGAATTAATTTGCCTGGTTGAACAAAAAGTTAATTTAGCAATGCATTAGTATGGGTGCAGTGTGTTATCATTCTGAAATCATATTGCCATTATCACCACAATGCATCTCCATTTTGATGCAGGATACGAAATAGACAGTGTGGTTCTAGCCGCTCTGTGATCTCCAGTGCTGCAAGCTACCAACAATATGCAGAGAAGCTCGATAAAATGTATACACACTTCAACATGGAAATATATACACCTCTATATTGAGGGTCACATGATAGCATCGACGGCACCGGTGGCTCAGTGGTAGGTGTTTCGCCTGCCATGCGGAAGGCCCGGGTTCGATTCCCAGCCAGTGCCCAAAAACCCCAGCCACTGGATGCAGTGCCGGTCCCAAGCCCGGATAAAATGGGAGGGTTGCGTCAGGAAGGGCATCCGGTGTAAAACCTGTGCCAAGTTGTAGTGCGGACTGATTATTCCGCTGTGGCGACCCCTTGCCGGGAGCAGCCGAATGACCAACAACAACAACATGATGGCATCAATGATGGTGTGAAAACTGACATCTTTAGAGGAAACATGCTACACGTTTCTGCCATAATTCAATTTGAGCTTTTAAAACGAGCATAGATAACAAATATTGAAGTGTGGATACATTTTTGTGGACCCCTCTGTATGATGAAGTTCACAGAGATATGAAGGTGATGGCACTGTTTGACTGTACAAAGTGAAGCCACTCGTGCCGACCTCATGAGAACAAAGGTGTTTCCACTGCCTGTGATCCAGACACCGGCCATACTGATCTCGGGTTTTTCCATCTTTGCATATCTCGTATATCTTTAGCTCACAGGCATCCCCTTTTTGTGTAGATTGGTACCCCAGAGCGCAGTGACACTGCCCATCGCTGGCCTGCATGAAGGAAAAAACATAAATAAGTAGATCATATGTTAAAAACCCCATTCTTTTGTACAGGCTTGAGCGATGGTGAATTGTCTACTGAGCTTGGTTTTCATGTGGTTGAATCTGACTTTCAAGGGTTTCGTAGTGAAGGGGAGACAGACAGAAAGTGTAACCTAATCGCCACTAGTGGGAAACATGAGCGGCTGTTCTTGCAGAAGACTACAGATTGCATAACTGGATACTGCTGGTCTGTCTGCATACAGTTACAGACATATTGAAAGAAACTAACAGAAAAAGCAGGTATAGGTGCTCACCTGGAAGACTTGGCCGTCTACTTGGCATGCACATTTTTCCTGCCCAGGTAGAGGCTGTTGTGCTCTGGATCCGCAGGGCAGACAGGCAGACAGACCCTCAATGGGAGCATAGTGATGTGGAGGGCAGCTGATACAGTCGTTGATGTGCTTGGCCCAAAAACTCGGCGTGAACATTCCTCTGGGACATGGCACTGCGGTTTCACTGCCTTCTGGACAGTAGTGACCTTTTTTTTCCAAGACACAAAAACATTCACATTCACATGTACCTTTTTCTTTCCTTTAGGGCACTAGTCGTATCCTTTAAAGAAGTTTAAAATGACAATACAAGCAAACAACAGGTACAAAATACTTTTGGTCTCACAAGGTATTCCTATATTCCCATGCCTCACGGCAAGAACACCAGGCACCTTACCCGGCTGACAAGGAGGCTGACGATGATGTACTCCTATGGCGTTCAGTCCGAAAGCAATCCTTATTGCAAGGCTAGACAGGCAAAAGAGAAGGACTGGCCAGCAAC
This sequence comes from Leiocassis micropogon, assembly GCA_028565275.1. Lineage (NCBI taxonomy): Eukaryota > Metazoa > Chordata > Actinopteri > Siluriformes > Bagridae > Leiocassis > Leiocassis micropogon. Next base: position 12,257,922 of record JAOVVA010000052.1, on the reverse strand, counting down.
GGTACCTAGTTTCATGCATCATCTTGCAGTGTTGAGTACCATGCTCTGAGATGGTTCTCAGGGAAACAGGAAGCACTTTCTCTCCCAGGCTGAATGATTCATGAGGAGTTAGGTGTCACACATGCCATTGGGCAAAGACAAAGGCTACCCAATGCGGCCAGGTCATATTGCAGCCTTTTTGAAACTGATTACTGATTTGAGCTGTGCTTTACCTGTCTCTCATCACCTGGTTGTGTCTGTAAAAGCTGTAACTTTTATTAACAATGCATTTTAAAGTAAATGGAAATTGGAAATCGCAGAATTTTTTCCTTCTTTAAAGTTTTTTTTTTTTTTTTATAGGAATCTTCAAAGTGTGAATTTTAAAGTAATGACAACCCAGTTCAAACTAACAGGAATTATTGACTAGTGTTTACTTTCCTAAAAACAATCATGCCCAGCCTGTTCAGTTGCAAAGCTTCTGCTGATTTCTAGGTTAAAGTTGAGTTCCCTGAAAGCACAGTGAGGGGGCGTCCAAATAAAACCAGATATTTCGTGTAGAATTGATTGCCATTTACAGAAAACCTCAAGCACTGTACGGTGATGAGACTCTAAGTCGCAGTAAAATATTTGATTGGTGCAAATGTTTAAAAGAAGGCAGTACTTCCTTGAGCGGCACAGTGGTGTAGTGGTTAGCACTGTCGCCTTGCAGATTCGATTCCTGGCTCTGTGTGCATGGAGTTTGCATGTTCTCCCCGTGCTTGGTGGGTTTCTTCCAGGTACTCCGGTTTCCTCCCACAGTCCAAAGACATGTGGTTTAGGTTGATTGGTGTTCCCAAATTGCCCGTAGTGTGTGAATGAGTGTGTGAGTGTCCAGTATGTGTGTGAGTCCTGCGATAGATTGTCACCCTGTACCCTGCCTCGTGCCCTAAACCTCCTGGGATAGACTCCAGATCCCCGCGACGGTGAATACAGGATAAAGCGGTATAGACGATGAGTGAGTGAGTGAGTGAGTACTTCCTTGAATCACGATCCTAGCCGAGGTGGCTCAGACTCCACCGGAGTCGTGCAAAATGAACATTTAGCAAGTAGAATTGTGGAACTTTGGAACAGATGCATCTGTCTGTAAGAACTGAGCACACAATCATTCACAAACACGGCTTGCACATTGCAGGAACTCAGCTGGGAGTTATTGTCAAATTAACTTCCACATGTTTGGGCCATTAAAGGAGTTCCTGGGAGGCCAGCATTTCAGATGTAAAGCAGGCAGTCCAATCATGGCTCCAGCGTACTGAGAAAACTTTCTAATCAGATTGTTTTCAAGCACCAGTGAAACACTGGGTTGAGTGCATTAGTGTGTCACTGGATTATATAGAGAAATACAGCTAGTTTTTACTTTCATTATTGTGTTCTTTTACTATGCACTATGCATATATAGAGATTTCCACAGGAGCGATAAATAGATAATAATATTTGAAGTAGTTGGAAAGATGTACTGTTTATACTATTGCAGGGGTGATAGTTCACTGACCTGGATGCACATTATATTATGTAATCTTTTAATGTAGTTTCCTTTGGCATATATGTAGAAACTCTGACCCAAATTTCATTATAAACTACAATGGCCTTTCACCTACTTGCAATACGTAATTTATTAAAAGCAAGCTCGCTGACCTTGTGAGACATAAATACCTACCTGGATCATCTCAAATGAGGTAATGCTGATAATGGTTAATTATTAGACACACTGTATTATGATAATACAATGTCTCCTTCTACTCCACAGTTCCACACTTCTGTGAGGTTTATACATGCCATTCGTCATTAGACTATTATATATAAATATTAGTCCATTGTAGTCCATTTAAATCAAATTCTGTTGGTCACACAAAAAGTATAGTGACGATAATATTAAAAAGGATAGTGACCATAAAATATATTATAATACATAATATTAAATATATATATATTGGGTGGCATGGTGGTTTTAGCACAAATAAATGACCTTTGGATGCCTTTGTGTATGTTACGTTATTGTAAGAGTGTTCCTCAAGTTCTAGCAACCTTATTTTGACGTTAAAGATACATTATAGTGAGAAGTATTGGTGCCCAAGCAAACCTCTCTTGGAGGAGAGATTAGGCACTGAAGCTCACTCATCTTCTATACCGCTTTTATAACCTTCAGGGTCGCGGGGACCTGGAGCCTATCCCAGGAGGTCCAGAGCACAAGGCGGGATACACCTTGGACAGGGTGCCAATCCATTACAGGGTACACACACATACTCACACGCTCATTCACACACTATGGGCAATTTGGGAACGCCAATTAGCCTAATCTGCAGGGCTTTAGACTGTGGGAGGAAACCGGAGTACCCGGAGGAAACCCACCAAGCATGGGGAGAACATGCGAATTCCATGGACACAGAGAAGGGAATTAAGTCTGGCCAGGAATCGGACTCTGGAGGTTCAAGGCAACATTGCTAACCACTACACCACCATGCCGCCTGGCACTGAAGCTATTAAATTTAAAATTACTTGCCAAAAACTAAAAAACTTTGGTCACGTTCTACTGAAAGTAATCTGTAGTTTTCTAATCTCCACCATTTCATTTGTCACTGGGGTCATATGTTTAATCAAGGGTACATCTTTTGTCATTTTCACTGGTGAATGTCATGTACTTTAAAAATGCATTAATATGCAGAAATTGGCCATTTGGAGATTAATACCTTTAAACCTTTGATACCATTACATAAACATTTCAAGGTAAAAGTCCAAAAGAAAGTAAGCATTTTTTGTTTGCTTGTTTAGTTGGTTTGGGTTTTTTCCCTTCTTGTCCAGAGATCACAAACTCAAGATCCAACTATGCCAAAAGGCAAAGCTGCAAAATTGGCTGTCCTCTGGGTGGGAGGGATCTCATGTGCTCTTTCCCGTCAGTATCAGCAACACTTGCCAACCGCAGGTGTTTGTAAGCTCCTGTATGTGGAAGATGATAGACAGTCCTGCATTGTGAGGCAGCATGAGCATCATTTCAAATATATGCATTTTGTTGGGTTCATGTGTATTAGAGAAAGCAGGTGTTAAATCCACCATCCCTTGTTGCTTGCGTGCAACTGGGTGACTTGCTGTTGGGTGAGAATTTATAGTTGACCATAAAATGAAACTAAAGGTACAAAAGTGATAATGTATCTTGAAAGGGGTTCGACCCGACGAAGGAAGTAAGAAAGGAACGGTTGTTAGATTGTGACATAATTTTCTGATTTTCTTCTTAACAAAAATCAGGGCTTGAAGCTACCGGTGTCCCCTTATTATTTAAGTAACTTTTGCTCAGCAAGTTAAAACTAAACCTTACAATGATTTAATCAGAGCAGTGTAAAGTTTGCAGTGGTGGTTTGGGGAGCCATGTCATCTGCTTGCGTTGGTCTGCTGTGTTTTATCAAGTCCAAAGTCAGTGCAGCCATCTACCAGACAGTTTTAGAGCACTTCATGCTTTCCTCTGCTGAGTAGCTTTATGGAGATGTTTATTTTCATTTTTTAGCAGGACTTGGTACCTGCCCACACTGCCAAAAGTGCTAATACCTGGTTTGAGGAGCATGGTATCCCTGTGCTTGGTGGGTTTCCTCCGGGTACTCCGGTTTCCTCCCACAGTCCAAAGATATGCAGGTTAGGCTAATTG
>JAOVVA010000052.1:12230202-12254173 GCA_028565275.1 Leiocassis micropogon | reverse complement strand
TGTGAATGGGTGTGTGAGTGTGTGTATGTGTGTGTGCCCTGCGATGGATTGGCACCCTGTTCAGGGTGTACCCTGCCCCGTGCCCTAAGCCTCCTGGATAGGCTCCAGGTCCCCGCGACCCTGAATACAGGATAAAGCGGTATAGAAGATGAGTGAGTGAGTAAGAGTGGTATCCCTGTGCTTGATTTGCCAGCAAACTCACCCGACCTAAAACCCATAGAGAATCTGTAGGGTATTGTGTAGAGGAAGATGTGAGACATCATTTATATTTTCATTCTGGTAAAAAATTAGGAATATTTTGGATTTCTGTACAAATCTGTACCAGACTTGCGCATGCATGTTATAAACAACATCAACTTTGATTGTGTTAAAAATACTTTTATGGACTTATTCATGTTCTCTCCATGCTTGGTGGGTTTCCTCCGCACACTCCGGTTTCCTCCCACATGTGCCCTACATTTTAGAGCACTTACTTCTACTGAGTGAAAAAAAAAAGTTAATTTGTACTTGTACTTGGAGTACATTTTAAGCAAGTACCTGTACTTATACTTGAGTATTGAATTTCTGCCACCTTCCCAGCAATTATTTCTCATGCTCCCGCTTTTACAATTTCAAAAGAAATAGATGTGATAAACTGGTCATTCAGTACATTCAGGTCATCAGCTGACTTTATTTTATTGCCACATAATGTTGCTGAGCCTAGTCCTGACCAACTAAAGCAACCCCAGATCATAACACTAGCAATATTTACTTTTTTTTTATTTATTTCCTGTCTTGCGAGTTGTCGTCACACTGTTCATGTGGAAATGCTTTTACTGTCTCTAGTAAACAGTGCTGTGATTTCTTCAATCAGTTTTCACCTTTATTAAGTGCTTAAGTGATCTCCATTTAGATTCTTGATAATGGTTAATTATTACACGTACAGTGTTATAGTAATACAATAATCCATTCATGATAAACTTCCACATTCCACAGGTTTAGCACAGTCCTTACATGTTTCAATAATGTGTTGGACCATTGGTTAGAATGAGGCCCTGAAGATGCAAGCAGGCACAAACAGGAATAGCTTTTTATTAAAGCTTAACATACAGTACATAAGGTACAACGGTGTTAGGTCCGGTTCTCAACTGCTTACACACCAAATAGCCTTTTCTCAAAAAACAACTAGTCTAGCTTTGCCTCCTAGGACCAGAAATGCACACAGTGTGTTCCACTGAGGAGTACTACATTAACAAGAGATTGTTTCACATGTCTTTCATTCCATTAACAATATCACAGGATAAAATAGCTATAAAGAGAAATCCATAACTACACTTCATAGCTTAGTACCTGATTGCAGGAACTCTCTTAAGGTACTTATTTGGCATATGTAGATGTCTGTGCAAGAGAAATGTGCTGGATTGTGATGGGTTTTGGACACCTGGCAGTCTTCCCAGCAATTGTGTCATCCGCTTGTACCCTGTGTTTGTGTTTGTGTGTGTGTGTGTGTATGTGTGTGTGGGTGGGTTATTCCTGGTCTGAGTGAACTTTCTACAGACTTTATGACTTTACAAAATATGTCTCCTTTTAACCTGAGAAGATTTCTAATCTTTGTTCCTGCGTTTGAACATTTTCATATTAAGGATTTTTTTTTCCAGCCAAAAAAAAGTAAATAAAGTAATATAATTTTATATTCATCTGATATCAGGAGTAGAGCACAGATACTTTTAAAATTGAAAATTTTTGACTTGTGACCCTGTAATAGTTTTGAAGGAGCTTAAAATTAATCAATCTCTTTGGTACTTCCTAAAAATATATCAAATATATCAAATATACTGTATCTTGTTGAATGATTAAATGATCAGATAATATATTGATGTTTTAAAATTGAATTTTCAAAGCCAACACAACCCAGTGTTAAGCAATAATGAATATTATTAATCTATTAGATTCTGTTACTATATAGTATTTTTTATATGGCTTAAGGCTTCATCCAAACATCCCGATATAATTTGATTTCAGGTTAATGGGTTCTTACATGTTTATCTAGAGTTAATACTATTTTCAGTAATCATTTACAGCTGGGAAAGAGTTAGCAGAACTCCGAAATAATCTAACCCAACATGTAACTGTTTATTTACACTAGTATGCTTTTAGCATACTACTATTCATTAATTATAAACCAGTTATGCCTGATGATGATCATTGTGTGTGTGGGATACAACCTTATGCACTTATGTGCTTTTTGTGTTTTTATTTCCTACTGATAAAAAAATAAATCAATAAAGAAAATCGATGGTGCGTAATATTTAAAGTGATAATAAGTGAAGAATAAGCACACATTTTAATAAGATGGTTATTAATTTTCATTTTCACATTATTAGAAGTTTATACTTAATGTTCAGTGTAAATTCAAGAAAGTCTAACACTCTTTTTGTCCTATTTGACATGCAGAGTCGCGTTCGGTTGTGTATTCTCTTTGCTTCAAGGACTTCAAGGGCAAACAGGGACAGAAGATAAGAACATTGAGCACGTTCAAACTGTTTGCCTACGGGAAATAATCGATAACCAGAACAAGTGCAATTCCACTCACTTCACTTACTATATGCTTTAGTAAATAATGTCAAAATAGTTTTGGGTTTTCTATTAAGTGTTAAAGTTTTGTAGGTGTAATATACTAGGAATTGCAGCTAAACATGAAGAGACACATAAAACAAAATGTCATATGAAGACAAATGAAACAAACAGCACCTTTCTGAGCAGAATACAAACCAACAGAACAATTTTGTTCTCTGTACATCAGATATCAGAATGAATGTAAATGATAGAAAGTGTTTTCTGGCATGAAACCTTGACAGTCATGGATTGCACATGATGTTCCTGCAAAATGAGACAAATATAATTTTCACTTATTCTTGCAAAGTATTTTCCTCAGACACACAAGGATGACTAAAACAAACTTTTTAATATGGAAACCACTTTGCATGCTTCTTTTAGATGCTTTGAATTTACACAATTGGCAAAAATGCACCAGCCCATGACTGCATTACATAACCAAACATGAGGCATGGGCCTACTGGCAGGTCAAAATAGTGGGTGACGTGAATGAACTAAATGTGTTCCATGGACTTTTTTGGTGAATTTCCAGTCCAGAAAAAGGACATTTTCACAATTTCCCCAGCAGTCATGGACTTCTGTAATGAGTCGCTCACATTAATGAAACTTAAACTGGTAAAGGAGGAAGTTAATGATTCAAATTGAGTTTTTCATATTGCTTTAAATGTTTTTTTATAATCTTCAACATTTTTTGTAATTAAGGTTTGTGTGCACAAACCATGACACTTTGTTCTTGTTTCAGTGACTCACTACAAAACACAATCATAACATGAAATTTTGACAGAAAATGCACAAAACACAACTACAGGCTGGTTATTCAGTGTGACAAAACTGTAAGGACATGGATTTACAGTATTGTGCAAAATCATACAAAATTCACACTGATATAACCAAAAACATTTTTTTATAAATTGGCATTTGTGCCTTTTAACACTCTTGTGACTCAGGAACCAACAACAAAATGTCCTCATTTTTATTTAATTTCTAATATATTTTGTTTTTAATACTTCTTCTGTAGTTTAGAAAAACAGTACTTTTTCAAAACTAGATTTAAACCCTTCATATCCTTGCAAAATGCTATTTTGTCATAGTAGAATAACTTACACAGGGTTTTTTTTTAACCTGCCACGCATTCAGATTTATGGTCAATCCTTTAACCTATATTTAGTTAGATATACATGTTTACCACCCTGAACCAGCATGTAAACCACATCAGGTAGTAAAATCAGCAGAAGCAGCTTTGACCTAACCTCATCTGCAGTGCGTCATTCCCGACCTTGGTATGACGGCACCAGGATTACTTTGAAGAAGAGTTGACAGGAATGTTTCAGCTATGAGTCAACCAATTGCAGGGAGCAGTACCACTTCTAGTGGTGTTCTGCTATCATACTGACCCTCCACGTGGTATCTGTTGACACAGGCAATGTGCAGGAAGGTCTCTGATAAGAGATTACTTTAAAAGACCGGATTGAGAAGTGTACCTAACAGACCCTGACTGCAAGGTAAGAACTGAACGCATTACATTCATGATATTCTGACTTAGGCTTTGATGTCTATAAGCTCCAATTGATGTCTAGCTTGTCTACTACATTTCAGAGTGGAAGCAAAAGTTTTCTTTGAAGGAAAAAACATGCTTCTATACGTGATCTTTGCTATGACACTGGGAACCACAACAGGTTTGTATCCCTTGTTATAGTCAGAGTTCAGCTTTCTTCATGAAACAGTCTTAACAGATTCAAAATGAAGCTCACACATTTGTGCTTTGTCTACCATATAGCATTTCCTGTCAATCAAGGTTCTGCCAGTCGAGAGGGATTTTGGAGTCTCCAGGATGAGAGTACAAATCTAGCCATTAATAAAAAAGATGCCACCAAGCAATTTGAGTGAGTTTCTTTTTTAGAGTGCTTCGTATTTATTATTAATTATAAAATGAAAAGTGGGTATAAAAACAACAAATCAATTCATGTGTTGCAGTGGAATGTGGAAGAACCATGTGGTGAGCAGTGACCTTTACTCTACAGATTCTATGGCAGCTGATCTCAGACACAAACTGAGCCAGGAGTCAGACCGTCTACGAGCTCGCTTAAAACAGGAACTTATGGATCTCCGTCAGAGACTTTCTCCCTTCCCCAGCCACCCCCATGACACCTCAACTAATGTCGAGGAACTTCTGTCTCCCTTTACCAAGGGCCTCCAGATCGCTCTTGAATCCAACACGCAACAACTCTGCAGTAATCTCACAATGACAATCCAAAGGGTTCGTTCCGCTGGACCTTTACTATACCAAGAGGAAATCGAGAAGATTAATCAAGCTATGGACGAGAATCATAAGAGAAGAACCGCTGCCTTTGAGGACTTTAAAACTAAGGCCTTTGAGGCAATCGAGGAGGAAAAAGACAGCAGTAGGAAGGATCTTTGGGAGGAGGTGACAGCCAGGCTGGGCCAAGAGATCTGTTCATTCAGTTTGGAAGTACAGGGGAAGATGGCAGCACTGAAAGTCACATTAACAACACTCCTCACATCATCAGAACCCTTAGATGCTGAAATGGTTTCCAAAGTGGACCAGTTCTGTGAGGGCTCCTCATCGCAAAATCATAAATTTATTGCTGATTTAGTGCAGCAAATATCTATGCTTGAGGAAAAGCAGAGTAAGGGTGAGCCGTCAAGTCATGTAAACATAGATTCCATACAAGAGGATTTCTCGACCAGACTAAACGCCTTACTCCAGGACATTGTACACAGTATCAACTAGCGCAATGCTTCTTCCTCTCCTGTCACATTAGAATGAGCTCTTTAATGTAAATAGTGAAAACATGAAACTGTACAGTGTGAATTATTGTATTTTTATAGAAGCATGTCTCCTAAAATGTCTAGTTAAGACACTTTTTTTAATAAATAAAAGAAGAATGTAGTGTCTGTTTGTCTTCTTTACAAACAGTCCAATACAAGAAAACACCAATGAACCTTTTTTTTAAATGCAGTTTATTGAACTTTGCCTAATCAATATCTAAAGTATTCTATTTTTTTAAATTGAAACATTAAAAGTGTGTGTGTGTGTATGTGTATATATATATTTTGCCAATTGTTGTCTTCTTAAGTAAAATTAACAACATTTGTATACGTATATAAAATGTAATTCATTAATTGTAGGATTGAGAAATCATACAAAGCAACACACTCTGACTAAATAGTAATTTGCCATAATTATTTCTAGAGTGAAATACAGTAGACACAGTAGAAATGATGTGGCACATCTCCAAATGAACTGTAAGTGCAACAATAAACACTTTTATTCTTATAAAGCAGTATATAAATTCTTCAAGTTAAACACAAAATGTTGTATTTACAGATTGGGATGATTTAAAAATACTTTTTTTTATAATCTACGGTATTAGTTAGATGTTAGATGTTCTTGCGATGCACAATAAGATATAGATACAGTATACTAAGCTGTCTTAGAAGATCTTGTCTTGTTGCTTGATGACTGGCTGGCTCTGCTGGCTCTTTTCTTTAAAAACAGATCACCAACCTACCAGACTTTCTTCATCACAAACCATCCAGCCAGAACAAGTAGCAATACACCAGCAGTAGCAAAAATAGCCCCTACCACCACCCCAGCAATGTTATCCTGGCTTCTGTTGGACAATCCCGCGCCTCCTGCTGAAGTAATAAGTCATGTCAAATTTTATTTATATAACACATTAAAATGACTTTCATTAACCTAGGAGTTGTACAGGTGGAGCCTAAAGTGTAAGATAGCTTAAGGCTAAAGCTTATAAATAAAATAAAATCACACCAATAATGATTTTAATGAAAATAAATTAAATAAAGAAGAGTAAGAGTTATAATATTACAGTGAGGGAAAATAAATATCCATACGCTTTCGTTTTTGATATTTAATATACGAGCATGTATACACTTAAAATTTATATAAACAAATACATGAACAGTTTGATGGCAAAATAAGATTTCTGGCAGTTTAAAAAAAAATGAGCAGTTTTATGTTTTATTTGGTTTTTGATGAGAGCACCTTTTTATAGTACAGGGATGTCCTGTGTAATCAGACATCAACATCGCATATCTGTTGTCCCAAAAGTTTATAATAGGGTCCAAATAGAGTCCACCGGCTGATTAACTCCATGCCACATTGATGCATTAATAACAATCATTTGCCTAAAATAATAGTCTGAAAATGGGATTTATCTCATTTTTCTGTCAAACCGTTCATATATAATATGGTTGAGCTGGCCATCCAGCTATTTAACCCTAACTTTTTTGAGAGTAGCTTCTCATTTCTGAAACAACCATGTCAGAAGACATTTCCTGTGGTTATGGCAAAGATACAGTTGCTCTGTTTCAGAAGAGTCAAATTATTGTCCTGCTTCAAGAAAAAAAAAAACTAAGGAGATCATTGAAACTGCTGGGACAAGAACTGGAAACCGCTTATTACAACCTGGAAGGATAGTGGTGAACCATCATCTTCGAGGACAAAATGTGGTTGGGGAAAAAGATTAATGATCATGTTCGGCAATCACTTAAACGGCTGGTGAAATATAACTGTAAAAAAACAACATTAAAATTTCTGGTTATGTTTATTAGTGAATGTGGGAGCATTTCCATGCTGTGCAGACTTATCAGCTAAACAAATAGCTCCAACTTTCTCATAAAGAATGGACTAATGTAATAAGTCCAGATTTACCTTCCTCCCAGAGTGATGGGATCATCAGGGTAAGAAGAGTGGTGGAAGAAGTGAGGCACCCATCATGCCTAGAGCCTACTGTACAAGCCTGTTGGGGCAGTGTTATGATCTGGGGTTGCTTCTTTTGGTCAGGTCTAGGTTCAGAAACATTATGTACCCACAAGAAATAGGTCAACTGTTGACCTAAATATAATAAATGACCAGGTTTTTCTATTAATGGATTTAATGTTCCTGATAGCACAGGCTTATCTCAAGATGACAATGGTATTATTCATCAAGCCCAAATTGTGAAAGAGTGGTTCAGGGAACATAGGACATCATTTTTACACATGCATTGGCCACCACAAGGTCCAGCTCTTAACCCTATTTAAAATCTTGGGATGTGAGGGGGACACAGTGGTCCAAACCATAATCAGTACTCCCATAATCATCACTGACAATTAATTTGACTGTGTGGACAGAAATAAATGCTGTGATATTGCACAAGCTTATCAAAATGATGCTACAGCAAATCAGAGTCAGGAAAAAGCAAAAAAGTCAAGAACACTCTTGAGGAGTTCCGTGTGTCATTGTCAAAGTCTACCGTTAAGAGATGGCTTTATGAAGTAAGTGCAGATGCTTCACACCAAGGTGCAAACCACTGGTAACGCTCAACAACTGAAAGGCCTGATTAGACATTGCCGGATTCTTCGGACTGATGAAACCAAAATTAACCAGAATAATGGGTTAAAATAAGAAGCAGAGCTCATGATCCAAAGCATACCACATCATCTGTCAAACGTGGTGGAGGCAGTGTTATGGCACAAACATGAATGGCTGCCAATAGAACTACATCACTGGTGTTAGACCATTGTTGACCTGACTGTTCAAAAAAAAAATAATGGTTTCTTAATTGTATAGGGTCATACTCCCTGCTGAGATTCAGCCAAATGCTGCAAAAGTGGTAGGACACTGCTTCATATTGCACATGGATAGTGACCCAAAACATACAGAAAAGCTACCCAAGGTAAAAAAAATTCAGTCAGTCACCTGATCTCAACGGAGCATGCTTTTTACTTACTGAAAACAAGACTGATGCCAAAAAGAGACACAGACAAGCAGCAGCTAAGGGCAGCTGCAGTAAACACCTGGAAAAGCATCGTGAGGGAGGAAACTCAGCATTTGGTTATGTCCATGGTTTCTAAACTTCAGGTAGTCATTGACTGCAAAGGACTTTCATCCACATATTAAAGGCAATCCTTATGCTTGTTATTATGTTAGTTTATTTCATTGTTTATGAGCCCCCTAAAATGTTTTTTTTTTGTACATGAATCTTACTGTAATTCATGAATTGTTAATGCCATGAGTTTGTCGAATCCCATGAATTAAAGCTGAAAGTCTTGACTTCACTTACATCTTGAGTGTTTTATTTCAAATTCAATGGGGTAGTACACGCATACACACTGTTTGTGATAGTATGTTTTTATGAAGGGTTTACGTAAAAATAAATCAAGTCCTAAATACAGATTACACCTGGTGTAGTTTGCATCCTCACACAGATGTGTCTATACAAGACTTTGCAAAGACAATTGAAAAGAATCACCGGATGACCTGAAACCAGCAGGAGCATCTGTTACACAATGAACAAGAAGCAGCACCACAATCATCTCCTTTCCCCTACCTCTTGGGAAGCACCTGTGCTTAAAAAGAAGTATAAAGATATGTCTTTTTAGACAGTATACTCTGGGGGGAAAGTCATATTTCAGCTTTACAAGTTTAAAGAAAAAAAAAGGTTATGTGAATGATCCAAAAATACGTTACCAGATGGTCTGACCACTACATGAAGCCTAGTGGTCAGACCATCATAACAACTGCTTATTTGAAATAGGTACTAGGACTAGAAATATGAATGGAGGATTTTAAAAGGACATATTAGAGGAGACATTATTCTCATCCCCCATGGAGCTGAAGATGCTCCATCTAGACTGTGTCATCATCTATGCCGCTTTATCCTGTATACAGCATCACGGGGGCCTGGAACCTATCCCAGGAGACTTAGGGGACATGGCATGGTACACCCTGGGCAGGGTGCCAATCCACTACAGGCAATTTTGATAGGCCAAATGTCTTTGAACCGTGGAAGGAAACTGGAGTACCCGGAGGAAACCCAACAAACACAGGGAGAACTCCATGCACACAAAGGCGAGAATCAAACATGCCCGGGAATCAAACCCAGACCCTGGAGGTGCAAGACGGCAGTGCTAACCACTAAGTCACTGTGCCGCCACTTCACCTAGACAAAGACCCCAAATATAAAACAGAATAAGGGCTATATTAATGTTTAATTTGTGCTGTCTTTACATTTTTTTACTGTACATTTTCGTTGTGTATGGTTATACAGTAAACATATACTTTATGCTTACAACATTTATACATGTTTCAATCAAACCCCTTATTCTCAGCAAAAGGCAATCCTAATGCTTCAGCATACCAAGACAACTTGGACAATGCTGTGCTTCCAACTTTGTGGCAACAGTTTGGGGAAGACCCTTTTCTATTTCAACATGACTGTGTCCCAGTGTACAACTTGACTGGCCCACACAGAGCCCTGACCTCTACAACATCAAGCACCATCAAGCACAGTATGGAATGAACCGGAATGGGGCCAGACCTTCTCGTCCAACATCTGTGCCTTACCTCTTAAATGCTCTACTAAATGAATGCGCACTAATTCCCACGATGTACTGTATGTATGTACTAGAAGTAAATTAAATGTTTCCGATTATTTATTTTCCTTTACTGTAAATGGCAATGAGTTGTAAAGCATTGGAAATCCACATAAAACAAAACTTTTAGATCAAAATATAAAATTACATGCACATTCATAACATTATGTTAAGAACTTCTTACCATACGCAGAAGCAGTGGGTTCAGGAGCTGAAAAAGCAAAGGGTTACGAGATCCTTTTCAATGATAGACATACTGTAGGTATTTTGCATAAACTGAATAAAGGCATCGCGCATATATCGTATTGTGAAGCTTATACGTACACTTACTTTGGGCAGCTGTATAAAGTGGCCCCGTTGTCAAGGTTGCTGTGTTCAGTTGTCCAGACTGCACCTCCACAGATCTCTTTCTTCTACCATTGCAAGACTGCACAAGCAGTACAAAATTTCTTGTAAATTACATTTGTATTTGCTGTGATTTAAAAAAAAAAAGAACCAAATCAAACTCTTACATTGATAATGCTCTGGCATGAGTCAGGCTCACAGAGTCTCAGTATGCAATGTATGTAGATGGTGGACTTGTCTAGGTTGCGATGCTCCGCGAAACGAAACGTCTCAAAGGAGAACCTGCTACTTTTAGCAACCCCGTTGCTCAGGACAGTAGTCCGAGAGTCAGTATTACACCTGTGGAGAAACAGGCCTGACTCTTAAGCAAGAATAAGAGCAAATTAAGCAGAATGTAATAAAGAGTAAAAGAATGAAGATGGACAAAAGCTGTAATTCTCACACTGTGAAAAAATCGAATTGTGAACTGTTGTTGGAGCTATAAGGCGATGGAGTTGCAAAGCAGTGGTCCAAGAAGAGATTAAAGCTATAACAAATAAAACACAAATAAAAAGTAAATTATTTATTTCAAAACAAATAAACACATTTCTAACTTTTTTTTTTAACATTTGCAATTAATAAAGATGTGTTCTTACTTTCCAGAAAGATTAACTGCTTTCACGTCTACGTAGACACGGGTTCGCAGTTGTAGTCCACTAGGTGGGATCACCAATGGATAGGAAAGGGTAGAATCCTACGAACATATCAGGTTATGGAATCAAAATTAAAAATATCTTTTAAAGATGTTCAAATTAATCTGGAAAGGGACTCACGTTGTAAACGCTCATGCTGAGGGTATCAGTAAAGCTTCCATTTTTGTCATTAGTCGCTACTGATACCGATGATCTGGAAATTGAAAATAATGCTCTTTTTAGGTCTTGAGGTTTTTAACAAGGGCACACAAATGGTTTTATGCAGGTTTTAGTCAGTATGCTCTCTGTAAAGGTTGCGTATGTAAGACAAGCGAAAATTGAATAATTTAAATTGAGTCATTTAATGAAGTGAAATAGGCAGGGATGGGTTTGAAACTTACGCCACTATCTTGGTGTTGTTGATGAGGTACTCGAGAGGGTAACGGCAGGAAAAGTGATAGTAGAGGTCTGTGGAATAGCTGACGACACCTGCCAAGGAGGTTGGGGTGTCGATGTAACTGGTGATGACGACTGACTGGATGGTGGAGAAATGGCTGAAAGGTCCAGACGGACTGGGAATCTCGTTTACAATCTGTGCGCATGACAAATAACACAGTGGCCATTGATATATATATTTTTCCCCAGGCCATATACCTGTATATATATATATATAATTTCATTTTCATATCTACACATATTTACACATGATTATTTCCCTACATTGCTTTTACATACAGATGATGATGCCAAAACCATTATTAAGTAAAATAGGAATGCATTGTTCTCACCTGAAGTGACTGCCGGCACAGGTTGCCCTGAGTGTCGTTGACCGGTAGTTGATACCGGATGACAGGAGGATTCACGCTGGTGTCTATAGTGCCCATGCACTGGCTATTATTGTGCATGCCATTTAGTGCCAGGCCGGTTGGGTCAAAACCAGCCCACTGTGCTGTGCATAGGTTAACCTCCAGTTTGATAATGTTGACTCCACAGTCCACATTCAGGTCATCATTATCTGATGAGACAGGCAGAAAATTAATATCTGCTAACATGAGAGACATGGCAAAAGGTCAGCACCCATTTTGGGACTCACTTGGCACTCTCTCATAAAGCGAGGAGCAGTTATAGAGCGAGAGTACCGGTTGGAGGGCCAGGGCCAGCACTGTGAAAACCAGCAAACACGGCATCCTGAAGAGCATCAATGGAACGTGCCTGGAGAAGATCCTAAAGAAATGATTAAGCTTTTTTAAGCTTGCCCAAATTCAACTTCAAAGTGCATGAAAATATTACTGACAACATTGCAAATCTTGCCTTTAGATCAATCTTTATTATAAAGGATATTTGACCGAAAATGTACAGTAGAATGATTATAATACTTTGCATTCGGTCACTCTAGCCAATAAGTTTTAGATGAAAAGTCAGTATACCATACCTGGTTTAGTTCTGAGACAGTTATGCACAAAGCTACACCTTATATAGTATCAAAAGTCCAGATAAGTGTGAACAGGTTGATATTTACTGTAGGTCTAGGGGATTCCCACATATCACATATCACCCCTCCCACTGGTGCTGTATATCATATACCATAGACTCACAGTTTGTTCAGAACTGAACTCTGAAGACAGTAGGAAGGTAGTGTTGATGTCTCACAGCCCCAGGCTCTGTGGTTTCATCCTGAGCTTGGTTTTCCACCTGTGTCTACCTGGGTTTCCCTCCAACTACAGTAGCAAAAAAACATAATGGTAGGTGGGTTGGCGAGGTGTCGATGTGTGTGTGCATGGTATCTTGTAATAGACTATTGTCCCTTCCAGGGTGTATTCATTCCTCACACACAACACTCCCCACTCCCCAAATACTTAGAGTAAAGTCCATATCTCCCACAACCTTGACCAGCATAATACACCTACTGGCGATGACGGAATGAACTCCAAGGATCTGAGACAGACATTTAAACAGCTATAGTAACGTTTTTAGGTTTTGCCATACAGCAAATTGTGTCACTATTGTCATTACATTGATTCTGTGGCACTTTATTGGATTTTAAATGAAATAATAACAATTAGATTGGCATGCACAGTTGATATAATCTGTCATCAGACATTTATGCATAATACATGACAATGAATACCAATTATTTTTTAAATGTAAAAACTTTACATGATTGTTAAAACAAATTGCAACATCATTTAAAACCCATTTGTCCCATTCATACCTTATTTGGTGTTACTGGTTTTCTAGGACTGGAGCACTCGTCTTTAGTAAGTAAAACATCCAGTAGATTTTTTTTTTTTTTCAGGTGATTGGCAGCTAACAACAAATATTATCAGTTTTGCCCTAAAAATTTTCATAGCTTCCTAACTGTTTTATAGATTAGGTAGTATCATCCAGCCTTCATTCTCATTGCTGTTCTTTGAATTTTGAGGCATATACTGTAGAAGGACCTGCGCAGGTAAGATGTTTAGTACTTTTCAGAATTGATTCTGTCATCCTGTCAGGCACATTTCACCATGTTTCACAGTTCAGGCAGTATGTTATAGATCACACGCTGTCTCATTCAGCATTCAAGCACTGATCTGTTATCACGGTATGTGGGAGATCCAAAGCCTATCCCGGGAGAATTCATCCCAGATGGTATGCCAGTTTATCAAATAGCACCTCACACACAAAATGACACACATACACACCTACAATTCATTGCTATCTACTGTGTCACCAGGGATTATCTAATATACTGTACATACAGTGTGCATAGATACTCTCATAATAAAAGCTGAAATTCTGTTATTTCAGTCAAATTGTCCAGAATGCAGAATATATACTTACAAACGTAGCAAAACCTTTTAAAAGGTCTCATAATTAGCTTTTAATTGCTTCATTGACTCTTACAAGTACATGAACTGCCCTCAAGCACAAACCAGGGAATGAATATACAGCTTTTATGTGTGTGGGTCCTCATTTACTTGACTCTAAAATCTGATCCATTTTGAACCAAAACAGGGTTCTAGGAGCCAATAAATCATATAATACACAGTTCATGACAGGTCACATAATAGGTGAAATGAGGTATCGTCCCCCAGGGATGTACAGGTATGAATACAGGAAAGATGATATATACAACATAGCACTTTGCCACAACTAATCAACTTTAGTTGGGTTTAATGCATATAAGGTTTCAGGATCTGAGTGACTTGAGAAAGCCCTACAAGCTTGTCTGACCTAGTGAAAGGTTTTATTTGATACAAACCATACACAAATACTGTATTACTGTACTGTGTTACTGTATAACTAAAAACACCTTGTGGTCAGATTGCATTTATCCTGCATGAGTATAAGGGATCCGTTTTACATAACACAATTCTTTGGAGCATACAGTAGATAGTAGTAAAAGCAAGATGGTTTGCTAGCAGACATTAGATGTTAGTAATAGGAGCTCTGAAAAGATTTTGCCTGGGAAACAGTGAAGTATTGATATGTAAAAAAAAAAAAAATTATAAATAAATAAAAAACTGTTAAGTAAATGAGATCAAAATATTTTTTAATATGAGATATTAAATATTTTTATCATTGAGTGTTTTTGCATGCATAATGTGTGTGAGGAAGGAAGGTTTACGCATAGCACGCGGTCGGCTTTTTCGTCACAGCCCATGTTTTTTCAGTAGATTTTCTTAGGAGTTTAATAAAGAAATTTGCTAGAGCATTTTGACAGCAGCGTGTAAATTAAAAACAAATGTAACTGTTGATTTATGTTCTACATTGACTCCGGTGTACAGATAAAAGGTAATTTGTTATTCATGACCTCATTAGTAAGTACTAACTGTACATAAAATCCTGGTATATATTTTTTAATGACATTCAGAGACACTATTTCCACAAATGACCACCCTGTAGATGTAAAGCCATGAGCTCATAATTAGGAATTTGATGTCTTTATAACTGTCACATGATTAAAACAGTGACAAATTGTGCTCTGGTTTTAATGCATGTTTTTTATAAATATAATAAACATCAGAAAATACATGATCCAGTGTCCAACTCAGTTATGTGAAGTCCTAAACAAACCCTAAATAGGGGCAGGATTTTTAAAAAAATAAGGAAGGAACAAAGTGTCCCAGATGTCATTCCTATCATGCAAAGAGGAAATAAAACTATAACCTGCTATAGCTTGTTATTGTGTGCGCTTCCTGTATATATTTTCAGACACCAACAATTGCATGATCGTATTTCCTGGAGGACCTGTGGCCATCAGTCTCATTTATGAAACCAGCTTAACAGCGTAAAGAGATACCCTGGGAATTTGAATTTGTGAGACTAGACTTTACTCTGATGCTATGATGTCAAACTCCATGATTCTATGACTACATAAGATTCAGAAAAAGAATCCTGCCATTGACACATTGGTGAATCAGAGGATTTGGCATCTCAGGTTATTGTTGGTCAACTGCTATTTGAAGTGTACACTTTGTTCTAGGCTTTGCACTAGTGAAAAATATCAAAAGAAGTCATTATAAGGAAAAAATATCAAGGCAATTATCACACTGTAAAAAGAACACAATGATCAGCAAAATGGAGAACCGGCTATCTGCAGGAAATGTGTGAATTATGGAGTTTTGCCTTTTCAGCAAGACGTGACAGTTACTTTTGGGAAGAACACAAAAGTTATGATTAATTAAACAATCCTTTATGCAAAATATAGTCGAATTATAGTCATTTCTCCAAAATGAAACTGTCTAAAACAGTCCGTTCCCATATATTTCCTTTGTGGCTTTTCCCAAGAGCTGACATGAAGCTCTGACTGACTAATTAAACTTATTTCTAATTATACTTAATTTTTCAATGTACTCATATTGGATAGGATTCGATTCATTTTGCAAATCTTTTCCAAAAAATAAAGGGGGTAAACTTAAGTTGAATTTAATAAGGTGGCACGATGGTGGGGCAGTGGTTAGCACCTCCTGGTTTCTGGTTCGATTCCTGCCTCGTATCTATGTGTATGGAGTTTGCATGTTGTCCTTGTTCTTGGAAAGTTTTTCTTCAGGCTGATTGGCATTCTTAAATTGCCCATAGTGTGTGAATGAGAGTGTGTGTGCCCTGAGATGGATTGACACCTTGTCCAAGGTATCCCCCACCTTGTGCCCTAACTCTCCTCGGATAGGCTCCAGCATCCCCCTCCCCCCCCGCCCTGCAACCCTGAATACAGGATAAAGCAGGACAGATGATGAGTGAGTGAGTGATTTTCCGGATCAGTATTGTATCTTCATTTAAAACTTTTATCCTGGACAAGGTCATGATAGCACCAGAGCCTATCCTGGGAACACTAAGTATGAGGCAGGACTACAAGAGCAATCTTTTCCCTGGCACGTCACACATATTTATTCACATCTAGCAGTAATTTAGAGCTGCAGATTCTGGCATGTTTATGTGAGGTGGGAGGAAACCAAAGGAAACACTCAGGGACAAAGGGAAAATGTGAAATTTTATACAGACAGTGACCTGAGCTCAGGGACCCTGGAGCTGTGGAATGCAATCAGGAACCACTGTGCCGCCATGCTCAACTTTTTGTCTTTAAATGTGCTTTATAAATAAAACCGACATAACTCGACTTTATACTGACCTCTAAACCCCTGAAGTCAGAATAAAGTCAAAAAGTTATATAACAATATTCTGTATTGCTGACACTTGCCTAATGCGAGGGAGGGGCGGGGGGAGTTGTAGAATACTATTTGTACTTAATTTTTTTACTTTTAAAATGTTAAAAAATTTTTGTTTCTCACTCATTTTCTACCACTTATTCTGTACACGGTTGAAAGGGGCCTAGAGCCTATCCCATGGGACAGGGGGGAATCGCAGGGTCCAAGAACGCACATACTACTGGCAATTTGGAAACACTAAGTAGCCTAATCTGCATGCCTTTGGACTGTGGGAGGAAACCCACCAAGCACAGGACGAACATGCAAACTTCATGCATACAGACCCGAGGAGGGAATTGAACTCTGACCCTGGAGCTGCAAGGCCACAGTGCTGACCACTACGTAAGCAGGCCGGCATACAATATATGATATTTTTTTAAATGTCAATGTAGAAACATGGCCATGAGAGTTAACCTGGGTAACTTTACAAAATAAAATTAATAACCTACAATATATGGAGTATGTAAACCATGGTTCTATGGCATTTGGTCAACACTTTGTACTGTCTAAAACCACATGTATTTCACACACTCATCTCACCATTTAGATGATCAGCAAATAAAAGAGGTCTTCAAGGTTATGCATTAATGCACATTATTTGATGGTACAGAACTGAACCCATGTGCCTGACAAGACAAGCAAGGGAAAGCAGCCTACTGTGTTGTAGCAGGGACCTTATATAGACCACCCACATGAGGTCAAGGTCACAGTCACAGCAGTTTTTTGGTGACTGCTGAGGAAATGAGGAAATGAGCTAGGAATTCTAGCTCTGAAGGAAACCACCCTGGTGGTCTGGCACTAAAGAAATAAGAACAGCTGTAACTCTGGGCATACTGGTTTAAAGATGTAGTATTTAAATGCATTTGCATTCTTCAGAACTTTTTAGGACTAGTCAAAGTTTCTATTTGTTGTGCATGAAATCCTTGCATGTAAAAGAAACTCCAAAATAAGAGTAATTTGTTTCTTGCAATTAATTGCAATTTAATTATATATATTT
This sequence comes from Leiocassis micropogon, assembly GCA_028565275.1. NCBI lineage: Eukaryota > Metazoa > Chordata > Actinopteri > Siluriformes > Bagridae > Leiocassis > Leiocassis micropogon. The sequence continues at coordinate 12,236,474 of JAOVVA010000052.1, read as the reverse complement.
ATTATTATTATTATTATTATTATTATTATTATTATTATTATTTTATTTAGTAAAAATTGCAAAACCTATACAGTAAGAACAATGCCACTCTACTGTAAAAACATTAGACAAAAAAAGGTCAGAAAATAATATTGAAAAATTATTTCAGAAAAAAATATTGAAAGAAATACTACATTGAAATAGAAATGTTTTTTTTTTAGATTCCAAACCCCCTTCTGAAATTATTACTGTTTATTATTACAAAGTAAATAATGGTAATGTACTTATAGTTGGAAAATATCACATCTAAGAATGAAAAAAAAATGAAACATGAATTATTATTTTGACAATACATTTTATAAATCTCCTGCAAAAGTGTAGTCTCCATTGTTGACCTGTGCTTCACTATATTTTGATGACATTTTTAAAGTAATTTGTTAATATTATTTTTGCTGGAAGCATGACACATTTATTATTTTATTAATTATTTAAGATAACGGCAGCACGGTGGCGTGGTGGTTAGCACTGTGGCCTCGAAACTCCGGGGTTGAGGGTTCAAGTTCATCCTTCGGCCCTGTGCGTGTGAGGTTTACATGTTCTCCCTATGCTTGGTGTGTTTCCTCCCACAGTGCAAAGACATGCAGATAAGGCTACTTGGCATTTCTAAATTGCCCGGAGTGTGTGAGTGACAACCCTGTACTGGGTACAGAGGATGTGTGAGTGAGAGTTTACACGAATCAGTGAAACAATGGAACTATTAAGCAAATGCTACCATCTAGTGGACAACTACAGGAATTTCTTTCACTTTTGTTTGTTAGGAATGTTCTAGCAGAGTTAACCTCTGGAGTTTGGTGATGTGTCGAATGGTCTTGTGGACAAAAAGATGTCTTGAGGAATAGTCTCCAAACTTTCTGAAGGACTTTTTAGACATTTTTAGCATGGTTTCTGGTTCTCATTTTCAGTTCAGTCCCTGTACCTGAGCAGTTTCAGAGAAATGTTTTTTTTTGTTTGTTTGTTTATTAAGCCACACAGTGACCTATGAATCATTCAAGCATTAAAAAAAACATCTAACTTAAGGCATGAACCAGTGAGAAATACGTGCAGATGATCATGATGATGCTCATGATGATCATGATGATCATAATGATGATCATGATGATGCTGAATGGTTGGAACAGACAAGAAGGGAAATGAGTTGTATATTTAGGCACTTTGTAGCCTGTCGCAGTAAAACATTTGTTCACTTTTTTAAAATTATTTATCTACATTATTTAATTAGATTGAATATGAAGGAATGAGTTGTGACTCAAGACCTTTGCGCACAGCACTGTATCCTGGGTGTCAATGTAACCATCTCGGCTCAGCAGTAGGCGGGTCCATCTGTTTCCTCAAAAGTGGTCAGCACACATCAGGAGTAGGCGGGTCACTCCCTCTAGAATAACATAAAGAGCATGCAACAAAAACTGAACAGAAATACAAACACAAGGAAAAACCTACATCTCATTGTTCTTTAGCAACGATCAAGTCGAACCCCATACAGTAAGAACAAAAACCTTGTTCGGAGAAATACTCAAACTCGTGAGTATTTCAAACTCGTGACAGATACATGGAACCATTAAATAAGTGAGCTTGAATATGATGGTCACACCCATGACCCATATACAGTATGAATCAGAAATTTACTACGACTATCGCGTCCCCTAAAGATTGATGTACTGCACATATTGAAGGATGCTGTGGTGTTTATTATTATTATTATTATTAATATTATTATTATTATTATTATTATTGTTGTTGTTGTTTTTTATTATTATAACGTATATTGACCATAGTACTCTTATGCCTGTTAAACATGAAATTCCAGATTTTGTCCTCCATTTGCTGTTTTAATAGCCTGCACTTTTCTGGGAAGACTTTCCAGTGGATTTTGGTTGTCCTGCTTAATAATGACAAACCATGTCTTCATGGACCTCAGATTGTGCACAGGGACATTGTCATGCTGAAGCATGTTTTGGCCTTGATTTCCAGTGAAGGGAAATCGTAGCAGTGCAAAGACATCCTGCTCATTAAGTCGATCTTTGTGAAAACAGTATGGAGAAGGAATACATGGTTGTGAAGGTCAAGCATGAACAAACCTTTGGGCATACAGTATGCAGTAGTATAGCGAGAGAGAGAGAGAGAGAGAGAGAGAGAGAGAGAGAGAGAATGAAGATGATGTTGGCTACAAAAAAAAAATCAGAAGGATTATCCAGTTGCTGTAATTTAAGAATGTTTTAGTAAAAAAAATAATAATTGTTTGCACATACCCTTTTACGTCATGTATGAAAACAGGATCTTCCAGAATACACATTTTAATCACGGAATAGTCTTTGGAAAAGCTTACCAGGTCGACCTTACTTTATAATAAAATGTACTGCTGTGAGGATTTTTTTTTTTTAGAGATTCAAAAATACTGGATGTCTAGACTGTGGGGAAAGAAATATGAATATTTTATTTACAAAACATAATAAATTGTTGTTGTTGTTTTTCTTTTTTCACACTGATACTATCCCCAGCTTCAGTGCGTTTATTTTCCTTGTCAGCTTTAGGTTGAGCATGAACAGGACTAAACAAAAAGGATACGGGATATTTTTTTTTCTTCACAAAACTGCGTTTTTCCTTCCTCTCCAGTTTCCTTTGCTGATCTTGCTGTGTTGACTCTGAGCAGAAGTCACGAGAAGGGTTGTGATTCACTTTACCGATTCGATTCCTACCAATGAGCCTTAACAAGAATCTAAAGTATTAAAGTATTTGATTAATTTGACCCATTGATTTATGACTCAAGTTAAAAATTAAAAATTCTTTTATCACCAGTGTTGGCTCAGAGTTTGTGAAGCTCATCAATCAAAAATTAAACAAAGCAATAAAGTAAAGAATTTTTGTACAAAATATAACTGATCTAATTTCGTGTCTATAGCAAATTTTTTATTCACAATATGACATGACATATGGTATGCATTAGTTAGTACAGTACCTACAAAAAAAAAAAAAAAAAAATCCAAGGAAAGACAACTGGTGAACCAGCTACAGGATCATGGGTGCCCAAGGTTCACAGATGCATGTGGAATGCAAAAGATTGACCATGTGATTCACTCCTATAATGAGATAAAGAATTTATAATATAAAATTTCTATCTACTCTGTATAAAATTAATAAATGTATCCCAAATAAGCAAGCCAGAGATAATGTTGGCAGAGAAAACTCCCTGAGACGACATGAGGAAGAAAACTTAAGAAGTACCAGACTCAAAAAAGAACCCATGCTCATCTGGATGACACCAGGAAAAGAGAATTATTCTGCACAGTCCATGTCTTAAAAACATTCAAAGCTATTTTGGCAGCACAAGATGGTATTAGGAAGGTGGTTTTAATACTATGGATAATGCTTCAGTTATGGAAAATCCACATAAAAATCCATATGGAGTCAACACCTTATGGACTTAAAGCAACAAGGCTGTCATATTGTATGTGCATTTTGAATAAACCTTCATAAACTGATTCTTTTTTTTTTTTTTTTCGTTTTCTCCATGCAGTGAGCCAGGAAAGTTGGCAGGCCAGTACTTTAAAAAGTTTGTGTACAGTCAGTTCTTTGGAATTTCTTTTTATTCAGCTGGGCTAAAGAGAAAAAAATGTCATAGTCAAATATAAATCAGTCTAATCTGTTCTAATTCTAATATGCAACTTTGCCATTTATCATTGATTTACTCCATGCCTAATTCATCGACACCTTTTCTTCAAACCCTCATCACCTTTATATGGCCTGGACACTCCACTGCGGCTCTATCACTATAATAATCTACATGCTTTAAACAAGTGTGCAAGCCCATCACTACCAGTAAAGAGTTTGGAATATGGAATGGAGCAAAATATTGTTCCCAGCTGTAGTCCTTGTCATTTTTGTGTCATCATCAGGGATCTCCCAGTATTCCAGCTGGGAAATCATGTTCACAGCAGATTTAAATCTGGTTATGGTTATGGCTGCAGTGTTCCTTCAACTGCATTATGTACAGTATGAATCTTTTCTTCCCCCTCATTCCCCTCCATATTGCACAGATTGAATTTCCTGGTATGCTTTTCCATTCGGGATTTTGTAAATATAACATATACGTTTAAACACATGAAAGCATTCTGAAAGAAGCAGAAAAGCAGCAGAGGAGTAAGTTCGTTTTGTGGTGTGTAGTAGTAGGCATACTTCTCGAGCAGTGCACACACTATGTAGCACTGTAGTATGTAGTGTGGCTCGTGAGGAGGATTGTAGGACTTTGTGCACACTCTCAGTCTCACTCTCTTCACTCTTTCTGCGTGTTTGATTATTAGCGCGACTTTTTTGGACGAAGCAGGCTGTCGAAGTGCACTTGAGCATTGATGTAAACAGCTATGTGGAGATGGATTTCATGAAGCTGATCGGAACTGTTTTGGCTGTTTGTTGTCATCCAGGCTGCGCACTAAAAGGCTTCTCCAGTAAGTATGCGGATGTGTAGTAGACTGTGTGGGGGGAAAAACTAACGGTCAGGCGGCCTATTTAAGTCATAACAGCTGTCATATGAGGGTGCGGGGATTGTTTATTCTTTTTTTGTTTGTTTGTTTGTTTGTTTACAGTTTAAAAACTTCTAAGAATACTTTACGCGCTGTCATGAAAGACAACATCAAACGATTAGAGGATGAGCCAAAGTTTCGGTTGTTTGTTTGTTTTTTTAAGTAACTTTGTAACTCTTTCAAGTCTTTGAAGTCTTTCAGGTTATTTAGATATTCAACTGTTACCGGGACACGTGTTTCAATACGCAGGGTATATGTCCTGTGATGCGTACTATAGTGTAGTGCAGATAGTGTAACCCCTGCCAAGTGCCCATGTGTACTCTATTAACTGCAGTCTTCTTTGTGGGACTGAAATGTGGGACAATCCGGTCACAAATCAATGTGAAGGATTAGATCGCCTAATATTACAATTCAATAATACAATATTTATGAAGGATCCGTCCATGCAATAATATAAATGCATTTTAAGCACATCATCAAATGATAAACAACGATACCGAATCCGATCTGGATAGGAATCGATTCTGAATCCCTAATCTGAGTCACTGCCTCTGAAACCAGTCCATACAGGAAACTGATTGTGAAGTTTATTTGATTTATTTATCCTATCTGAAGAGGGATTCATTCCGAATCCGATCTGTAAAAGACAGCTCTGAATGATCCAAATGATTTTCCTCATCCATCCAGTACAGGGATTACTTCTGAATCCAATTTGCACAGGAAATGATTCTGAATCTTTTTTCTTATCCAATCTGTAACAGTCCTGAATTCAGTCTGACTATTTTGATCTGATCAAAATATAGGAACCCATTCTGAATTTGATGTGAGATTCCAATCCAGTCTCTACAGAAAACATTTCTGAATCTAAACTGATGTTATAATTTGACCTGTACAGGAATCTACTCTGCATCTGGTCTGTTTATCAGATCTAGTCTGTACAGGAACTGAACTGAATTTGGTCCCATTTTCTTTTCTGATCTGTGAGGCATGGGATTGGTGCTTAGAAGTGTCTCACTTAAAAGATAAATCTTCAGATAGGTTTATATAACACCATTTTTCATAATACTTAATGCCTCCTATCTCCTAAATCCATTCTTAATTTTTTGTTAATATGCATGCACATTTATATTTTTATCAAGAAACACGTTTGCTAAATACAATTTCATGCTCATTTATGTAGTGTCCATAACTTTTTAATGATCTTAATTGTCATTTAGATGAAACCTGACCAATTTAGATATTTCATAAAAAGACATAAACCTGAAAAAGCGTATTATTCTAAAATGCATTGTTGTTACAAGATAGATTTGACGGTCACAGACACTACAGATTTTTGGCTTTTTAAGCTTTTACCAAAAACCAATTTAAGCAACTGTTTTTACAAGTCATATGCTTCTAGAAGCTTACACCAATTTTAGTGTCAATACTCATAAAGAAATATGAATAAATTATTATTGTGATAATTTAAAGACAGTATATTGCTGAAAAATGGCCATTTTGGGGGCACATATAAAATCATCTCTTCAAAACAGCTGAAGTTAGCAACTTGAAATTTTTAGGAAAGCAAGATTGGTTAGTTCCATGCTGCATTAAGTTCAGAAGTAGCTTCTTTGGCACACGCATTTTGTGTATTATATATATTTTTTTGTGTATTTTTTTATATATAAAAAATAAAATTAACACCAATATTGTGTTTTGGCCAGTAGGAACTGAATATGA
>JAOVVA010000052.1:12201501-12230102 GCA_028565275.1 Leiocassis micropogon | reverse complement strand
TTTTTGTGTATTTTTTTATATATAAAAAATAAAATTAACACCAATATTGTGTTTTGGCCAGTAGGAACTGAATATGAATTTAAACAGACTGATCCGATCTGGTCTGCACAGGATTCTGAATCCAAATTGGTTTTCTGATTTACAGGAACTGATTCTCAATTCAATGATCTAATTCCTGCAGGAAATAATTCTATAAATCATTTTTTTACTTGATTTTTAATTTCCCCTGCATGCTTGCAGTCTGCAAAAGAGTTAGTGTTCAGTTTGCATTACAATGCATATGTATTTGAGTTGTATTTTTCCATGTATTTTTTCCTCTGATATATGCATGATTAGGGCTCCTCACATATTCTGGAAAACCTGGGCATATATGAAAAAAATTATAGTATGCAAGCACTCAAAAAAGAGAATATGGTAAATGAATCTGTAAAGTGTATTGATGCCCTGGCCAACTGAAATAGCAGTATCTGAGCAGAACGTGTATGCTTGTATAAACAAAATATAGAGTAAAACTTGGTTGAGTCATCTTAAAAAGCATTATTCTCTGAATGAATAAGTCATAGTAGTTACTAAACAATGTGCTTTAAGATGACTCAACCAAGTAAAATGAATTTCAGGAGCTGCTTTTCTAAGTTTAAGAGTTTAAAGATGCTGGCAGATGTGAGTCATTTTAAGATGGCTTTCCTTGTGCAACAGCTGTTTCATATATAAGTCATGGAAAATGTCCTGAACAACCACAACAAAAATAAATAAATAAAAAAAGAGAGATTTTCTATATACAGTGGGAATGGACCTGATTTAATTTTCTTTTTTCTTTTCTAGTTATTTTTCCAGTGGTCATTTATGTCATAGTCAGCTTTTATTGAATTAAGCAGGTTGTGTTAGTTAAATATTGTGCATTTTCCTACACAGGTCAGCGCATATGTCGTCGGGGTATTGAGAGACCATGTTATAAGATTGCTTACCATCACGACAGTGGGAACAGGGTGAGTTTTGAGGAGGCCAGGCGGACATGCAGGGAAGACGATGGTGAGCTGATCAGTATTGAAACAGAAGGAGAGCAGAGGCTAATGGAGATGTTTATTCGAGGCGCGCCAGGCGCTGAAGGCGACTTCTGGATTGGACTGCGAAGGAAACAAGGCTACAAAGAGTCAGGAGCTGCAGATTGCTCATCCCAGTATTACTGGCTGGACCACAGCCAGGCCACCTACAGGTATGACGTACACAACTACACTTCTCTTCTTTTTTCTTTTTTTTGAAGTCTTTGAAGATATGTGTGAAGGTGTAAATCTGTTTTCAAAGTCCAGAACAGTAATGTCAAACATACAGTGGGGTCCAAATGTCTGAAAGTGAAGATCAGGGATTTCATTTATATTTGGAGATAAACAGAAGGTTTTGAGAATTTTAACGTTTTTAAAGTAAGGAAGTAAGTGTGCAATATTTTTAATATTTATTATGCAAGATTCAGCACAGTTAGAAGTATTTTCATTAGTGCTTTCTGAATTTTTGTGTGTGGGGATATAAAATTCTTTTCATTCTAGGAGGTGAATTTGTGTTCTATGTTAAAATTGTCTTTAACTGTAACTGCATTTGAAAGATTTTTAAAAAGATCTAGTCTCTGTTCTTCCACTAAGAGGCAGTATAGTGCAAATGAAACCTGGTCCGTAAGCTCAGTTACCGACCTGCTGTATGGTTTTAAATAATATATATAAATCTATATTAGCAAGCCAAAGATTTGACACTGTAAACATGATAACTTATATAAATAACTTTATTAACTTCAGTATTATGGCTATTTTTTGTAGATTCCCATGTGACAGTGGAGTTCGTGTAACGTAACACTTTATTTAAACTAGTTTAAGCTCCTAATCCAGAACAAAAATAGCCAAATTGCTGGCACCATAGGCCCTTAAAGGAGAGATTTGTCCTTTTTTTACCCCCCTGCTGTCTGCAAAGTGAACTGCACTCACAATGAAAACATTAACAAGGCTTCAGAGTATTTAATGAAACGGCAGATCTGAGCGGCTCTGTTTAAGCTGCTGGTGAAGCAAATTTCCATCCCAAAACACAAACCTGAAATGAATATGCTGGTCAACTTTTTCTGCATGGTTATATTGTGAAAAAGGTATTATACTGCTTATAAATCCCTTACTTTTCCTGTGACTTGTTATTGAAGTTAAGACAATTAATAATAACATTGTCTTATATCGCAAGATTGGTATTAATACGCATTTTTACACATCTTATGGCATATTGGACAGTCTAGCATGGTCAAAGGGTGTTACAAAGCAATAGCTTACTTGAGCATTTACATAACTAATTTTGGAATTGTATATAGACTAAAGCTTTGCAACTCGAGTTCCTCATTATACTTTACAGTTTGCATGTTTTTGTTGATCCACATTTGATACACTTATTGATTAATTACTAAACCCTTAGGTACATTAGTAGTAGCAAAACCCTGAAACTATGCACCGGCTCCCCAGCAAAACTATATATTTACTAATAGGCCTAACCTAAATAATACAGTTCTTTTCCTAAGCATTAGAACAGCAAGGCCAAGAATTTAGTTTTTGCGATACACTAAAGACAGTTGGTTTTGAGATTTAAAATGACCATACATAAGATTTTAGAATTTATTTCCTAATATTTACATCTAGATGTGATAAAAATCTTAAAAATTAAAGACCATCCAATTTTTAGGTGAGCAAAATCATTGGAAAAAGATTATATTCAAGTAAAGAAAACTTACTATTTACAGTAGTTGCATATCCTTAGCTTGCAATAACATCAAGCTAAAATCTCACTGACATCACCATACTGTTGTAGAGTTTTATGGGTTTCTGTCTCCTGTCTTCTCCGTAGGAGGTGAAATGCCGGCTCAGTCAGATGACGTTTGGGTTATTTGACTTATCCGGTCTAAAACGTTCCACTTTTCTCCCCTGATAAAATCCTTTGTGTTGGCAGCATAATGTAATTCCTAACAATGAGATCGGATTCATTTCTGCTTAGGATTCATTTGAATTTTAAATTGATTCTGTTTCAAGAATGCATTACATCATCATAAACATCAGTGATCCTGTTCCAGAAGCGCCCATGCAAGCCTAGACCATGACACTACCGCTGCTATTCTTGGCCAAAGAGCTCATATGATTTGGATCTGAGCAGATCCTTCCCTTCTGATAAGTGGTTTGCATTTGAAGTTAAATTCAGTGCAATTTTAGTTGTATAGAACTTTTAACAATAAACATTGTTTATTTCTGGAAAGCTGTGACAATCATTATATCAATCTAATATATATATATATATTTATAGCTTTATTTGTTTATCCCTATTGAGCAAGCTGGAGGTGACAGTGGCAAGGAAAGAATCCTTGAGGTGACATGAGACAGGAACCCTGAGGGGACCCAGACTCATAATGGAACCCATCCTCACTGGGGTGATACAGAAATAATGGGATTATAAATACATAATTTTAAGTTATTATAAGTTATAAGGAAAGAAGTGCAATTGCATAAAATGAAATAAATAATATATAATAAAATATGGATTTTTGTTTAGTCTACTTTGCTGGGGTTACCAGCTGTTCACTAATGGATACTTGGGGCCATAACCGTTCATGGTAATTTCAGTCATAAGACTATCAGAGCAATAAGTCATCATGGGAAAACTGTTTCTATCAAATGAAGTTCAAAGCCATGCTCATTGTCCATCCTCAGCAAGTGAGTGATCTCCATATGATGACAACTCCAACCAGAAGTATGGCATCAGGATGGATCAGGGAGGTCCACGGAGCAGAAGGAGTTAGGGTCTCTGGTAACTCAGAAGTGCCATGTGCTGCATGTGCAAGAGAGGGAAAGAGAGAGAGAAAACATAATTAGGAATGCAAATAAGGAATTAGGGTATAAGTACATTTTGTGCATTTGAGTACAGAGCAGGACAAGCTGTGACCGCATAACTGAAATGGAGAACCAGAAGGAAACACAGACATGAGGAGTGCACCCTGGGATATAAGGTAGCAATCCAGTTCACTGTCAAAAAACCTAAATAAACTCATGAGAGTGGGGGCAAGACAGCATCCAAACCTGTTCACCAGAAAACTCAGCTTATACTTTAACACAAAGAAACTTCCAAACACTAAGAAACTTTGTACTGAACACTTTGTAAGAAAAAACTCTGCCTCTTCTGTAGTCTTCCTTAAATCAGGTACCAACAAATATCTTACACCTTTGTACTGGCAAGCAAAATCATTCGGTGCTTTATAGGTTAATAGTATTTTATTTTATTTTTTTTTATTAAAGCTAAATTTTACTTAGTTCCATTGCAGCATGAATATGATAGACGCTAAGTGGTCATATCTTCTGGTTCTACCCAGATCTTAAACAAAAAGTAGACGTTTAATGCTATTAGCTGTTTAAGCAGTAAATTAAAAAAATTAAGTTTTTTTTTCTTTGAAATAGTTTTCCTTGCCATTGTTGCCTTAGTTTGCTCATCAGGGACAAACTGATAGTTATAGTTCAGAATTTTTACGTTAAAAAATTGTTAATTTTGTATACAGCTGCTTCGTATAATAAATGTTGGATGAAATAATGAAATGATGGATGGCAATGTTAAAAGTGCTATAAATTGAATTTAATTGATTTGAACTGTCGCAATGTTCCAATATTTTGGGTTATTTGAAAAAATTAATTAATTCAAATAAAAGGTGCCAAAGTGGTGTTCAAAGGTGTTCAAAATGGTTTAAGAAATCTAGATGTAAGTATTAGCACTTACTTTTATACAAACTTTAATTCTGATCCATCTCCTCTTATCTTTTGATCCTAATCCCAAGTGTATTCTTTGTACAGTATAGCAAAATCAATCATTTCTTGCCATTATATTATATTATATTATATTATATTATATTATATTATATTATATTTACATGGGACTGTATATTTGAGTTTGTGATTTGTAACAATATAATAAGTACAGTATACACACTTCCTATACCACAGTAACTTCAGGGACTTTAGATAGAAGTTTCAGATTGCTGGCCCACCCACCAGGAATCCCAGTGTGTGCTAGAGTACTGAGTAAGTGCACAAAGGAAACTTGATTTGATGATACTCTCGCTGGTGGAATTATCTCAGATCTCACCTCTTAAAATAGCAGCAGTTATTCAGTATCTGTGTTACAGTATGTTGTCTGTTACAGGAACTGGCAATTGAATAAGCCCTCCTGTGGTACTGGCCAGTGTGTGGTCCTATACTACAAACCCAGAGCTCCTGCTTCACTGTTCAAGTGGAGTGAAATCGGATGCAACAGCAAAAATAACTTCATATGCAAATATGCAGAAGGTATGTTACATGTTACACAGATTTTATTTATTATATAACTGCAGAGTTTTTGTTTGTTTGTTTGTTTGTTTGTTTTGCTTAGAGTGCTTAGATATGAGAAAAATATGTTTAAAATATTTATATTTATATTTTACCGTTATCCTTTTCTTATCATTTAGAAATATCTGTTGTCCCCACTCCTGTTGGAAATTCTACTGCTCGATCAGGTAAAAACAGTCATGAATCAGTTTGAATGGTCTATGTGTTTTTCTGTAATTGTAATCAGTGTACCATAACAGCATCTTAGTAGTTTTTTTTACTATTCTGCCCCTGCCCCTTTTTTAATTAAACAAATTTTAAAAGAACTCTATTGGTCAGCCACACATCAGTACATCAGTATGCATAAGGATGTCTATTAGAGGAGAAAAGTGCTCAGAAAAAAAAAATGCTACATATGTTGTCACTACTAACATACTACGAACTTATATCCCCCATATCATATAAATATTATGTAATATAATAACTTCATTCAGAAGTTATTGCTATATATATATATATATATATATATATATAGCAAAAACAAACCAACCTTCCGAGAGTACTGTATTTTTTTAGATACATGTACAGATACATATGTATAGAGCCAATGAAATGCAGTTCTAAAGTGCATAAGTGGCAATAAATAACAATGTGATATACAAACAGAAGATGCTGTAGTTAATAGAGCTATGGTGTATATATGTGTTATATACAGTATATATATGCTGTATTAATGTTGTTATATATGTTTATCATGTCTGCATAATTATGTACAAAATCATTTAAGATTTTCATATATAACCTAAAAATTAATAAATAAATAACATTACAGGAGAATATATGCATGGCTGTAAAGAAAAAAAAATAGTACAAGACAGACCAATTTTCAGATAGAAACAACAAACCTAATGTACGCTTCTGGGATTTGCATAAAAATAAAAAGGAGAGAGTGTGACAAAGTTACCAGAAGAACTCATATTCTCCAGCATGCTCAGTAAAACCTAACAAGAGGTTGAATAGAGAATAATGGTCATTAACAAGCTTTAAACCAGCCTATCCTTTCACTTACTGTAAATGGTAAAAATTCATTTAGTGTGACATTGCTTGTTACTGTACTCAAGTATTGATGAGGCGGCATGGTGCCGTGGTGGTTAGCACTGTATCCCCCCACCTCTGAAACTTGTCTTTGGATCTATTTGCATGTTCTCCATATACTTTGTGGTTTTCCCTCACAGTTCAAAGACATTAGGCTAATTGGTATTTCAAAATTGCCTGTAGTGTGTGAGTGTGTGTGTGTGTGTGTGTGTGTGTGTGTGTGTGTGCGCGCGCCATGGGATGGATGAGCAACCTGTCCAGAGTGTACCCCACGTTGTGCTCTGAGTTCTGTAGGATTGGTTGGCTCCAAGCCCTCTGGGACCCTGAATAAGATAAGCGATATAGTGAATAAGTAAAATAATGACTATTTACAATACAATTTACTGTATTTATGAATAATAGATTTTTATACAGTGTTGTGGTAATGTTATGCATATGAACAGGAAATTTACAATGTCTAACTGAGGCAAGATGATGGTGTTGTGTACACTGTAGTTTGTTAAAAAATAGACTTACTTACTTTTCATGTGACATTAACTTACAGTTTTTTTTTTTACTTGAGTATATTAAAAAGTACACTTTTTTGACTAGTATTTGTACACTTTTAAGATTTTGACATGCTTTGTATACTTTTACTGGCATATCATAGCTCAATATTTTTTCCAACCATGATAAAAAGCATAACAACTAATAAAACCATCAGTAGTGGGCAGGACCAAAGTACCAAGCAATATAATTGATCGTACAGTAGAATGTTCAGGGAAATTTGTACTGCGGTCGGGAAAACATTGTGACCCTTATAAATGAATGAAATTGCTTGCAAACATTAGATAAGAATAACAAACCTCATCCATCATAGCTTCTGTTGTTGTACCTGAAGCATGTTTGCTTTCACATGTTCAGGCTTATCTTTGTACTAATGTATCTGTCATCGACGGCACAGTTGCTAAAGCAATGGCGCAAACATTTACGTGAAGAACATTTTGCTTGAATAATTAAGCCAGTGTTGACCTATTTTGACAACGCCTCATATATTGTTATATTAACTACAGTATAATAAGTGTATATGTTATCATTACAACAGATATACTATACAATCATTTTACACTTACTTATATATGCAGCTGCACAGGCAGCCAATCATGTGGCAGCATCACAATGCATAAAATCATGCAGATACAGGTCATAAACTTCAGTTAATGTTCAAATCATAGATCGGTATGGGGAAATAGATCATTCCTTTAAATTTATTCATGATGTGATTGTTAGTGCCAGATGATCTTATGATCTTGTGGGAATTTGAGAAGGAAAAAAAAAACCATCCTGTGCACAGAAGATCAGCAGGGAGAAACACCTTGCTGATGAGACAGATCAAAGGAAAATGCTTGATCTAAGTTGACAGGAAGTCTATAATAACTTGTAGGGTTTTCTGACATTGTGTGATCTTTCCCATGTCTCTGTCTCTTACATCTCACTTTGACCTATGTCAAATGTCGATAAAACATCCCCCTCATTGTGCTTCCTGATATGGTAACACTTCCTTTGGCTTGTTAGAATGCTTTTGTCTAATAGTAATACGCTAAACTGCTTTCTATTGACTGTTACCAAGTCTCCGTATGACTAACTCTCTTTGTTCAACCTGGAACATGCTAATTACCTTTTTACCTTGGTAACAGATGTACTTGACACAAGCCATGTGCCTTAACAAAAATAAATCCTTTGTCTGTCCTATGTATTAACTAGAGAAAACTTCAGACACATTAAGTATGGGACCACTCAGGGCGGCCGGTAAGCGTGTAGAAGTGCAGAGGACGTATCAAGCAATTATTTTCCCTTTAATTAATTTTAAACGTAACATAGCTCCAATAATGTATCACAAATATAACTGAAACTCTGCATTTTTTACAACCATGGTGAGCAGAAAAGCATCTCAAAATGCGCAACCCATCGAACCTTGAGATGGATGGGCTACAACAGTAGGAGTCATTGTCAGTGCAAGAATCTAAGTCTATCGTGAGCACAGACTGACCCAAACTTGGGCAGTTGAAAACAGATTGTTAAAGACAGGCCATTTTCCTTTGACCTTTCTTATCAAAACACCATTTTCACCTACAGGACTGTCTTTCAGATAGTCTCAATTTCAGATTATTCTGTGTAAACTCCTAGGACACAAAGTGGTAAATATAAATCCCAGGATATCAGCAGTTTCTGGAATACAGGTAGGCTCCGACTTATGAACAAGAGCACGTTTGCAAGTCCGATTTGTTCTTAAGTCCGACAAATTGAGTCTTAAGCACCTCTCGCACGGATATACAATGTAAAGCATACCAATCCACTTGACTAAATCTGTCCCCTTTCACCACAGTGCCATCATAAGGCTAAAAACCATAACCACACCTAAGGAAATAAATCCCACACGTGAAATATATGTAACAGTGTCGTCTCTGCCTTTAAATCGTGAGGGGGATCCCAGATGCCATTTTGTCTCAGAGCTGTTTTTCACTGTATTGGACTATGAACTCTGGTTAAGGATTTTCCAAAATTTGGATTATTCACCATTAGGACAGCTTTACAGGACAGCCTTTTTTTTTTATCATCGTGCTTACAGACTGATTCATTGAAACCAGTGAGCCCGACTCATTTCTTTCGCACCCCCACATGCACACATATACAATATACTGGACTTTAGAGATTTTATACACACTGACACACTGAAAATATTGTATATTTATACAGCATTATTGTATTATAGATCATGTATATAGAGATCATATTTCTAACTTCATTCTGATGCTTGATTGCCTGAAGCACTTGACCTGTATATACTTTATTTTCTTTTTCCATTGCGCTGCTGCCTCATGATTGACTGATTAGATAACTCTGGGAATGTGCACATGTACACGTGTTCCTAAAAAACAAATGTGGACAGTAACTACAAAACAAGCTGACAGAGCATATGGGATGAGAACAAAAAAATGCTAAATGTTTCCATGTGATTGTAACTGTAAGTGGAGTTGTACACTATTCAGGCTGTGCGTGAATTAAATAGACAATTTCTCTTCACATACACCAGCAGTAACTCTCAGACAACTTCCTGTCACATTGAATGATGTAAAGATAAACACAGGATTTTCTGATTCATCAGGTACCTCATTTAAACACTTTATTATAGCTTTTGTTTTGGCCTGAAATAAGTAAAAACAGCTTGGTATGACTGATGCCATTCTTTTCTCAGTTTCTTTTTCAGATGAAGCCATCAATGTTTCCTACATCCTCCTGGCTACCGTACCTGCACTGCTTCTGATTATACTGTTGGGCTCTGGGGTCTTATGTTATAGAGTCATGACTAGGAAGTAAGTAAAAACATCATAAACAAACAAGATAATTCCTGCAACTATTCGTATACTAAGTGGCTACTGGCTGAAAGTCACGTACTGTAGACTTGGCGTAAGTTTAAAGCTGTTTCGCTCATCCAAACAATAAGGTTCTGTCTGCTGATTGCAGTCCTGTGGGTATAACTTTGAGCAGATGGACTCTTGAAACAAACATTTCTGATTCAGGCTAGATTCATGCATGTGTTTAAAGGGGGTTGCTTGTTAGGTAGCTAACACTACAATATACACTCATGCACTGCATTTTTGGGGAACTCCAAGGTAGCGCATGCATCATGACATCTTCCAACACAGTTGGGTAGTGAAGTATGCGTCAGTAAATACAGTACAATCTTTCCCTGGAAAGGTGATCAGAGGTCATCATTTGAACACTACTGGGTGGGGTAATGTCAGGATGTACAACTTGGAGATAGTACAGAGTGACCAGGAGTAGGAGAAGAGTCTTGTAGAATGGCATCTGTAATACAAGGGACCACAGGCAACACTCTGCAAGCTCGGCTTCATGGAACCCTGCAATCACCACCAACTGATAGGGGGAAGGTCAAGCACAAGGTTGAGTCCTATGACATCATGCATAAAGGTCATATTTAACAACAATATTACCCCAGTGGTGCACAATATGACCAAAGATACAGTATGTGGACACCTGACAATCACATCCAGGTGTAGGGGATCCCCAAAATTTTGATCAAAGTTTGTATCTTAGAATTGTATACAATGTATTTGTATGCTATAGCATTACACTTTCTCTTTTACTGGAGAGAAGGGACCTGAACATGCTCCAGCATGATAAAGCACTGTGCAAAAAATGATTAAAAAAAAAAAAAAAAGTTTGTTGAGGAGCCTTAAAGGATTCCATGACAAGTTGGAGCATCCATATTGAGTACTAGCGAAAACAGTAGTGGAAACCATTGGCCTAGTTGCTTACATCTCCAGCAAACTAGAAGCTGGATACGTCTTACTGAGACCAAAACAAGATCTGTTTTGGGGATTTGGAGTCCACCCTGTGCTGGACTGGTGTCCCATCCAGGGTCCATTCCCTGAGTAAACTTTCCTTTGGAAAGGTGAAGTCATCATTTTAACACTAGTAGGTAGGGTAGTGTCAGGATGTAGAACTTTGAAATAGAGATACCAGGAACTACAAGTAATAGTCATGGTTGAGTCAAATAACATTAGGCATAAATCCCATATTTAACTTTGCCATATCACTCCAGAGGTACCGATATGGCCAAAGGTATGTGAACACCTGGCCATCGCATCCATATGTAGGGGTTCACCCAAAATTTTGCTACAAAGATGAAATTGTATAAAATGTCTTTGTATGCTGTAGCATAAAACTTTCCTTTCAATGAGATGTGAACACCTCATTGCATAGTAAGGGGGAAATTATTTCCACGTCCTCTAGTGGCATAGCCCTGCTAGGCAGCTACTGTAGATGAGGGCGGATGTGGAATACTCAGAAGAGATAATCCCGAGGGAGGAAACTAATCCACTAGGGAGGAAGAGAGGTAAGTCATGCTTACCAAGTGAAGAGGAAAAAAAATACACACTGCAAATTCTCAGAGCTAATATACTGAAGTGAACAGCACTGTGTATGCTAGCTAGTAAGAATGGTAATGTTCATAGGCAACCTGGTGGAGCTGGGGCTCGAACCACTAACCTTCCAATCAGTGCCTCAGAACCTTAACACCCTGAGCCATTACTGCCCATTTTAAAGACATGATGGTTAGGTTAGCTATCTGGCTAAACATATCTTTAAATATACATGTAATTATCTTTAAATATACATGTAAACAACCAAAAATTGATTTCTAGTCACATTATTTTTGTAGTATGCAATATTCTTATGGAGACGTTCTCGCTCAAATGAAGTAACCTGGATGAGGTCAATTCGTCTGTCAGATGATACCGTATATCTAGGTATTTTGCCCCAGTTCTGCTTGATGTGTAAAATCCCCTGTAAATCAATCATATATATTCACATATGAAATTAATAACTATTTCTTTTATTCCTTTTTTTAGGAGAAAGGAACAAAATGACATCTATGATGTGCCTGGTCAATGGGTGTCTGGTAGTGCCCTGAAAAACAGCAGTAGCCCAGCCTCCAAGGATGGTCCTAGTCAGAATAGGGCCCAGCTGGAATACATGAGCTCAGAAATCAACAGAATGTTTGGTCCAACAGACTATGAGAACGTTCCCAGTAATACCGCTGGGTTTGTCACCAACGACATCTACGAGACCTGTCGCACTCCAGCCACCGTAGAAGCAGGATGGGTGGATAATGACATTTATGGATACTGAACCTGTCCAGTGATGGGACTAAAACTGAATGACTTTTAACCCACCTGGCTCAAATTCATCTCAACGTCTTCAGGATTTTAATGCAGGCATAGTAACCCATTGCGAAGAACATGGGGTCCTGTAAATGCTCGTCAACAAGGTGAACAATAAGCCCACTTCCCTGAAAAGGGCAGTACAAAGAACCATACCAAGGTGTCATCACCTCAAATCTACTTCCTCTGTGAAAGCCGGTATCCAGGAAGAAGAAAGTGCATACCGGAACTCGCACAATAATGCCCTGACCTTTCTGCCCATCTGAACAACGTCCTGTCCTGTCTCTACCATTGAGATCTACTTTGTTTTTCAGGCTGATTATGTAATGGCACACCAGATCAAAGGTAAAATAATGGCAGTTTTGCTTAGCATGGAAAATTTAAGGTGGCTTAAAAATCCTGTTTGCAGAAGCATAAAACTGTCAGTGTTTCATTCTTTTCCTGTTGTGCTTAATATTATACTGAATGAAATATCCAAAAAAATCTTTCCATACTGTTTTAACTCGTGTTCATAACAAATAAGAGAAGGATTTCCTATTTCGGGATTTGTGCATATGTGAAAATGTATCCTGTTGATTATGTTTAATACCTGTTACACTAACTGATATTTTCCTCCTGAAATTTCTCATAAATGTTGGTTGTATGGTATGCTGTTATTTGAGTTATCATTATTTTTAGACAGTTTTTACAGTAAGTGTTTAACAAGACAGCATTTCTCAATATGTTTGCAACATTTTGCACCTCGCTAGGATTAAACATACAGTATGGCAAGCTTTTAATGATCAACTTATACACATAACTCTTTTCCTTATTATGTTTGAGGCTGACTGTATAATATAAGGCAAATGTGTTGAATCCCATCATAGCATTGTATTTAATTTTATTTTAGGGCTAATAAACAGGTTATTGGTGCAGTATTTGGTATTTTGCCTTGTTAAACATACTTCTATTGTCTGTTATAAAAACTGATGTTGCATTTTGTAAAATACTGTTAAAAGGTACTAAATAAAATAAAGACATGGAGCCAGTGAACTAAGAGGCCTTAGTAGCATTGTAATAATGAGCCTTGCCAGCAGATGTCCCTGTTTAATAATGCCAGTTTGAACGTGCATGCCTCATTGCCTAGGGTAATGAGATTGTTGTACTGTAGTAGACATACCCTCTCTGAAAGGTGCATGCCAAACACACAATGTTCAACACTATACTGTCAATTATTATACTGCCAGCTATTATTCTGTCTACTATTCAGTATGGTAGCATGCACCTTAAGACGCCATTGTACTATTGTTTGCAGTACAGCTTCAGGCCCAACTGTGGAGATCTATACAGTATCTATACAGTAACAACATGATCAAACTTGTATTTAAAGTTTGATATATGTCCCCCTGGAATGCTTTAAAAATCGGAGGAAAATTCAATTTAAATATAAGGCATACTGATCATGCATTTATTTTCAATAGTGTTTATAATTTTATGATTTGTGAGACGCCACTCATACAGACAGGCCAGATAAAAGAGGTGCAAGGCAACAGTGATAACCACTGAGCACCCATGCCTCACCATGCAAACGTCATGCACACAGACCCGAGGCAGGAATCGAACCCGGACCACAGAGGTGCAAGACGATAGTGCATCCCCATACTGTTTGATGATTATATTAATGGCATTAAAGAGATTAAAGTTAAAGCTTGAAAACTTTTCACAGATTAGGAGAGTTCTGAGAACAAAAGGATTAAAGCTCTGCTGCATTGCTCTTAGGCAGAAATGAAGCAAAGGCTGAATTGCACTAGCATTACTAGGTAGTCAGGTGGCATTGTGGGTAATGTTCAGTGTGCTGGAGGGATTTTTATTATTTTATTTTATTTTTTTGCTTTAATGCATGCCATGAATTTATCAGGCTGTGCTTATAGAGTGCATATGCATACTCTGTGTCACTATGATGTTGATTAGTGTTCTGGGAGGGACTTTGAGTCACATGCAGGCTGGGTAGAACAGTCTACTCAGTGGAATTAGGTTCGATGTTGTTAAATATTGCAAACGAGCTGTGAGTTCCTTTAGTGCAAACTATATCTTAATCCGAGATCTGCAGCTTGCAGCTGGTGAAAGCTGATCGAAGTCGTGTCCGACATTACATTACTCCACTGCTCTCCAACTAGAAAGCAAACTTTTTTTTTTTTGCACCGCTTGACGTAAGCGGTGGCTCTGGTCGCCAGGGCGACGAGTTTGGCACTGAAGTGTGGAAGTGCTTCAAAGCCCCGCCCCTCTCCGGTACAAATAACCCCCCTCGGCTCTGACGTCAATGCACGTCAGCAAAGAGAACACGATGCCTCCTGCGAGTCAGCTCGCGCACTGGCGCTAATAAGAGCTGAAATATTATAGCGCTATTGTATCGGGAGAGAGAGAAAAGAGAGGTGGAGAAGCAGACGGAGGGGGGTGCTTTTTGGCGTGACACGTCGCACTTCTCCAAAAAAAAAAAGAAAGAAAAAAAAAAAACCCTTTCCCAATTTCTTTTCTCGCCCTCTCTCAGTTCGGCTACGGCGGCTGGCAGCGGTCACAAAAGTGGCCGCGCGCGCGCGCCCTGGCGATTCCGTTTCGCTCACAGACAGACATGGTGGTTGTTTTTACTTTTGGCGGCTCGGTGCGCTCCGAGCACCGCAGTGTTCTGACTCGAGGCTGAAGTCTCCTGCGTGTGTGTGCGTGTGTTTTTCCCTCTCCGTGCCCTGCTGTGAAGCATGGTCATGGCTGACTGTGAGCCGAAAGCGGCGCTCCGCGGGCCGGTGCGCGTGGGCTTCTACGACATCGAGCGCACGCTCGGCAAAGGAAACTTCGCTGTGGTCAAACTGGCGAGACACCGAATCACCAAAACTGAGGTGAGTGCAGAACACTCGCACATCTGGAACAACAACTGCTGCACCAAAACCACCTGGTTATACCTGTGCAAACTTCACGCATAACTGTCTTACTGCTGCGCTGCAACTTACTAACTGTCACCTGACCTGACAACTTAAACGTTACAATGTAACAACACAAAGTGTCCGCAGTGTGTCTTTTATCTTTCTCTCTGGGAAATGCGCACGTGCACGGTTCTCCTTAATCTTCTATGCAACTTGAAATCTTATTTGAGATAAGAAGACATTGACCTCACTGACAGTGTTTCCTGCACGGCAAGCTGGTGCTCTCTCTCTCTCTCTCTCTCTCTCTGTTTTTTTGTGTTCAGCATGTGGCATTGCCCAGTCAACAAGTTGTGTGAAAATCCTCACATCACCTTTTCCATATTTTCACTTTTCCATAACAATATCCGCAAACCTGATCCTGATCCCATTCTGATGCCCTTTATGCTGGAATACTGCTGGAAGCTTATCCGTACATTGATATTGTTGTGTATGCTCTGTGTAGTGCCTGTCATCAACACCTCAAGAAATCCATTACAGCCAGTTCATTGTAATTGTTATTGTAAAACCAAAAACAGTTCTTGTGTGCAGTACACAATCCTGGTATTTATTGTTGCAAAACCGATAAGGACGATGGAGCAGGTGGATATGTGGTGCCATGGTGCTGAATTGTATGCCGCTTGCGTACGTGATTCTGTGATAATTGCTGCTGTTTTGTCCATATTCGTCAACAAGCTCTTACTAGTAGATGAGACTGTTTTTCTTTTTCTTTTTATCTCCAGTCTTTTTTGCACTGGAGCTCAGACAGAATTTTTTTATTTTTGTTTGATAACAGCAACATGCTCGTGATATCCATCAAAACTTTTATTTTACATCAGAGCTATGTGCAAGAATCACGTCAGCAGTCGAGAGAGAGAGAGAGAGAGAGCAGTGCACGAGTGAACGAACTGTAAGAACGTTGTACGCAATAGACTAATTTCTTGATGTGAATTGAATGCAGCAGGAGTGTTAATGGTTTGTTACGTCACTCCATGCAAGGCATCCGCTTTTTCCATGGAGCCTGAGGTCATTCAATGGTCAACTGGACAAGTCACTCCACTTATTACTAGAAAGACCACATGGTGGCTCAGTGGTGAGCACCTCCAGGGCTAGGTGTTTGTGTGAGTGGAGTTTGCACCGAGTCTTCCCTGTGCTTAGTGGGTTTCTTCTGGCTTCTCTGACAGTCTAAAGACCTGCATTGTAGCTTGATTGGGATTTCCTGATTGCTCCTAGTGTTTGTGACTGTGCCCTACTATGGGTCCATCCAGGGTGACCCCCCCATACAGTAATCTCTGCAAGAGATTATTCTCTTCTTTTTTTTCCTTTTAAATAAACCTCAAGCGCTTACGGAGACGTAACCTTCTTTAATCTATGGCACTCATCGCTCGAGGAAATGATTTAAATCATTAGAGTTATTTCATCAGGCATGTCAGTCAGGTGTCTGTCATCTCCTCTCTCATGTTATCTGACTTTGATCTTCATGAGGGCATGTGAGAACTGGATCTGAATCCTTTCACGCACAGCTCAGAGGCTACTCGAGACACACACACACACACACACACACACACACACACACACATACTGCAGCCCTGGGCGTTAGACTGTCTGCTAACTATAGAGTGCGTCTGTGCCCTTCAACAGGTGGCCATAAAGATCATAGACAAGACCCAGCTGGACTCGGTAAACCTGGAGAAGATCTATCGCGAGGTGAAGATCATGAAAATGCTGGACCACCCACATATTATTAAGCTCTACCAGGTAACTCCTAACCCACTTGTTTTATCAGGCCACTCCATCATATGATAAGCTGATGATGTTTAACATATCAGGACAGAGTTAATGGCTAACCATTCTCTCGGATTGACCTCACATAAGCCCCCTTATGTAAGAATGTCATTGGCTTCAGTCGTAGGGAATGTGAACAACGCTTGATTATTGTAAAACCGGTCCAAATGTGGCCACGTAACCGCTATGTATCATTATTTCCAACAGCTCTTCCATTGAGGCTGCATGGGTCAATTAGTCATTTCCTCTCGGGCCGCATAAACAGAGGGCAGCTCGGCAGGCCCGCACTGTGTCATCTTAAACCCCCAGCTTCCCACAGCCCTGAAACCAGGATGCGCACACACACACAAATAGACTCACTTTAGAGTTTGCTGTGTCTTAACAATAAGGAATGCATTTTCATAATTTCACACGTGCAAATTCCACAGCAGCAAAAGAAGAAAGATAGAAATCCCCGCATGCATACACACACCAAAGTGTACACTCATACAAAGACAAGGCCACAAAGTTATCTTTGCCTTTATATGCGTATTACCAATGAGGAAGACCTAGGCAGCTTGATTCCCATAAGTGATTTTATTTTTCTTTGTTTTAATGTTCTTTATTCATGTGTGATGTACAAATACTTGTATGGTCATGTGTTTTGAAGATTATGATGTCTATATGTCAAGCTGATTTGACTAAACACTGACTTAGTGGTTTGTCACATAGAACACCAGCAGGACAATTGTGTAATCTAATTTACATAAGATGATTCAAGCGGTTTTCCAGAGATTTGCATATTTGGCAGCTGACGTGGATCAGAAGTACTTTGTGGTCAGCGTGTTATGAAAATCTCCCGGAGATAATGCTTCTCATCTAGGCAAGAAAAACAGCAGAAGAGCGTGGTTTCTTGGTCTGGTCTAAACAATATTACTCAACATGGCATTCTGCTATAGGAAAATAATCAATTGCAACATGTTTTTTTTTTTTTTTGCAACCTTTTTAATCCCACTACACATAGGATTACCAAAGATTTGCAATCATTATTATTTAAAAAACAACCGATTACCAGCGGGGAGTTCAAGTCAGACCGGGACAAAAAAAATTTCTTATGATTAAGGCATAAAACCGATTGACTTTTACACAAGACTACAAGCCCAGCATGGTGCAAACGTTTTAGAGAAGGCTGATGATCCTGGCTCGAAACCCACTGCAGACGTCTCCGTGAACATTCAGCAAGTGGAACCCCAGATCTTTGAAAATCGACAATTAACTTGTAGCCAACCTGCGGAATAATCGCGTCACGATCATTCACGAAGCCCACTTGCACATTACAGGAACTCGGCTGGAAGTTATAGCCTCATCTAAGCCATTTATACATATTTGGGACATTATAGGAATTTCTGGGAGGGCAGTGTTTTAGACATTAAGCAGGCAGCGTACTGAGAAAACTTTCTACCTTGATAGTATCCAAGCACTAGTGAAATGCTAAGGTAAGTGCATTAGTGTAGCAGCGGATTATATAGAGAATTAAAAGGAGTTTTTAAATCTCATAACTGAATCTTCTCATAATCGGCACAATTAAAAGTTCTGTTTTGACTTGAACGCCCCTCATATTTTTTGTTTGTTTATGGTTGTTTGATGAAATGTTATGTCATGTTGCTAAGATACCGGAAAGCCCTCTGTCTTTGAGAAATGAAGAAATCCCTGTATAAGGCTGAAAGTTCTGAGATGAACGAAGGAGTATCAGAATGTGTATCAATGGCTCCCTAGTGTGTCTATGATTGGCTGTGCACATGTGATTTATAATAGATCCTCTCTTCCTCCTCCTTTTTTTAGCCATATTCATCTCTTTGTTTTCTTCAGCTAATTTTGGAGTCCTCCCACATATCGCTGTCTCGGTCATGGCTCAATGAATCAAGCTTACGATGGAGCAGAGTACCAAGCACCCGGCCTGATTCATGCCTACACCATTGTTTCGCGAACTGCGCAGCAACACAAGGCCCTAAACTGTCCCTTTTCATGAAATCTTGCGTGTGCTTGAAGAAAGAAAAATCTGTAGTGGTCACTGAAATGACTTGATATGAAAGCAATAATGCTAAATGATAATTTTATGAACATTGACTAATGAAAATCAGATACTACTTTTGAATTGTGATTTAACAGGATAAAGAAATGAAGTTTATGAAACTAATAAAACTGGCATGCGCAAAGATTATGGGACTCCAAGGAAATATATTGAAAATAATGTGACCATAGTGACATGTTAAACTAAATGGTGTCCTGTAATCGGCATCACAGTCGTCTTCAGTTTTGTAATCAGTTATTCAGCCCGTTAAAAAGTAGTCAAGTGGCTTTGTTGGTATGATGGTGTGTACCATCACTGAACATGGACCAGAGAAAGCACAGAGAGAAGGGAGAACATCTGTCTGAGGAGATGAGAAAGAAAATGATCTAAAGCTAAACGCTCCAAGCAGCTTCCTATTCTTGCGAGTGCAGTTGCAAATATTATTAAGCAATTATTATCCATGGGACCTGTAGCCAAAATTCCTGGATGTGACTACAAGAGGAAAATTGACATCAAATTGAACAAAGGGATAATACGAATAGTAATCAAAGAGCCATGGACAGCTTCCAGAGAGATTCAAGGTGAACTTCAAGGTCAAGGTACATCAGTGTCGGATCGCGCCATCTGTCGCTGTTTGATCAAAAGTGGATTTAATGAAAAATAAATAAATAAATAAATAAATAAATAAATAATGCATGCACCACTGCAAAAAAAAAAAAAAGTGGATTTAATGGAAGACGACCAAGGAGCACTCCACTGTTGAAAGCAAATTATGGGGGAAATTTTGACAAGCCAGAAAATATTTGCAAGAATGTCCTTTGGCCAGATGAAAACTGGAGCTTTTTGACAAGTCATATAAGCAAAAATAAAGCTTTTAAAGAAAAGAACAGTTAACCTGCTGTGATGCGTGGCAGAGCCTCAGTTATGTTCCTGGGCTGTTTTGCTGCATCTGCCACAGAGTGTCTCGATTCTGTGCAGGTACAATGAAATCTCAAGACTATCCAGGCGTTCTGGATGTACTGCCTAGGGTCAGGAAGCTTAGTTCCAGCATCCAAAAAACACAACTGTAAAAACACGCAAGAATGATTAACAAAATATTGGACCATCTTGAAATCCTTGAAAATGGCCTCCGATGAGATCTGATCCACATCTGATGGAACCCTTGTGGAAAGACTGGAAACAGTGCAATGCAGTATGGGAAGGCGGCCTTTAAACCTTTTGGGACGAGTAGCCCAAACTACCTGTTGACACTTCCTGAAGTCTTGTTGAGAGCTACAGAAGTTGTTTGATTGCAGTGGCGGTCCCATTATTTTCGTCCACTACAGTTGCATTAATGTTTTTTTTTTCTTTTCTTTTTTGTTCTTCTTCTTCCTACTGAATCTCAATTCAGAAGCAATGTCTCATTTCTATTAGTCGATGTCAAGTAAATGAGTACATATTATTACTTTTATCAGTTTCAAGTTATTTCCGTGGCCATTGCGGGTTTTTCTTTGTTCGATGGAAGGGTACCAACAAATTCTGAATATTGAAAATGTTCTTTGTTCTTGCACAGGTCATGGAGACCAAGAATATGCTCTACTTGGTGACAGAGTATGCCAAAAATGGAGAGATTTTTGGTAAGTGGCTTATAGATTTCACTTGATCGTGTTATAAATATTACTATGTTGGGGTATAAAAGTTTTGCTGCAGTCTTCCAGCAGTAGTTTCTTCCTCCTAGCTAAATAGCAATATGACGTTTTTCCTTTGCTACAAAACAAGAAAGTGAAAGTAGTGCAGAGAAAAATGAAACTACATGCAAAACTAAATGTTGCAAAATATTGAGGTTTGAAGAGGTCTAAAGAGAGCACTGTGCCAACAGTACGAGGGTAGAATCCCTAGTTACAGTAGTTATTTACTAGAAACACCACAGTATAATTGAATTAATCTCACTCCACTTGGCTGAAATATGGCTCCAGTTCGTCTCATCTTTCACAATCTCGTACGCAACACGTGGCAGCATGTTTATCGTAGACGATAACGTTAGAGGTCAGAACGCAAACGCAAAGGGCGAGACTAAACACGGTGCGAACAGCCGTCATGGCCAAATAAGCAATCGGCGTTCTGTCTGCTCCATGTGTTCTCATCAGTCACGAGTTTTATTACAAACTGAATACGGTTACGTTACACAACCTCTCAGAAAGACTCGGACTCTCTCGTTCAGAGCTCACTGGCAGGATCGAAAGCACTCAGAGTTTTACATCTACTGGACCTGATGGACGTCATCATGCAAAACAATTGACGAAAGCACTTTGTTGCCTCTGTCACAAACATTACCTTCATTTCAGCTCAAACAGGCCAGGGTTTAAGAACACCATCAAGGGAAAACCGTGTGAGAAAGAAGTTAGTACAATGTGTTAATACAGCAGCAAAACAGTACAGTTAAGGGTTTTTTAAGACGAGTACTCATTTCACTACGTGCATCAGGGGAATTTAAGGATGAGTAAAAGTTCAGAACATGCAAATATGCATTTAGTTTGTACCTCTGAATTCGCCAGGGTTCCTTGAGTAGAAGCATCTGAGGTAGCGGTTTTCAATAGTGTCTCGACTGCAGCCGTTACACACAAGCACAAACATGTTAGACTAAAAAAGAACAGGGATGGAAAAAAAAGATGGAAATTGCATTTCCAAGATGTAATAAAAAAAAATCTGCCATATGCCTTAGAAAACATTCCTACATGAAAGCAACTTCTATACAGAGATTGTTTGGTGTGAAACCCCTTGTTAGGTTTTACTGAGCATGCTGGAGAATATGCCAGAGTTCTTCTTGTAACTTTGCCATGCTTGACCTTTCTGTTGCCATGCAAAACCCAGGAGCCTACATTAGGTTTCATTTGTAAACTGGTCTGTCCTGTAATATATTGCTTTAGATCTTTAAAGGCATGCAAATATTCTTCTGTGATGTTATTTGTGTTTTGAATTATTTTGTTCCTGGTAATTCAGACATGATGCATATATATAACGTGTGTAACAAAATTTGTGCTACAAATAATATGGTAATTAGACTTTTGCACAGTACTGTACGGTATATGATAGGCAATTAAATTCACCACCAGATTCGCTTGAACATCACATCCAAAATCATGGATTCTGACTCCCGTTTGCTCCTATAAAGGCTGAGCCGGTGAGTGGTTTTGTGCGCATTCAACCATAAAAGTATAATAATGTTGATGTTGGGGTGCAGTGAGCATTTCGATTCAGCCCAGTGGTGCTCAGAGGGGTTGAGGTCAGTGCTATGAGCAGGCCACTTGAGTTCTTCGACACCAGCGTCATTAAAGCATGACTTTGTGCCCAGAGGCCGAAAACGGTTTGTACCAATTAGACCCTGTGAAGTGACATTGTAGGTAATTATGTGCGTCCAACTCTAACAACAGTTTAATAAAGACACATGTATGTCTATAAAGTTTTGTCTTTACAGTGGACAGCATGTTCCTGCATGAACACCCCTAGCTGATTTTTTTTTTTTTTTTTTTTTTTTGTAAGTCCTCATGGCAAGAGGAAGATGAATGTTGGTACACACCCACTAAAATCTATGGCTATTTGTTTCTTGCACAACAAGACTTTGGGCTTGATCATTTCCATGAGTGTACTACAGAGTAGTGATGATTCAGAGAGGCCAAGCCCTTTATTATTTCAGCAGCACCTTGTCTATTGCATAACAGTGGTTGAAATTATGTCAATTTGTGCGTTCTATTGATTTTCAAAACTGCATGGGAGGCTTCACAACTTTATTATTCTATGAGTGGATTGCAGTGGACTGATTTGGAGTGGCCAAGCCCTTTATTCAAAAAATTGTATTTTTGGCAGCAGGTTCTACAGTTCTTAGTTCTTGGAACAGCTTAAATCGAGCAGTGCCCTTGTCAATCGGTAGGTTATAAAATGGCACTTGATCCAGCACATCTCATCTTTTTGTCATATTTCATATTTTATTTTATTTTTTAAATTCCGAACTGACTTCTCCACAGTTTATTCCACCACCTGCGTACCAGTTAGGGTTATCAGTATGTACTGGAAGTGAATCAGATTGCAGCCTTCGGTGTCACCGTACATGAAAAATGATTTCACGAATGATAAAATGCACATGTATGCGAGTCAGAAAGCTCTAATAATATAAATCCAATTAATTTTTATAGTAACTTAAAAGCCCAATTGGATAAAACATTTGAGGACAATGAACAGGATAAAGTTAAAAGCAAAGGGATGCACCATGGACATCAGCTGGCAGTGTGGGCGTCCCCAGCCCCAGTCAGACCAACCCTAGAAAAGTCAGAAGTGGTGTCGTATTTTGCCAAATAAGGCAAATATGGTCATATTTAAGCAAATTTCTGCTGAAATTTGATCCTGGTGTGTAGTATACCAAGTAAACCAACTACTTTGTTGTTATCGGTGTTAAATTATTGTAGTTGTGTTTGGTATATATCTACTTTTATTTATGTATACTTGAAAAGTATTGTTTATTTTACTTTTTCTCAATAAAAAGCCGTTCGTTAATGTTGTACAACATTTTTTGTGGCAATTTTTTATTTTTATTTTTTTTTAAAGTATCAGTTCAGACACCATTTAGGCACCGGTATTCTAAAAATCCCAAACGATACCCAACCTTAGTACCAGGACTTGCTGCATGCCATGCTTGTATCTTGAGGGACGGTGAGTGAAGCAGTGATAAAGGCTTTTAGGGAGCGTTGTGCAGAATTTGACCTCTTCCAGTTAAAACCTGCTCTCAGCACAGATCTCACTTACATAATGTTGTTTTCTTGTTCATGGCACACGATCGTGTCTGTGGCTTTTTACCAACATGTCCCAAAACAACAATAATTCCTGCAGCATTCGATTTAGATTCTTCAGAGTTTGACTCAGAGTGAAGCAATGTAGCATAGCGGAATTCCTTGTTGTTTTTCTTGGATTTTTCTGATAGGGGTTGTATTCTCAACAACCAGAAATTTCACTTGTTGACAGTCAGTGGAGAAAATGAAAGTCAGCTTTCATTTATGGCCCCCTGGATGATAATAAAAACATTAATAAAGAATCATTTATCTTAATCGTTATTACTGTATTACTATTGCATCAGCCAGATAATAAGTCAACCTTTTATAAATATCCTGATTTGATGTTACTTTTTTTTTTTTTCTTTCTAGATTTTGTTACAATTCTAAACAAATTTCAGAAATAATTAGCTTCTATGCCACAGGATGCTGTGCTGCCTGCCAGCGTGTGAATAGTTTAGAGTGCACCACCTGTAGTGGTAGAGTGGAACAGCACCATTTTACCACCTCAAATGCAAACATATAGAAATGAATAAAAAAAAACTGAAATATGTAATTTCGCGATATGTAACTGAAATATATCCCCCCCATCCCCCCCCGCCCACATCTCTGTAAGGCCCTCTGCTATAGCACATTGAACACAATTAATTTTCTACCCATACAGAAGTATGAGGCTCAGAGAGACAGAATCGTTAAGTAGATTTTTTTTTTATAAGTTTTGAAATTCATGACTGTATCGCTGTGAATTATTATTATAATTATTATTTTTTTAAAGATTTAAAGGTAAAAGGTTTCAGACATTTTGTGCAGCCATGTGAATGTTGGCACTCCATAAACTTGTTAACTCATAGTTGCGAAGACTATAATATGTTTTATTTTACAAGTTGCAAGGTTGCAGCATTGTCTTGAACGCAGTATTGATGTCATATAAAATGGGGTTTCAGCCTGTAAGGCATGCCCCCAGAGGGTGTACTAACTTATTAGCGGGGTTCAAACCAGCTGAAAATGAAACGAAGAGATACGCTGCCTCGAAGGGTTAAAGCCTCAAGTGAAGAGACATTAGTGCAATATCAGGTTTTCATAATTTTAATTTCATGTTTATATTACATAACTGAAAAATAAGTGCGCTGACTAGAACACTAAGCCTTGAAAACTAAACGGCTCTCAAGTTTAATCTCAGACAGTGTATAAAGAAAAACGAGTCACGATCTTAGTATTACAGGTTTCTAAAAATGAGATAAATCTTTATAATACTGAGGTAAAGAAATGTAAGTGACACCTGGGCTGACGTGTGACGACAGCCCTTACTTTGATCAAGCAAAATAAACAACAGTGTCAGAGGTTGAAAAGACTGATTGCTGTAGTCCTCTTGTGTAGGGGATTAAGACTAGAACAGGCATCCAATAGACAGGCAGTATGAATGGAATTTGAATATTGTTCTTGTGCTTTGGGGGATTGCTCTGGGAACTCTGGTTTCCTCCCACAGTCCAAAGACACACGTTGTCGTGTTGTCCTCAGAGAAATTGAATGAATGAAATGATCACTTTCTTCTTTTTGTTCTGTTTAGTTAGAAAATGAACGTCAGTTGACAAAATCTTGACAATCAAGCACTGCAATGATTCACAGGTTTTATTGCAACACATGCAGCACTAAGGGTTGAGAGGGTTAAGGAAACATTCTTGTTGAGTTGCACATTCAGCGATTTAAAGTTGCACATCGCATGCTGGACATTTGAATGTGGATTTTCTGCCTTAAAATATGTAAATTTTATGAAATAGTATTTAAAGACTGAAATTTGTTTTACTAACTAATGGCACTAAATCAAGCTTAGTGTTGGTTTTGGTGTCTTTTTTTTTTTTTTTGTAGTTTTGGTTATACTGAAAAAAAGAGCGAATGCAAACTGCAAAAATGCAAAATCAAGATATATAAAGAATCGTTTTTTAAAATTATATCATGGAAGTAGATCTGTACAAGTTCCCATTTTTTTAAGGATTTGACTCAAAAATTGAGCTGGATTCATTGCAAACAAATTGAAGGACCCCTATGTTCTGGTTGACTTTGTAACCAACGGAAACACTCCACCAATACATTATTTATAGTTCTTATCCTGAGAGCTAGGGCTTAGCCCTGGGAACTTGGGGCACAAGACAGGGGACACCCTGAATGAGGTGCCAACCCACTGCATGGCACATGCCTACATACATAAATACATACACGCTCACATAACCAATTCTACACCACTGGCAATTTGGAAATACCAATCAGTCTTGACTTGACTGCATGTCTTTTCAAAACCAGAGCATCTGGTGGAAACCCACCAAGCACAGGGTAAAAATGGCACCACCAAACACATCGAGCAGGGGTGAGAATTAAACCCCCAGCCCTGGGGGTACAAGGAAACATTGCTAACCACGAAACCACCATGCTGGTTTATGCTTTAAAACAATTGAGCTTACCCACATGACCTTTCAGTTTCTGTTCTTGCTTTATTTAGATTTTGAATGGAAATGTGTTATGAGGGTTTGTTTTAATCACAATTTATTTCTTTTATTAATTATTTATAATTTATTTATAAGTGGCTGGTGCAGTACGACCATCATGCAACAGCAGAGATTCAGCTTAGACTCCGTCCTAAACGGTCTGTGTAGAGTTTCATGTCTAACTAGGTTCCCGCCATGGTTCTCCCGTGTCCTTCCATCTCCCCCGTAAACTTGCTGGTAGGTGCGTCGGCCTCTAGATGAGCATGCTTCTGTACTGGCATCCCACCCACAGCATATTTCTGCTTCATGCCCAGCGTTCCCAGATAGGCTTCAGATCTAACACAACCCCAGCCTAGATAAAGTGATTTCTGAAGATGAATGAATGGAGTAAGTGACTCAAATGTGCTAACCACAAAGGTGCGTTATAACTTTTATCAGTTATAGTGTTAATAGATTTCTTTGCACCTGTCGTGGTTTTCAAAGTATAGCTGTTTTTTTTTGTTTTTTTTCAAGGTGGGTAATTTAAATAATTTCTTCTGATGATTTATAATGATATTGAAACCAGAAAGCGGCAGAAAGGAGCCAAAACTTTCCCAGAACCCAAACAATGAGAGATGCGTATAATAATGATAGTTTATGTTTTGGTCCGGACTTCCTGAGCTATTCCAGACTAGACGTGCCTGTGACTTCGTTCGCGTAGAATTTAATTGCACACTCCTAAGTATTAAAAAATGTACAATGCCATCTGTGGAATTTTGGAATTAGCCAAAAATTTTTTACATGTTACCGTGAAATCCGCAAAATATAGGTGTGAGATTAAATTGCACACTCATAAGTGCGTAGTAAAGAATGTACAGCGCCATCTGTTGAAATTTGGGATGAAATAATAATTTTTTTTTTTTCATGGTTGATTATTTATTTATTTTTTATGATGTAAGGGCGTTTTCCATTGAAACTTCAAAGTAGCATATCTTCTCTTCCCATGGGCCGATTGCGGTGAAATAAAGCCCCCCATAAAAAAAAAGAAAAACAACTCGCAAATATCTTCAGTGTACAAACACACAAACTTTACAGTTTTGTTATATATAGAAAGAGTTTTCTTATATTTTACAATTAACAGAAAGGTTCACATAATATAAACTTGCGCATTACTGTTTTTTTGCGCTAACATATTTTTTTAAAAGCCTTTTAAATTTTGCATTCGCATTTTACGATACTTGTCTGGTATCAGATAAAAGCATTAACCGTAGAAAAAAAAAATCTAAATTATTCTGGAGAATATTCCAAAGCTTGGACAGGTTAGTAAATTGAATTCCAGCCAATTTAAATTGAAGGTGAGGCATTTTAGGAGCCCAGTGAAAAATCCTGCCGCACACACGCGCGCACACATGTAAACATCTTTTTAGTTATTTAATATGAAATCTAAATTTGTTTGATTGTGTAAAAGCAAATTAAACTGAAGCAGAGTGTCTCGTCTCCCTGATTTAATATGAACTCAGTTCATTCAGTTTGGTCAGGTGTGTACGGTGGTGTGTAACCCGGCTGTGTAGAAGTGTGCCAGGAAAGCTTCGTCAGACCGAGCTGCTACAAAACCAGCTGAGCTGCTGCAGCAGAGGAACCTGAAAATTGGGTCAAGCTCGAATAATGAGCTATGCCAAAGCAGAGAGAAAGAGAGAGAGAGAGAGAGAGAGAGAGAGAGCTCAAATACGGGGTACCAGTTTCAGACTGGAATGTAGGCCATGCATATTTTAGAAATGCAGAATCCTGGAGCTCAGCATAAGGAATCGCATGTCATCTGAAGCAGATCAATCACAATATTCACGTCAGCCTGCAGCTAATCTCCTCCGCCTTCCATCTTATCATGCACCTCCTTTTAGTTTCTAATTAAACCAGAACTTCACACTGCAGCTGTAATATATACAGTATACTGTATATATCGAATTATTTATATATATATATATAATTTAAAAAATAATAATAATTATCCACCTTCCTATTCAAAAGAAATGACAGAATGTAACAACATTTTACTTTGAGAATAAAAATGAGATGTAAATGTCAGTGACTGGACAAAGGTTGAAATGTCGCCCTGATCTTTGCAAATTCAGTTTGAAAAGATGGCTATATTGGGAATGAATTAAGATCCCCTACTTGTTATGCTAATCTTATGCAGATCTGGCTTCTGCATGTAGATCTAATCGCTTCATATCGGAAGAAAGCTAAGATAAAGTGCCTGTTTTGTTAGGATAATATTGTCGTCATGTATAAACACTATTATACATGACGACAACCAGTCTTTAATAATGACCTGTAGTAAACCAATATGTTCAGGATCCACATACACAGTATTTATATTGGAAAGTATTGTCGTCTTTAGAA
>JAOVVA010000052.1:12168369-12195318 GCA_028565275.1 Leiocassis micropogon | reverse complement strand
ATATAATTTCAAATTCAAAGAATAATGACAAAAAATTCACACATCTTTATTTGTAGTTTAAGCATTCCTCTCTGATTTGTCTTTAATTTTAGTAAATACAAAAATATATACAGTGCTTCAGAATTTGTTTTAAAACATAAGACAAAATACACAGTAATAAATTTTCCACTTAACCAGATGAAAGAAAAGATTTGACGTTGTCATTAGAACAATTTTTATAACTAACACTTTCTCCCATTTCCCTTCTACATTGGCTACTATATGAATTGAAGATCTTTTAACATAAAAGAGCAGAAATCAGGGAATGGATTAAAAAAAAAAAAAAACAAGACAAGCAGTTAAAATACAATTAAACACAATTAAAGCCACAACAAGAAAGTTTCATATGCACCGAAAATTGCCAGAAACTGGGCCCATTAGTGCACGGTTCCCCCACACAGAGAAATAAGAGCCTAAAGGGAAATAAGAGCTCGGTTTTTGAATTGCACACTTCAGCTAAATCTTGAGTTACAAAATCAGAAATCATATTCATATACGCTGCTTGGAAATTTTGCATGACAGAAGCTCTCCCTGAGAGCATTTCCCCCAGATATTATTTGAGCATTTATGTTCTGGTCAGCTGAGACCGGGGTAAGACTATTTCGGCCATGCACACCATCAGTAAATTTGGCAGCAAAAAGAGAATAAAAACAATACATAAAATAACACAATACCCATTATAAGATATGGAGATGGATCATTGATCCTTTGGGGAATTTTTGGGTCAGTAGTTCTTGATTTTGGTACTGGTTAAATGAAATCTGGAGTCTGGACAATTTACTAGTGTAAAGTGGAAGAAAAATACTTAAATATGTTTTAGCTCAACATATTAGTTTGAATTTGTTTATTGATAAGATGCATTGATCAGCCATCACATTAAAACCACCAGCATAATATTGTGAGGTATATAGGTAACCCTACATATTGAGATGTGAATTTTAAGGTCAGGTCAACACCTTGAACTCTTTGTCACGCTTCTCAAACCATTGCTGAACCATTATCCTGCTGAACGAGACCACTGCCTTTAGGGAATACTGTTGCCATGAAGGGATGTGCTTAGTCTGCAACAATTTTAAGGTAGGTTGTATGTATCAAAGTCAAAGTAACATTCACATGAATGCCAGGACCCCAGCAAAACATTCCCCAGAGCATCACACTGCCTTTGCCAACTTGCCTTCTTAACATGTAGTTCATCCTGGTTCCATTTTTTTTCTCCAAGTAAGCAACACAAAATCACCCAGGTGTTCACATTTATTTAAAATAAAACGTGGTTCCTCAGACCAGACGACCTTCTTGCATTGATCCATGCTCTAGTACTGATGCTCATGTGTTGATTGTCGGCGCTTTCGCCGTGTCAGCATGGGCACCCTGACATGTCTGCAGCAACACAGATACATGGTCTGTTCTGACACCTGCCTATCATAGCCAGCCGCACCTTTTCTTTAGACCAGACAGGCTAGACCTTACTACCACGTGCATCAGTGAGCCTTGGGCCCGATTACCCTTTCACCAGTTCACCAGCTGTCCCTTTTTAGACTACTTTTGTAGATTAATACTGGGAACAGACCACAAGGCCTGACATTTTGGAGATATTCTGCCTCAGTCATCGAGCCGTCACAATATACTTGCTGCAAACTCGTTAACTTTAAGGATTTACTGGTCACTTGTTGCCTAATGTATCCCACCCACCCCTGGACTGGGGACACTGTAGTGAAATAATCACATTTGTTCACCTCACCTGGCAGTTGTTTTAACGTTATGGCTGGTCATGTTATCGTTTCTCTGGGGAGAGAGGAGAACCTTCCAGAAGAACAACGATCTTGTAGCATCATACTCAAAGACTTGAGGCTGTAATTGTTGCCAAAGCTGCTTCAACAAGGGTTAGGGTTAGGGTTTCTCATGGTCTGAGAGTTCTTTGAGTGTCTTTTGGCAAACTCCAGACGGGTGTCATGTCCCTTTTACTGAGGAGTGGCTTCTGTCTGGCCACTCTACCATACAGGCCTGATTTGGTAGAGTGCGGCAGAGAAGGTTGTTCTTTCGGAAGCTTCTCCTCTCTTCACGGAGAAACGCTGGAGTTCTTTCAGAGTGACCATCGTGTTCTTGGTCATCTCCCTGACTAAGGTCCTTCTTCCCCCGAACGCTCATTTTTGCCTGGCGACCTGCTCTGGTAATTCCAAATTTCTTCTATTTACAGAAGATGGAGGGCACTTTGTTTGAGACATTCAATGCTTCAGAATTTTCTTCTGTACCCTTCCCCAGACCTGTGCCTCATTACAATCCTGTCTCGAGGGTCTACAGACAATTCCTTCGACTTTATGGTTTGGTTTATCCTCCGACATGAACCATTAACTGTAGGATCTTACATATATAGACAGATTTGTGCTTTTCCAAATCATGTCCAATCAACTGAATTTACCACAGGTGGACTCCAGTCAAGATACTGTATAAAAACACCTCGAGGATGATCAGTTAAAGCAGGATGAGCTAATCTGTACCTGAGCTTAATTTTCAGAGGGTCATGGCAAAGGTTGTGAATACTTATGTAGATATGATTTTTTTTTTATTATTATTATTATTATTATTATTATTATTGATTTGCGAAGATTTCAAACAAACCTCTTTCACGTTGTCATTATTATCCTTTTTTTGGGGCTTATTCTGCAGTTTCTTTATGTTGTTGATAGTTTTGTGGTTTTCTCCTTTCAGTGTCCTCTTTCAGAGGGGGTGTTCAGGTTCAGTTGGGTTAAGGTGTGGTGGTTGACTTTGTCTGTTTAATAACTGTGTTTAGGGTCATTGTCTTGCGGCATGAAGAAGTTCCTCCCAGTTAGAGTGAATCCATTTCTCTGTAACTTGCCCGGCAATAAATTTCTATAGACCTCGGAGTTCATTCTGCTGCTACCACCATGAATTACATCATCAATAAAGATTATCGAGCCCATCCCAGAAGCAGTCATGTGCGCCCAAGCCATTAATGTGCTTGACTGATGAGCTGGTATGTTTTAGACAATGGCTCTGATGGATTTCCTGTCTATCCTCAGCTATAGAACAGCTTTGCTTTTCGCAAACACAGCTTCCTGGAATTCATGTTGGCTTATAATTTTTTTAAAGAATAAATACAGTCTTTCCAGGGCTCGGACCAAAAGCAGACGACCATTATATATAATGGGGCATATCTGGGCAACAAGAAACACCTGTTAGTCAAATAATAACTTGAAAAATAAGTTGTTTCAGACAAGAAGTTCCATTTTCTAAGTTTAATACAGCTAGAAGAAAATATCAGGAAATGAAATCTTTCATATTCATATTTTTATCTCAAACCCAAATTTCTTTTTTTTTTTTTTTTTTTTTTTTTTTAATAGTAAAAACAGAAGAATTGGCCTTGCTGTTCTAATACTTTTGGAGATGACTTGGAGATGACTGATTGAATGCTAACTTTTATCTTACAGACTATCTGGCTAAACATGGACGGCTGAGTGAGCCAGAAGCCCGTCGCAAGTTCTGGCAGATTCTGTCTGCAGTGGAATATTGCCACAACCGCAACGTTGTACACCGTGACCTGAAAGCTGAGAACCTGCTGCTGGATGGACACATGAACATCAAGATTGCAGGTAAAACACGGCCGTCTTTGTTTCACTTGACATGCACAGATTTATTTTATTATTTATACTAGTTCCAATCCTTTAAATAAACCAGGTGTAGTTCTTTCTTTATTTTTTTATTGAACTAATGGTGCATACATAGAGAACAATAAGTATTAGAATTACTATGACCTTTGCAGAATTTATTATTTTCCAATAAGGTTACATCACAGTGAGTTATTTATTTATTTATTTTTTTGTACAGCACTTTGCCATAACAGCAGCCTGCCTTGCTTTTAATTGTTTCAAAGCTTTAAAAAAAAAAAGTGTAAATGTAAAGAAAATTTAACACACTAATACTTTTACTTTGACTATGGTGCGCAATGTAATGGCTAAGTCATGTATGAAAATGATTTCTCATGCTCCCAAAACGTTTCTTTCAAAATGAGTCCTGGAATATGCCTGTGCCATCAGAAAAGAAAATTGATATGATAACCTGGTCGTTTAGTGCATTCAGGTCATCAGCTGACTTCATTTTTTGCCACATAACATTGCTACGCCTAGACATGACCTTAAATCATATAACACTGCCTCCAAAGGCTTGTACAATGGGCACTATACATGGTGGGTGCATTGCTTCATACACTTCCATGCTTACACTCATGCATCCATCGTACATTTAGGCATTTGGCAGACACTCTCATCCAGAGCTTACATTATCCCATTTTACATCTTGTACAACAGTGGCAACTTGGTGGTTGTGGGGTTTGAACGTTGGACCTTCCGAACCGTAGTCCAATGCCTTCATCACTGAGCTACCCCCCTACCCCTAGGGTCAATCTGGACCTTTTTCCATTGCTCCAGAGTCAAAATGACCCTTTTGAAATGGTATCCTACTTTTGACAAGGCGGTGTTAGTGTTATGCGGTGCATCCACAATTAAAGACCCTATGGATTAGCTATGAATTACTCTAGAAACAGTAGCATATTAGAACCAGCTCATTAATAGGGATTTGCATCATCAGACCAATCACCAAGACCTTCTTCCTAAACCGGGGTCAAGAAAAGGACTGTAAAGTCAATCCTAACAAATGAATGTTTATGGCTTAATCATAAAACTGTTAAGAAAGTTGATCTGAAAAGTTTTGTGTAACTTCTTGACAGTGTAAGAGTATTAGTTCCACATCCTTGCGCACAGTTTTCCTCAGCAATGATCATGTCATCCTGCTTCACCTATGATGTATACGAGTGGGCGCTTTAAACCAAACCCTTCCCTGATTATAATTGTGCCACTGACTTCATCCTCGGCTGTGTATCCAGTGACTTCAGCAGATCTCCAGTCCTTCCTGGCCCGGTGCCTCGGGTTCCTCCAGGAACACTGCTTACACTAAACACATGCTGCTGTTATTAATACGGATGATGCAAAATGATATGTGTGGAAGGAGATAATGACATGAGGGGGGC
Source organism: Leiocassis micropogon (assembly GCA_028565275.1). Taxonomy (NCBI): domain Eukaryota; kingdom Metazoa; phylum Chordata; class Actinopteri; order Siluriformes; family Bagridae; genus Leiocassis; species Leiocassis micropogon. The sequence continues at coordinate 12,190,238 of JAOVVA010000052.1, read as the reverse complement.
ACTTAAACATACACAGGCCAGACGCGTCTGGTTCCTGGAAGTGACTTTAACAAGAGGTAGACGCAAGTAAATGATACTAGTGAGATAGATCCCTGCAAGAGGAAAGGGGGGCTTGATTTGATCTGATTCAGGTTCAGCCTGATGAGTAGGTGTGCTTTGATTAGGAAGTGGAGCTCCAAGAAATGGATCTGATAGTCTGGAGGTAATGAAGTCAACAGGCTGTAACGGGCACATCCTGTGCTGACCAGACAGATACACACAGCCATCTACAAACAGTATTTACTCTGGGCTACAAGGTATTAAAGGCGGCCAGGAATCCGGCTTGGGATCTGTTCTTAGGATGACGGCTACATGAAGTATCCAGCCAAGTGTTCGTGATGGATAGATAGAGAGAGAGAGAGAGAGAGAGATTCATACATGATAGCACAAAACTACACCTTTACATGCTCACAAACAGAACTTGTTTTGACCTTCCCGAGCACATTACAGTAATTCAATTTAATAACTAGGAGATAATAAGCAGTTCATGATTTTTCCTACAGACATATGCAGGCCATTATTTATTCTTACACAACTGACTTTTTCTAAAAACCATTTCTAAAGGACATCATATTTTGCTTCCCAGCCTTTTTTGTATTTTTATTATTATTTTTTATAATGTAGTCTTAAGGAATAGCTCTCCAGGCTTTATGAAAGGCTGATTGGCTCTCATTTTTGGCAAGCTCTCACTTTCAGTCCAGTCCCTGTACCTGAGCAGTTTCAAAGGAATTGTTTGTTAAACCACACAGTAACCTATGAATGATTAAAAAATATAAAAATGATGATCAGGCCGGTCATTAGTATACTGGTGATGCTGAATGCTGATTGGTTGGAACAGACGAGAGAGGAAATGAGGTTGCTGCTGTGGTTGTTGCATAACCAACCAATTTTTTTAATTTCATCTTTATAGCAAAACATCTGTTTCCGATTGTTTAATTGAATATATCATTTAATTAGACTCATTTGAATATCATTGAATTTAATTCACTATAAACAGATGAGAAGTTGCTCAAGTCATTGGCACAGTACTTTTTATATAAAAATAAATAGTCTATAAGATTGCAACCTTTTCAAAGATTGCAAAGATTTTAAAGGTTGTGGGCAGTTAAATAATTTATAATAATATAAATAATAATAATAACAATTATTATTATTATTATTATGGTTGTATGAGAAGAGTGTCTGAAGCTAAGATTAGTACAGAACAGTTATGATTTTGTCATTTCTCAAAGGTCCTATCTTTGTTTGGCCCTCTGTTTGATGCTTCGGCAAACCTTCAGAAGCCACCTAGATGTGCATGCTCTCAGAGAAAGGTCAGAGCATTATGGTAGCCTTTTATTTGCAGTGTAAAAGAGCAAAAAACATCTATATGTGGAGCTCAGGAAGAGTTCAAGTCGCGTCCCATCAAATTGTGAAGAGTTGGCCTCATCTGTTTTCCCAGGATCAATTACAGGTTTGGTCATCTTCTTAAGCAAACATGTAGGACCGGAGGACACGTCATGGACATTGGACGGTTGTGAAACAGCAGAAAATCATGTCATGACTGAATCCTCAGAGGCTTGCGCAAGGCTGTTGTGCTCATACTCTGAGAGCTGTTGTGAACCCAGTGCACATTTGGGTCCACAGAAGGGTTCCGTTATGAAAGAGCTTGCTGACCTCTGTACAAGCTTTTGTTAACGCACCAACCAAGCTAGCTGTTATGTGCTCCTGCTTTAATAAGAGCTGCAGTCAAAGGGCTGGTTAAGAATGAGTGATTGCAGTACGGAGCGCCAAGGGACTCACCTCTGCAATGTCAGCCGGGGCAGCATTGACGTCAATCTCTACCGCTCGGCATTCATCTCGTAAAGTGGGTCAGCTCTTCTCAGGAGTCTTCACCATCCCCGCATCACACACACCTCAGATGTTTTTATTTTTTCTTCTCTTCTTCTTCTTCTTCTTCTTCTTCCTCCACCTCCCTTTCGTATCTCTCGCCTCCCCTTCGTATTAATCCCTCCATCATTTTCGTCTCCTGGCCTCAGTCTCTTTTTCCATTACTCACAGGAATTGAGATAAAATTGCAGCACTGACATGCCATTCATCTTTTGACCTGCTCTGATTGAATCTACCTTTATAAATCAGGCATCCTGCATGGAGCAGAGTGAAGCCAAAGAGCTGGTTCTGTTTGCAGTTTAACAGATATGTCACAAATTCCATCGTAGAGATCTTGATAGGGTAACTAAACAGACAGCACGCCCATGTTCAATATTTATCACAGAACAAATTAAATCTGTATAAATCTTGTTTGACACAGAAACTCTGCCGCATGAGAAACAAGAGAGTATGGATTAGTAAATCATTACAGAGCACTCAATATGTCTGTGTAATAGAAATGGTTTCGACGTTTCAAACTACTTTCCATGCTGCGTATCTGCGATCACCGTGAAAAAGAATCGAGATGAAAATAACAGAAAAGCTATTTACTCATGACCTAAGGGCAGTTGTCAAGGGAAGCAGTAAACACCAGTAAATTCGTGATGCTTTCATAAATTCTTACGGCGAAGACATTTGTAAATTAGGCCCATCCTCTGAAATACCAGGTTAGTCTTTGTCACAAAAATACATTTCCAAATCATCACACGTGTAAACATGGAAGTACTTCAGTTTCTGTTTGAACACCACAAAACCTTTAGGAAATGTACAGTATTGCTTCATTATTGGACAGTTATAATCTCCTGGCCAACAAAAATAATAATTACAGAAAGGTCTTTTATAATTATTAATGATTTAAGGACTTTAGGAACATGGATAATAACATTGCTGCTGTCACATCATTTCATTCCAGACTTCATGTTACACTCAGCTTACTGCTGCTCTCGTATCCTCACACAATATCTTTACCCTTTTATAGTTTTATACGTATATGGAAGTATAACTGTCAAAATTTCCCAAAGCTAAATAGCACAGCAATCCCATCTTGTTACTGAATGTGACTGTACATTACCGAGCACAGGGGAAGGAAACCCATCGCTCTCACGTTTAAATGAAAGAGCGCTGACTTTGCTTTGATTATAGCGATTACGGTAGAGGGGGAATTTTAGTGCGTAACACCGTTTATTGTGCAACTGGCAACCCAGCCTCTTGGTTTGGCGTGCTCCGGTAAGTAGTTCCTGAGAAGTAGACTGTAAAGGGAACAGGAAGGATACACTTTAAAGTACCCTGTGGATCAGATCGCACAATCGGCAATTCATTGCTATTTCGGTGATATCCCGGATGTGAAGACCTAAAAAAAATTTTACCTAAATTTTAATACCTGAATTTTCTCGACCTGAATTTGTGAGGTTAAAAAATAATGAACACTTAACATTTTTAAAAAGCAATTTAGTAACTTGAATATTTTTTACAAATTCAAATATTTTTGAATTTTTTATGCTCGAATTACATTTTTTCATTTGAAATATACAACCATAATAAATTGCAGTGCTAAAAATTTCAAGCATTGTAAATGCTGTAAGGATTTTTTTCAATTCAAATTACAATGCAGAAAAATTCATACATTTTTATTGCAACAAGTTTTTTTTCAGTTCATATAATTTAACATTCTGTTTTGCTAATTTTGGAATTTTGTCACTGTTATACTTCCATATTTATATATTTAAAAAATATTTCTCAGTACATTCTGTGTAATTCATATATTTCCATTTTAATTGTATTTTTTGGAAAAATTTCTGTAAAAAGTCTGTAAATTTTTAATCCTAAATTTTTCAATTTTATGTTGTTTTTTTTTATTGGAAATTCTATCTTTTAGGTTAATTGTATTTTTCAAAAGCGATTTTCCTTTTGTTGTAGTGAGATCTTTCTATCCTCCTATTCTATCCTATCTTTCCTTTTTAGGTCACTGCATATCATACTGTATGGTTGTGTATGTGACAAATAAAAAAATGTATTGACTTTTTTTTCTCTTAATTAATAGACATGTATTAAGCAAAAAAAACAACTAAGGATATTTCTAATCGGGTTAAGAACTGCCCATTGCATTATGAAACTGTGGAAGAAATGGAGCTTCCAACATTGTGAAGGGAGATCACTTAAACGTGTGGTGAAATTGCATCAGAAAAAAGTCGACAGTAGGAATCACAGCTATGTTTAATAGTGAAAGTAAGAGCATTCACAGAAAGCAACATCTCACTGGATTGGGACTAAACAGCTATATAGACATAGGAAAATCACTTATTAGTAAGGCTAATTAGAAAAATGGCTTCTAGTTGCGAGAGAGCACAAATATGGGACTTTTGAGCAATTAAAAGTCATGAGTCATGTGGTCTGATGAGTTCAGATTGCTCCTATTCCAGAGTGAAGGATGTTTCACCCATCATGCATCATGGTGAGTATGGTATGGTTTGGAGTTGTTTCAGTTGGTCAGGTCTAAACTGACCATTGGTGGTTATTATGTGCCAATAATTCTTCCTTGATGGCACAGGCATATTCCAGAACTCAAACTGTGAAAGAGTGGTTCTGGGAGCATGAGGAATCATTTGCACATATTAATTGGCCAGCACTTGACTTGCATGTCATAATCGAAGCTAAAGGTGGTCTAATGAAATACTAGAGAGCGCAACTTTTTTGTCAACTTTTGCAACTTTTTCCAAACACTGTATCTCTTCAATTCAATTCAATTTTATTAATATAGCGCTTATAACAATGGTCATTGTCGCAAAGCAGCTTTATAGAATCAGAAGGAAATTATGGAAACGTGTGTGAAACGTGTGAGAAAATATGTATGGATCAGAATGATCAGATTGTCCAGTATCTCATCCTCAGACTGTTATTGTTACTAAAAGGAGTTTTGAGTAAAAGGGGCTTCCAGGTTTTATTTTTGGTTATGGGAAATTTGTCAGAATTCTCTCTGTGGTAATTATACAAGCTATACCGATGCACATGAGGAAGATTAGGTTGATAACATGTCGATGTTTTAACTTGTCATGAATTCCCCTTCTCAAATCAATATGACTCGTCATTCCACTTCTCAAAACAAAACGACATGAAATCAGTGTTCACCGCGCTGGAACACACTCCACCTGCATTTGTGATAAACCACCCTGGTGCCTTCTTCATGTATAATCTGCTTTTCTGGTTGTGACTTTTTCCTTGTTTGTGTTTGAATTATTCCGGTTTAATTCAGGCAGACTGTGACTGGATCTTCACTACGGATTGTACAGATAATGATTTTTGGAATGCTTCCCATAAACAGCACACACTATGGTGTTGTGTACTTCCTTCACTAACCACACAGTGTAAAACCCTTTATGCTTCTGAACACTTGGTAAAACAAGGTTTTATTTTATTTATTTATTTTAAATCTGAGACAGACATATTTCATGTAAAGAAAAAAATGCTAATCATTTCGAGCGTATGTTTTTTCTATTAAGATTAAGGTTTGAAAGTGTTTTACAATGAAGAGTTCATGATTGGTGGAATCGGGCTTGGGGCTGTTTCAGATTTGATTCACCAACCCAGTGTTTGTGTTTAATTAAGCTTAAACATTATAATTGTACATTTGAACCCTGATCTGTTTTTTTTTTGTTTTGTTTTGTTTTGTTATTGTGCCACAGTTTCGGGTTGTTCCAGTGTCCTGCGGTGACACTATGGGAATTTTACTTTGTGGACGGGCCGGGAATTTGATTAGCCTTTGCTCTGTTTGCATGCCATATTTGGCGACCTTGCCCCATTGTTCTTCCATGAACAGACGCTCTATCTAATCTGTAAGCACTTTGCCCAGCGTGTCTGACTGTGTAAAAAAAAAAAAAAGAAAAAAAAAAAAAAACCTGGCTGCTTTCCTGTGACTTTACTGTACTGGCTTTCCAGTCTCCGTGCACATGGAACATTCAGGCTTGTTTTGTAGGCTAACTGTTATCAAGATGTGAGATGCTGATATACCAGCTGAGTGTGCTGTAGCACATGCACGCCAGCTATCACGGGATAAAGCAGTCTTTATGTAATCAGGGCGGCTTCTGTTTCGTGGAATTATAGCGTGTTGTCAGTCAATGCTGTATAAAAGGTTAGAGCTTGTGAAATAAAACTGTTTGTGTTTGTTTTGTTTTTTATTTTTCCCCCAGAAGTTAACCGCTTAAAGTTAACTGCTTAATGCACTTAATTTGCATTCTTACTGCAGGATGTTAATGATCATGTTGATGAAGGTTTACACTCAATCATATGATGGTCGCATGCTCGGATTGTGGAAGCAAGAGAACTGTAATGACATCAGAGATTATTCATTATGCTCTGAAACCTCAGTATAAAAGCAGGATCTTCTCCAGGTTCATTGTTACAGCACTCGGTGGTGAAAAACAAAAAGACACCGCCTCGCACAGGGAAGCAATTGTTAACGAGCATGTGTCTCGCAGTAATCATCTCTCCCACCTTCTCATGACCTGATTCACACACGCAAACAGCGCTACAATTCTTTCTGCTGTCAGTCAGTGTGTGTGTGTGTGTGTGTGTGTGTGTGTGTGTGTGTTTCCTGTGAGTCAGGCTTCTAATCCCCATCTGATTTGTGTGCCACTGCTGGAGAGAATGATGTCAAACTTCTCACTCATCTCCTTTCCACCAGGCCACCCCCTCATCCAAAACAGAGCAATCTGTCATGCATATCATCCATCCCTACACTCACATCTCTCTCTCTCTCTCTCTCTCTCTCATTACTGCAGATTTCGGCTTCGCAAACTTCTTTCAAGCTGGAAAGCCCTTGGCCACATGGTGCGGCAGTCCACCATACGCCGCCCCTGAAGTGTTTGAAGGACAACAATATGAAGGACCACAGCTGGACATCTGGGTAAGCCTTTTGTGACTTCGAAACCCCTCCCCCTTAACGATTCAGCAGGAAATGCTCCAGTGATGAGATCATGCTAGATTTTATGTCAGTTAATTCCTATACAGTGAAAAAGATCAAAAAAGGTTTGAAAAAGATCAAGCACGTAGAACACCACTTCGCAAGATTTATTTGAAAGTGATTGGAAAACAGCAAATATGTATACTAGTTTAAACCTGTGTCCACATGTTGCGCTCGTATCATTTTCTCGCATAAGACATGCTTGAATGATATGGCTTCCTGATGTGTGTGTTTTATTTTATTTATTTTTTTGTTTTGTTTTATTCGACAAGTATTTCCATATTTGTATGTCACCACTGCCTAAATCATATTTGAAGTGATCCTGGAAAGAACCCTTTTCATTTAGTGGACACCTGAGCACTTGATTAGTTATCACGCTGTTTGTGCGACATCTTGAACTCGTCTGACGTCAATGTGTAAACCAGACAGCCTCTATAGTGCATGCGAGACAGAGACGAGGGTCATGTGAGAGCTCCTGTACCTTGGCACTTAATGCGTGGTGTGTATCTGCCGAGTTATCTGGCTATGTGCTGTTAATGATTTTACTGCATGTGTGCGTGCGTCTGTGCATGTGTGTGTGGTTTGTTGCAGAGCTTGGGGGTGGTCCTTTACGTGCTGGTGTGCGGAGCCCTGCCTTTTGACGGTCCCTCCCTACCTGTGTTAAGGCAGCGTGTGCTAGAAGGCCGCTTCCGAATCCCATACTTCATGACCGAAGGTGAGCTTGTGTTGTACGTTTTTTTTTTTTTTTTTTTTTTTTTTTTTGCTGTCTGATTTAAGGACGAAGAAATTGAAAACGAAAACTTTAAAACTTGCCCATAGAACTTGCGTCTGTGGAATCTCTGACAGGAAATAGGGGCTTGAGGGACATGTTGTGGAAAATAAATAAAGAAACCAAGCACACTTGACTCGAATTTGAATGTAGCAAGTTACCCAATTCCACGTTTTTGTCCCCCCCCCCATATTGAATCCCATTCAAGTATTTTACACGTAAAATACTTTTCTACCTAGTACGAAGCCACACACCAGCTGCTTCCTGGATGGGTTCTTGCCTATATGGGCGGAGCTTCAGCCCCCACACCTCCTCTCATTCGAGCAATTTGAGCCGTTCTCCAAATGTGAAGGGAAGAACATTGTGTGCTTTTACTTTACATTTCCTCCCTGCATGTCCTCATCGCACAGGACTGCATCCCCACAGAGCAAGCACATTCCATCTCTCTCTCTCTCTCTCTCTCTCTCTCTCTCTCTCTCTCACTCTCACATACACACACACACACGCAAACTGTTCCTCTAGTCCAGATTCCACTACACACCCGGAGGTTCCTTTCCCGTTTTTCTGTTTGTATAAGTTCGAAAAAGTTCCAGCTGTAAAATTGTACTTTTAAAATCACTTTGCAACTTTTTCATACATTTTTCACTTCAGCGTCTAGCCATCACATCTGTTACATCTGTAACATCTGTAACATAGGACCAGAATTTCGACATTTCCCTTTGTTGAGAACGGAAAACTTGTTTACTTAAAACTCATAGGGAGTTGAGTGCAAAGGTTTGAAGATCTTCAGGCCAAAAACATGACTTTGCAAGTTAGGCTTTACAGAGGTTCATTATCATAAGTAATGATGGTATAATAATAGTAGGAAAATAACAAACATTTATTCAAAATTTTCATCTCCCTTTCTTAAGGTCACGTGCAGTAAATGAACAGTTTGACACCATAACACAATAAATTACATTACATTTTCATATTTCTATTAATTTTGGCAAGTTATTATTCGCTGACACACAAGGTCATCGATAACAACGTTTAATTTGAAAACCACTGTATAACCTAATTTTAGAAGCTTTAAACATCCACGTTTTAAGGAAAGCATACCACGTACAGTAGCTGCCAGATTTTCAAGGAAAAGCTAACAGGTCGTGATAAGCCACTCACATCACTTCTTTGTGTTGCGTTATCAGTGAAGGGAAACTAGCAGCTGGCCAAAATAGCGGCTGAGAGTGAACTAAATGAGTTCAGTGGCTTTTTATGAATGTTAAAGCCAAGTAAAATGGCGTTTACAGTTTGTTACTGCTATTACCCCGGCATTAATGGACTACAGGTATGCTTTGGTAACATCTGTTGACGGGAAAGAGTTTGTAGGAATATTTAAAAAGTTTTAAGCTAAAAATAAGCTGATCAGCTTTAATTTAATCAGTGATATTATTCAGGTTGAGGCCCACATACATGTCTGCCTGCAGCAAAAACGAACCCCTTCTGTATGAAACTGTAATTTCATAAAATTTTGTTAATTGTGACAACATTAAGTTTCCCTTGGTGGCTAAACATTAAAAATTGTACAAAATGTACCTAGTTCACGGCAAGATTTTGGATCTACTGTCAGTTCATCTTATTACAATCATTTGGAAATAGAGGATATATAAAGGTTTGTTTATGCCTTGTTGTACTACATCAGCCAAATACAAGATTTTGGATCTTGTATTTCAGAATTCCAGAATTTCGATCTGTGATCCAGAATCACAGATCGAAAAAACGTTTTGTCTTAAAATACCTCTAGCACATTAAAATTCACTTATACCACTTCAGTAAAAATATTTAGTTTAGATTTTTTTTAATTAATTAATATCTTTTGGTGCAGGTGTTTGTTTGGGCTAGTAGCTTATTTTAAAGCTAGACCGACACACAGACCCGCACACAGAAAAATAAAAAATTAGGTTTTGTGCCCTCCAATGTATGAAATGTAAAGATATCATTGAAAGAGTGAGTTCTGACCAATATATAGATAAAACCTTTTTTTTTATTCATATAGATTAAATGGCAACCAACCTATTACTGATATTAAATTGCATACTTAAACAACTGCAGGTTGAGTTATCTATTGTGCCAAACTGTGGGAAATGGAGTAATATGGTAAATATAATGATGTAACTCTCAAAATTTAGACATGATATTTTGGTATCTTTGCTTTTTATCACCCTTAAGTAACAACAAAATATTATCAGTTTGCAGTACTTCTTGCTTCAGTCGATTAAACTAATTTTTCTCAAAACTGCCTCCTTTTGCTGATCTTCAATGATTTTACATTCTATAGTACTTAAAATATTGTTTGGTTTACAAATTAAATGTCATAAAATGTATAATGCAAATTATTTCCTACCACCCTTACACTTTAACCAGAACACTCTTCAGTCGCCTTTCGAAAGCTTACTGAATGTTTCAATAACTGCTATTGGACTTCAAGCTAGATTAGACCTTTTAAATTTTTTTAGGAAAATTACATTTTTTTTTTAAATTTAAGGAAATATATTGTGTCTATAGAAATAAAAAATATGCTACAGATTCGGAGAATTAGTGTGAAAACAGCACTGGTGTAGTTCTTTAATCTCTCTCTAAGCTGCTCTCCAAAAGAGCTTTTACAGTCTTTCATAACAAGAAGTGAACCTTCACCGTCCATCTAACAGGGAGGCAGGTGTGATATGTGAAATTGAAATTTTATTGTGCGCTCAAAGAAAGTGCCAGCACTTCCACTAAGACGGTGTTGACGTTTTTATTCCGGCTTCATATTAGTCTGTCTGACTGAAAGCCTAATTTAAGGCTTTTGCACTTTGCTGTGCTTGATTGAAGCAGAATGCTCCTTTTCAGTCTCTTTCTCAGGACGTCTTCTATTACGAATTAAATCTAAATAGGCAACTTAATTTTAAAATGTACTTTAGTATCCGAACAAACTTCACTTTACTGAATTAAAAGAGAAAGGCAGATCAAAGTAGTTTCTTTCTTTTTTTTTTTCTTACTTCACTTTTTTTTTCCCCCCAAGTAGAAAAAGTTTTCATGACAGAAGTTTACGCTTTCTACTTGGTAAAATGACAAAGTGTGTTTTTAGAGAGGGAGAGGGGGGAGGCGTTGCCGAGAGAAAACTTTTTATTATGGCTATATAATGTAAGTGAGAACAGGAACTAACTTGTCTTGAACTAAAATAAATCCAACTATAAACCATTAACAAACATAATGTTTTGGATATTAATAAATTCATCGGTGCAAAATTGCTGTGTTATAGGTGAATTTCATTGTGCTGTTATATTATAATTGTGCTTGTTTTGTACAAGAACCGTTCAAGTCAAACCGAGACTTTTGATTGTGCAAAATAACAGAACACGGTTATAAGAGTAATAACTCCCTTTCTTTCTCTATATAATCTCCTGCTACACTAATGCATTTATGCAAGCGTTTCACGAGTGCTTGGATACTATCAATGTTTTCTCAGTACTCCAGAGCCATGATCAGACTGCCTTCTTCATGTTTGGAACACTGGCCTCCCAGGAACACGTTTTATCATGTGGTACAGCACAGGCTGTTACTATGGAAACGATGACGTATTACCAATCACGTTAAAGGATTTCAAGAGTGCTCTGATATATGATATATGATATAAACTTAAAACCATCCGTCTGTTCAAAAAAAAAAAAGCATGTAGCATTTATCTCCAAATATTCTCTAGAATCTGATTGTTTTAAAAGCAATGACACTTACATCAGCGAGTCCAATTAAACTGATGGCTTTATTACAACCAATACTTTCTGTCCTGTCACGAGGGTGATTGAGGGTTGCAAGGTTTGTGACATGCAGTCAGATCTAGCGCCAGTTCCCAGTTCATATTTCTCAGTACCAGCCAATAACAGTGGAGGAAGCTGCCATGGAATCTAAGTGAGATCTGTCTGGATGGAAAGTACAAATGTTTCTAGGAAAAGAAAAATGGTCTCAGATGTAGATTTTAGAGCAGTAGGTCATTTAATGTTACAATAAAAAAAAAAAAAGGTGGAATAAAGTGCCATATGTTGAAGCTTAGTGACTCATTAAGGGGAGTGGACGAACGAGTGAGGATGTACTGTAGTTGAGAACGTGCAGAACATTAACCCCTTCGCCGTGCCAACTCATAACGTCAGGTTCATGAGTCACACGCCGCCGATGACACACAAAGATCTCTGTAAAATTCTGGGGTGAGATAATGTGAAACGTATCCATTCAGATTAGTCTGGCTCCACTACAGAGCAGAGGCCGTGAGCCTTTTTTTTTTTTTTTTTTTTTTTTCCCCAGCTGTTCCTCACATAGACTCCGTATTCCAGAGACGGTACGCGCTGTCACTGCTCAGTGTGTACATCACAGCTACAGTGCCTACTTCGTGCTTATAACTGTGCCCTTTTCATCCCTCTTTTACAGGACACTAGTGTTCTAGGCCTTTCCTCTGTCGTGTTGCTTTATATACTCTTTCTGTATATCGCTATCAGAACTACACTGTGAGAATGTGAGAATCAGTCAAAGAGCAAGGATGAGGAAATCAGAGCCGTCACTGGTGTCTCTTTTATTGCACCAATAAAGTCAGCATTGCAGATTGATTTTAGTTTTTATAAGCCCCAGCAGGAGGGAGATAAAGCTGTTGATGCCAGACTGGATGATAACTCTTCCTTTGTTTTCAACCAAAATGCTATCAGCTTTATGTTTAGTGTATGTGTGATTTATCACCGATCATAATCTCGCTGTAAAGAGAGATGAACAGATAATCTGATTATTCTACAGGCAGGTGAATTCCTTCATTTTATTATTAAATAAAATGCAATAACATTTTTTTTTATTCAGCTTTGCACTACAGTACAAATACTTACGAAAACAAACCAACCAACCAACCAATTAAGCAGTAAGTTCTGTGATATAGATACATGATGTCCATGTTCTATGCTACAAATTGTACAAATTATACCACAGTGTTGTGTGATTTCATTTTCTAAGACAGCACCACCACCAATAACAATTCCAGCTGTTATTCGAATCTTAATGTACATCCTCTGACATGCTATTGCTTTTAAAGTAAAAAGGATTTGTATGGCAGATGCTGCACATAAACAGCTTCAAAAACTATGAGATCGTTGATTGCCATTTATGGAAGAACTCTCCAGTGTCAGAGATAAACCATTGTGGTTTCTGCTTTTTCCATGCTACATTTGTTTTTCTTATTAACTTTAAGAGAACGGAGAAAAAAGACTGACTCGTATGGGAATTGCTGTTTAAGTCAAATGAAGTTATTTTATTTATTTTTTTTGTATGGCACATTCAAGAAATGTACGGTAATATATGTCCATATATTAGAAAAAGGTTTTCATAAATGTTAAATATACACTGATCAGCCATTACATTAACACACAAATTGCTGAAAAAGTCAATGCTGGCCACCATATAAAGGCACCAGAACACCCAAAGCACCACAGACCACCTCGTACCGGACCGAGCAGGCAAAGAGCTCAAGAGCGCAGACCCGGCCCCTAAACTTCCCAGATCCCAATGTAATCAAGCACTAACGGATGCACACTGGACACACAAGTCGGATCTGCGGAGTTGCATGCAACATATTGCTTACATATAACCAAATAATTTTTAACATGCCGGTCCAACACATGCGCACACACACACACACTATTATATATTTGTTATATACATACATATGACATGGGTATTGAATAAAAAATAAAAAAAAGAAGCAATTTCATATATTGCACACATTTTAAATTAATAAATGTCAATGATGACAAATATATTCATATATTACATTTCTGTATGAGAAAATGTAATATACATATACGGATATATCAGGATATTAGATATTAGATAGGTATTCATTGCCTAGAGTAAAACAAATAGAACATTATAAACAGATAAGAAACAGTAGAAATAGAAAATAAAAGCTGAACAAAATGACTCGGTAAAGATTTCAAAGTGGACTTGAGTAGTTCAACAGCTATAATGTGAGTGTTAATGTGTAACTATAACTAAAATGGGGAAAATTCAGCAACATCATTCTTTAATAACTAACAGATATACTGTATAGTGGAGGATTGAAACAGCTCAGAATGTGCAGTTTTGGTGGTAAAAGTAACTCAGTCACTGTTCATTTTCCTGTAACAGCATGCCTGAAAGTATTTTAGTACAGCTTACATCTTAATTTCTAATAACTTCTTTGTAGAATGTACGAAATATGTTTTGCATGAACATTAACTAATGCCCAATGAGTACTTGTTTTATAGCAAACAGGGTCTCGGTTCATTCTTATTAAAGCCAAATGTTGAAAAAAAAACACTAGCACTAAAGTTGTCATGGACAGAAATTAAATTCAGAGTGGAGAATTTCTTCAAGTTGTTTTCTCGCTAATTGTTGTTGTTGTTTGTTCAATCGTCACCCACTCCTGTAAAACTGAACATGGTATAAAACGGACGACTTCTACCTCATTTTCAGAGTGTGAGCATCTGATCAGGAGGATGTTGGTGTTGGACCCTTCCAAGCGACTCTCAGTTGCTCAGATTAAGGAGCACAAGTGGATGGTGCTAGAGGTGCCTGTACAGAGAACCCTCCTCTACCAGCAGTCCAGTACGCCTGAGGACGACCCTGGCCTGGGAGAGTACAGCGAGCAGGTGCTGAGGCTCATGCACAGCCTCGGCATCGACCAGCACAAAACCGTAGAGGTGAGGGGGACTTGGTCTAGGGGCCATGATACTAAACAACCATTACCATGCAATGGGGTTTTTCTTTTCTTTTGCTCACCCTCTCCATTTACATTCAGATTTTGGACATTAGTATGATCTCTGTAAGCCTGAACGCACCAAGTACATTATACTTTTGTTCTGGTTTATACTATGTACAAGGAAAAAGATGAAGAACAGTCTCAAATAATCAAAAAAACTAACAAAAATAAGGTGTCAATGATTTAACACAGCCGGAACTAGTTCTGTTAAAGAAAATTACACTTCTGATCTAATCCTGTTGAATCCTTGAAAGCAATTTTTCAGAAGGTGTTGATTTATTTCTAAAAATAGCGAGACAAATTGCAGGTATGTTTTCACACCTTATAATATATTATTGTTACTATAGTAACTCGGATGCCAGATGCTCCACATAATACACATAATAAATGAATTGTAAAATGTGTTATTTAACAAAGCAGAACATATAATCATTCATATGATGTAGTTTTTTGCAACGAGACATTTAAGTAATTTTTATAAAAGGATGTCAGTGCGATTGGAACAGTCAAGAAATTATTACCTAGAGATAAGGTCTTCAGGACAGAGGACATAGTTGGAAACTGGATAGTCTTGCTGCTTTTTATTTTGTTATATGAATGTCAATAGTGAGGAATCTGTTTATAGCTGCTATAACGTGAGTGATGGCTAAGTCATTTCTTGGACAGTCCTCAACT
The DNA here is from genome assembly GCA_028565275.1 of Leiocassis micropogon. Classification (NCBI taxonomy): domain Eukaryota; kingdom Metazoa; phylum Chordata; class Actinopteri; order Siluriformes; family Bagridae; genus Leiocassis; species Leiocassis micropogon. The sequence goes on along the minus strand of JAOVVA010000052.1, from coordinate 12,175,100 downwards.
TTAAATGCGACTTTCAGTGGTTAAAAATCATTGTGTTACTTGTCGTACTAGGAAAATGTGGAAAGTAACTCCATTTTGTGTTGGGCGGCATTACCCCACTCGGTCATTGATTGTTTTTCTATAGCTGCTGCATCTTTGTGTTTTATGTCTTTCTCACATAGATGGATCAACAGTTTGTATTTTCCAAAAATTCAGATAGCCTGGGGAAATACAAAGCGAAAGTTCAGGTTTTTATTTATTTATTTATTTTTTTAATGATAGATATGGATAACCCTGCTTAAAAGCAAGTTTCAAAGAATGTTTTACTATGAACTGAATAGCACAGTTACAGAGTGTCGTTTAGTTTAAAACAAACTTCATTAAATTAAATACGAGACTCAAAAGGGGAAGGACAAGTCATTCAACATGACGGTGCCGCTGAATGAGAGGTAACTGGCCCTTTTTCATAAACATGACCTGATGGATGCCTGTGATTGGTTAGTGTATGACAGGGGAAAGAGGAAGGGTATAATTCCTATCCAGACAGAAGGGCCAGTTATGCTGCCTTGGACTCACGCTCAGTGGCACTGTCAGATTCATACACATTATCTCCCCAACAATAGGCTGAATGATTCAACTAGTGCCAGGGGCCAAAGTCCTCTTCTATAGGGACGGAATTCAGCACAGTTCTGCTTAGAAGAATCCCAGTATGTGTGTTACGGAGAAACCGTGTTGAATTCTGGCCTTAATCAAACAGAGAATTGCAAGAATTCACAAATAAAAATACATGTGCGATTTCTGGCTGTGTTTTTACAGTCTCTCCAAAACAAAAGCTATAACCACTTTGCTGCGATTTACTACCTGCTGGTGGAGAGACTGAGAGCGCACAGATCGAGTTTCCCCGTGGAGCCGCGTCTGGATGTTCGCCAGCGCAGACCCAGCACCATCGCCGATCAGACCATGGTGAAGGTGAACCCATACTCATGATTTATATCGGTTTTTGTATTTTATGTCATAAGCTGACATGGACTGATTATGTTTCTCTGTGTTGCAGTCGAGCAGCGGTGCTCCCCAGGTGAGCCTGATGCCCCAAAATGTGCGTCTGCTGCGCTCGCTGGCTGTGCCTCAGGCCAGTGCCGACTCCTACGCATACCCACAATCCTCCTGTGCACCTGATCACAGCCTCATGGAGGAGGAGGTGGGAACTCCCAAAGTGAGTGCGGGCTGTTTTATCTCTTCATCGTTCTGCAGGACAGAAACTTTCAACACTCATGTCTGGGTTTTTTTTTCTTTTCTTTTCTTTTTTTTTTTTTTTTTTAGGTTTTTTCCTAAGGGCACTTTTATCATATGTTGCAAAAGACTATATGGCATTGCTCAGTGCTCACAGTTCAGTCAAATGATTGCAGCTTGTTGCAGGCAGGGACTGAGATTCCATCCATGTGTGTGTATCACCCAGACACTTATTTCCGTATTCAGTGTTGGTCAGGCCACTTAGCAACTGCCAGTTTTGCCAAAATTGCTCTCCAGCAGGCTCTGTGTTTTTAGAGGATCTTTTGATGGCTGTTTGATGCCCACTGCTTTAATATCGCTCTTTCCCTCTCTCTTTCTTTCTCTCTCCCTCACTCTCTCACACAATTTTCTGATTCTTCTTCCTTCTTCGCACTTGAGGCTCGAAGCAGGGTGAGAGATAAAGAGACACACACACAGCTGCCAGACTTGCCTAAGAGACACATTGCTGGCTACGGCGTGTGTCGGACGTGACAGCTGACCATTCGTCCCAGCCCAGGCATCCTCCCCTGTCTCCCAACCCACATACACACACACACAAACACACAAATACTCAGCGTGTCCATGTGACTTACTACACAAACAACTTACCACACAAACAGACTGTCTGCCTCACTCACATCCTTCTGGTCCAGCTATGGATACAAAAAGACAGGCTCTCAGTATGTGGTTGGTGTTCCCTATTACTGTTGTTGTGTTAGAAAGCTTTCGTATGGTAGATGGTGTGATTGTGTGTTTTAGAAGTGCGAAATTATGTAGATACTAGTGATACTGTAAACTTTTGGGGTTGAACAGATGTTATGTCTTCAGTTAATATAAATACAATAGCTTTCAAAAAATCTGGTCTAAACCATGTTCTGGACAGTTTAAATCAAAAAATGAAAAGAATCTACATCTAAATCTAAATATTTTGAGCATTGAATATATACAGATAATTGTATTGCATTGGACTTCTAGTAGTTACCCAGCATATTTATTTTTTTGTTGGTAAAATGTTGTGGTGGGAGCATGATGAACATTGGAACAATGTTGGTATTAGGTGGTTTTTGAAAGTTAGAGGTCAGACCAGTGACCATATGATAATGGGATAATGTTGAATGAAAACCCTTTTGCAATGTTGCGAACTTCAAAAAAGATATTAATACCAAACCTATGACCTGAGTGGAGTTTTAACCAGAATTTCTGTGGTGAGATCACTGTGTGCTGTGTGACCACTAGGGAACATGCCGTCAGTGCTTTAATACGTAAATAAATAACAACAAACTCCACCAAAAAAAATAAAAAATACTGGACATCATCGGTTTACCAAAATATTAAACTGGGAAACGAATAACGTCTGAGATCTGTTCTGTGAAAGCGGACATGGGGCGGTTTGGACGCTGTGCAAACGTCATATTACAGTACAGTAATTTTGGAGCTACGATGCACCCCACAGTAATATTTCCCAAAGAAATTGAAACAGAGAGTTAATGCTACAACGCTATGCTTGACATGAGACACACACACTGTGTGTGGGAAGCTGTTGTGTCCGTCCCAATCTCCGAGCGGAATTCTAAACTCTGTTAGAAACTAAAGTGGTGGGTGTTGGTAATCTGCATAAATGCTTCAAATAATGGTTACACTTTTGTTGTATTTGCAACGCTGTTTGGATTGTTCATTCAATGCTATCTCAACACCATTTTATCAAAATCATTCTAACTTTAAAAAGAAACAGTGTCCTGACGGTGGACGTCAACTACTGTATATTACAATGACGTTACATCAGACGTTATGGTTCCTGCTGGGTACACACTATTCATTGACGGTTTTGATCATTTGATAAAGCAAAGTTGAGTAAACATATTTAACATAGAAACCTACTGTATATACGTCCGATTTATATTCCTGTAAAGTTTGCTTACACATTAGATGTAAAAATTTGAATCTATTGAAATAGATGATGTTTTTTTCCTGAAGGAGATTTGACATTTGACATTTGACACAGAGCTATAAGCCTGGACTTTGTCTTTACCTTTCTTGGATTTGGGAAGTGGTATACTGTATATGAATAATGTGATTAAATAAGATTTGGAAGCATTGTTTAATAGTGCTTAAAATCAGAGAATGACATGTTACCTCGAAAGCTATAATTACTAACCCTGCATTCACAACGAGAGAGCTACCAGCTGATGTTTGTGAGGAACAAAGTAGTTATGACTGTGTGAATGCTAAATGCTGGATAATTCACTGAAAATGGAACAAATTGGGACTTGGACAGACCAAAAATCCATTTCTTTCTGCCTAACGTATGAGTAAGCTTACTAGTAGTTAGCTAGACAGCTAGCATGTAAAGTGTAGTTTAATTATCCACAGCTAAGGTTAGATTGGTTTAAATGCGAGATGTATAAACAGGGAAGTGACAGAATTGAGAGCTGACTCATCTAAAGAAGCTCTGTTCGCAAATTGTAAATGACATGGTAACCAGAAACCCGTAATTACTGAATCTCCATTTAAAACTTGCTAGCTAACACAGCTAATGTTTCTGAGGAATAAAGTAGCTTTGATTGATCAGCTGTGTCTACAGTATAAGTGTGTTTATGAACTGGTAATTAAATCTCTGGAAATAAAACACTCAGAATTTAGGCTTAAAGATCTATATCACTAAAAATCTAAAGCACATTTATTCAGCTTATGTGACAACCATAAGTTAGTGCACTAGCTTGTAGCAGGCCAGCTAGCTAACAGACATAGCAGTATGACTGAAATTTGATTATCAGTTGCTGAGGTAAAAAAAAAAAAAAAAAAAAAAGGTTGTTACCTTTATCTTACAATGATCACATTATTATTGGTTTATTATTGGGTGTTGGAGCTGATTGTGATTAAAGTAAGATTTTAAATAATTACTTAACTCCTTTAAGGTGTGATTTAAAGGTGCTATCCTATGAGATATAAACTTGGGTTGAATAGTCCAATGAATAAGTTTGTGTAAAATACAACCCTGTGTTTAATCCTGTAAGCATTTCGTTAGCAACATGCTAAGCAGCTAATTCTGATGATTGAGTTATATTTTCTTTCTTATATAGTAGCAAACTGTATGGTCAGTGTTTTAGATTTAACAAACCACCATCTAGCTGATGTACTGTATATTGATTAATCCTTGTATTACTTGCTAATACTTCTATATACAAATGATAATGTACTATGATAATGAACTGTAACAGCACTGGGACGTTTAACTATATCCATCACTCTGCGTCCCAGACATTATAATAACCATTAGTTGCACTAACTGTCAGTTGCCAGCGTGAGTGAAATTAGGTCCGTTTAGTCTGCCATACTAGGGAGAGTGCGACTGCCTGCCAAAAATCTCATTAACAACAAGTCCAGAAGCACTTTTAGCAAGAAAACACATCTGATAAACTGATAACACTTTGATTTCTTAATAATTGCTTAATGATTTGCGTCTGAACAGTCCATGTTCTTTTATTTACAGCTACTAAGCTAACTAGCTACTAACACAAGGCTGAATTCCTCAGCGGAATCCCTCCCTACCCCCCCTATTCAAGGGTACTACTTTGTGTGTGGGACAAGGGATTGTATACTCTAGCACACTGGCTTTCCATTTAAAGATGTTTGGGATTTAGCGGCGCGCCCAAAAGTTAATGTAGCTGATATTCTAAAGCAAAATAAGTGGAAATATAAAGAGAAACTTACAAGATTTACAGGACTGTCCAGCTTCTCCATCTTCACCGTTAAGAATTTAAAACTGCTTTCATCGCTGTTATTTAACTGTCCTTTACTAAACATCGGTTAGCCAGCTCCGCCAGTCGCAGTTAGTTAGTTCTGGCAGACACGGAAGGACTGGTGTTGGCGGAGCAAAATAACTGGTTAAATAAAGAAACAAATCATGTTGATAATAAATGATGTTTGCAAAACTGTTGTATAAAAGCAATATCATACCCAAGGTCGTGCTGTACTGCTGGATATAGCATGACTGTGATGTTGTGGTGCCGAAGGCATCACAGACATGTAATATTCAGCAATACAGCACTCCTTCTCAGACTTCTTGTTTGCTGTTGCATTTTATGTCTTATAGGATATGCTTCCCAATTACTCTGTTGAGAAAGAGGTCATTAAATTCAAACTACCTCTTAAATATGCCTTATTTAAAAGAACCCTTGTTTCCACTCTATGCTATAGATGGTGCTGTTACTACTCTAATAAATGAAAGGCGTTAATATATAAATTGTGTAATTTTAGAATTTCATTCTTTAAAAACAAAAAATTCAAATAATAATTGACTATCAGAAACCAAAAAGGTTCAGTTTCGATATATTAGTATGTCGTTACTATACATTATTTTGCCATAAAAGATAACGTGTAGTACAGGAACCTATTTCTGTATTTCTGTCAGTAACATGACATCTGCCTTAAAGACACACTAGTGAGAGAGATGCTTGAGAGATTCTTGCTGCTATAATGCAAGTGTCAAGAGGATGCGTCTCAGTATTAACTGTAAATGGATTAAAGTATGACATTTTTGCTGTAGTATAAACAATTCAATGTTATAGGAGAGCATAAAAACATCAGGGAACATAAGAATGCTTCACATCAGTCAGGATCCAACTATCCACCCATTGATTACTTTGATCATTTTTTTTATATATATATACGTATTTAATACATCTAACTTCATCATTACAGAATATTTTAATAAAAATGAAAAGAACTCCATAACCCTTATAGAATCATCAGACAGAACAGTGTGTCTCATCTGATGAAAATTGCATAATTTGTCCCATGACGGTAATAACTTTGATGCTGTTAATGTGTGTATGTGCCTCATGATGCATCTGTCGGTGTGGGGGGTGGTTGGGGGTGTCAGGGGACAGTGATTCACCCTGTTCTCTTTTTTCCTCATTCAGTCTATTGGGTAACAGCATTCCTGGCCCAGTACGCTACAAGAAACTATGATCAGGAATCGTACAAAAGCTGCTCTCTCTCTGTCTCTCTCTCAAGCAGCTTCAGGGCTTCGGTTTCCCTGGCAACACATCCAGATGATCCATGCCAGTTAAGGATGTGTGTGTGTGTGTGTGTGTGTGTGTGTGCACGCAAAAGATTCCATGTCTCAGTTGATTCTGGCCTGAAAAGAGTTCTGACTGGCCTTTCAGCCAAAACACACTTCCTGTCCCTGCATTCCAGACTTACATCCACCCCCATCCCTAAACTCACATGAGCATCGAGAGAAGACAGAGGAGGAGAGTGAGAGAGAGCGAGAGAAGAAGAAGGGGTTCCAGACATTTGTTTCCTTACTCAACCCCACAACCATGCATTAGCTCATGTCTTCCCAAATCTTCTGCTGTCAGCTATAAGCTCATAATTCCACATAAGTCTTGATGTGTGATTGGACTGTGGTGTGTGTGTGTGTGTGTGTGTGTGTGTGTGTGTGTGTGTGTGTGTGTGTGTGTGTGTGTGTGTGTGTGTGT
>JAOVVA010000052.1:12129710-12152904 GCA_028565275.1 Leiocassis micropogon | reverse complement strand
ATGCAAACTCCATGCACACAGAGACGGGAATCGAGCCTGGCCGGGAATCGAACCCGGACCCTGGAGGTGCAAGGCGATAGTGCTAACCACTACACCACCGTGCCACATACTTGGTTCTAATTATAAGCAAACTAGTATTTATACCAGGATGACCCTCCTCAAGATCAAGTATAATGGTAATGAATGAATCAATCGAGACAGTGACTCTGCTGCTAAGTCAATGAACCTGTTTCTTTGTCTCAAAATCGAACTGCTAAGATAAAAGTAAAACCTGGTCATTTGTGCAGCTTTTTCTTCCACAAGATCCCTGTCCTTACTCATACATTTAGTTGTAAATCATAAATGACAACATCTAAAGAAGCTCAGCTGACATCATGTTCTTTTTAACATTTACCCGACACCGAACTTTGCCACTTTTATTAAGAAATGAGACCAAAGGGCTCGGAGTGTTTAACTGCTCCCACAAACACCATGACAGCTCGGGATAAAGTCAGTAAGCCATGAGGCAAAAGTCACATCTCCAGGCTGCCTTCCAGAAAATAACGTTCCGTACGCTGTTAGCGACACATCAAGGAGACATTCTTGTAAACATCTCATGCGTGAAGCTGTAGCGTAGGCTAGCGTAATTTCCACAGCTAGCGCTTGTGTACATGCTAACACAATGAGATTTCATCGCTATCGCATTTGTAGCGCATGGGCATTAACCTGTAATGAGAAGATGCAAGGTAAAAACATGCTTACTTCAAACTCGGGTAATGAAGCCTAAAAGCAGTTTAGTTTGTAAGCTGTCCATTTTGTCTCCTGGGAGACAGAACTCGTTTTCCCATGGTAAGATTTGAAAGCTGGCAGACACCCTTATCTAGAGTGACTTACATTTTTATCTCATTATACATCTGAGCAGATGAGAGTTAAGGGCCTTGCTCAAGGGCCCAACAGTGACAACTTGATGGTTGTGGGATTTGAACCCGGGACCTTCTGAACTGTAGTCCAATGCCTTAACCACTGAGTCCTTGTACCTTGTTCCTTGTCTAAGTCCTTATCAATAGTACCTTGTCGATACTGTAATCTAGATGCTGGTGCCGAAACAACTCCCATTAATGCATAAACAGAAGTGTTGGGATATCTGCAAACCAAAATTTGGCCATGGATTTAGCAGAGAGTATGGAACGGAAAGAGCCTCAATTGCCGACCTAGAAAAAGTTCAAAAGTCAACCCTCAGCCAGAGATTTGATGCTCACAGCTCAGCCTAAAACATTTTTTCCCCAATTTTCTCCCTAATTTAGTCGTACCCACCCACCCGTCAAAAAGGGGGCTCCCACATTAGGGCCACTACTACCAGTCAGTTAGGGAGGGCTTAAGACTATCATACGTTTCCTCCAAACCAAAGACAACACTCGTAGGACAGCGCTATCCGCTCCTTACGCTTGCATGAACTCATGGACACCCCTGATTGGCTGTAGCACCGTGATTGATGTTTGGCCACCAAGTGCCTCAAATCCCACCCCATTGTAGAGAGCTCAACCAATCAGCTCTCTCCATCTCTCTTGTTGATAGGACAAACTATTGTATTGAAAAGCAAGGAGGTTATGTCCAGAAATTGCCTATTTGTCCTTTCTAAAGACTTTTTAAAATAAATTCTACAGCCAGTGTGGATCACTTTAAAATGACAGCTTACACAATTCATTCATCATCTTTAATAAGAGCTTTATTCTGGTCTGGGTTTCAGTGGAGAATGGAACGTGAATATCGATGACGAATGGACAGCTCTTAGAGTAGCACAATGCAGCGCTAACAGACGGTGGCCCAGCTTTTATTTTGAGTGGCTCTGATGGCTTATATAACATTGTTGGCAAATGAGCTCTTTTAATTGAGAATCCTGCCAAAGTTGAATCAACACTGGCCCGATAATGGCCAAGGAGCACCCTGCCAATGGTGGCCGAATGGAAGAACAAATATTTGGGCCTACATTTGCACTCAACCTTGACCCGACTCAATGTCAGCCATTGAGGCATTTTTTTGGCAAAGTGGATTTAAATGTGGCTGAATATCTGGTGGCCCAACGTTGACTGAGTGGACAAACTGGTGTTGGCTCGACAGAACAGTTGATGCATTTTTTTTTGTTTTGTTTTTTTGCCACCTGAGCGTTTGAAAACGCTTTGTTTGAAACTGTTCATTTTGATTTTTGTGCACTGTTCTGTAGGTAACAGTGAAGTTGTCCTCCTCTCCCTGGAGCTTTCGTCTTCCTTGATGTGCTCACGCTGTAGGGGGTGCAATAACTACAACAGTTGTTCCCAAAACAAAATCACTCGCAGCACAAATAATTGCATTCAAGCCCCAGGTCCTAGCTATTCCTGGCTACTTCAGTGGCACCCAATGGTATATTCTAATTAAACAAGTAAATGATCTCGAATCCAAAGAGCCTTATAGAAATTCGGCGCCGTTCATTAACACATCTGATTTAACATCCCACTGTGTCCCCAATCGTACTTCCCCAAAAAAACGTTGTGAGCAGCATTTCACTATTTGAAGTATTTAATGTAAGCACAATTCCGCTGAGCTGGGTAAAGTGCTGGTGCTGCAACAAGCTCAATCTCGGTTTCCCATCGGCACCAGTAATTAATCTTACATCAGCGATCTCACCATGGTGACAGACCAGCGAGTAACCAAACCAACTGGCACACTTTACCAAGACAAGAGAGAAGCCTGCCGGATAGATTTCACGACTGCTGTGAAAAGAACTGGCATGAACATCATCAAACCTTAATGTCAAAGAAGTGATGAGTTCATTGTGCAAAGCAAATCAGTAAGCCAAGTAACATTTTCACAGCGGAAAGTGTAAAAATTGACGAGCCCTTAGAATAGATGGGAGGTGTTAGAAAGCATGCATGGGGAAACCGGGAAATGGTGGACTAGGTCGAAAGCTGTCCTTAACACTTCTGATTAATAATAGAAGGGTGTCAGGAAACAAAAAATATATATTCATTTATAATGCTGAGCTTAACAACATTGAGTCCTGGCACATTAAAACGCTCACATAAGTCACATACTTTTCATATATGTTCAGAAATATTTACTAAGATTTCTCTGCAAGTAAAATAGTTGGGTTGAAGCATCTCGTTTTGTTCCTTATGCAATATAAAATATAATTATTAACACATTTGCACTTCTTCAGGTCAATTTTGCTCAACTTTAATAATAGCTTGTGGCATGAAAGACCAGGAGACCGAAGCATGCAAGGAAATACCAATTGAAAGATCATTTTCACTTCTTCGTTAACGAGATTTTTATCTCTGATTCACTCCCAGAACAGCCATCATTGCGTGACGCTGCAGCAAACAGAAACATCTGAAAACAATCAGCCACGGTGGCCCATCCCATGCTGACAGGAAGCACAAGGCCAGATTGCTGATGCGAGTTCAGTTTTGACATGTTTTTTTGCACTATCCCTCGACTGTATATATGATCCATAGCAGTTGAAATAGTGTGAGAAGAATACCTGGAGAGGAGCTGCTGAAGGCAGAAACCTGTTCAGCTCAAGACGATGTGTTCAACAACCTGCCGAATCCAGTGATGAAAGCGTGCAATCGCATGCGGACGATAAGATCGGCCACTGTAACAGTATCTGGATTTTTATTTTATCTGGATAATTTTTAATGTGTATATAGAATATTAAATCAGTGACAAATGTTTCCAAGAGATTATTTAAAAAGGTGTACACGCATGCAAAGACTTGAGTACGCTCAATGATTTGAAGGGAAGGTTGGATGTTTATTGACTTTATTTGGTTCCAAAAGTACAATAAGTTGTTTAAAAAGGAGTACTCATGATACTGAACATGAACAAAAGGTTTACTTAAGACCAGATGCTATTGCTGTTCATACTGATAAAATAACATCCCCTGTCTAACAGTAATTAACAGCATTCCAGAGGATGTGTATAAGGTATTTTTTATGACCCGTTCTTTAATAAGAGTGCTGATGTTGAACAGTGTTTTTTCCTATCACATTCTGGTGCTCATCAGTACTCGATCAGCTTAATACATGCAGGCCCTGTAGGCCCACTGCTATACAGGAGGCGTGTTTCTCTGCAATTAACGGGCACATTTCCACTGGAAAAAAAATATGAATGAAATCTAAACATACAAACTTATTTTAAAAAACAATAGGCGCATTTCTTAGCTTTAATGGCACAGACGACCAAGACGGCTGGAATAATAAGCACAAAAAAGTCAAATTACACCAGCAAAGCTAAAGCAAGAAGAAAGTCTGCTGCAGGAGGAATTATACAATGCAGTGGTCCCATGTTGAACAGTGCAGCACAGTGAGCCGAGAGCATTACCAAAACAAACTGGCAGTTCACACCATGGACTGCACAAGCTCCAGGCTGTGAAAGCAGGGCTTTAAAATGGACGTGTTCTGGATTTTAGCTAAGAACCGGCTTTTAAAAGAAGACAGAGGTAGCTGGGAGGAGTTTACTTACAGAGATTTACCATATTAATTTACCAAAGCACTGTGAGATGGGTCTAGTGGTACAAAATGACTAAGATGGTCAATAAGTGGTTAAGGCTTCTTTTTTTTTTTTACCTCAAAATCCAATTAATGACCATATTACTGAAAAAGCATGAAAGTGTGTTCCTTTGCTAGACGCTTTGATAAGAATATCAGGATAAGATAAAAGTTAAGTCCTTTCTCTCTGCACATTTTAGAGCTTTCCCTGCTGACGCCACATCTCTGGCAATATGAGCGAGAGCAGGGAAAACACGAACATGTGGGTGCAGATCCACCTAAACCAGGAAAACACACTATCCAGCGTCACGGTGAATGAAGCACAAGCACGGGTGCAACCTTTGATCATTCAATATCATTGAGAGTAAATAGGAGCTACACAGACATTAAGACAACCAATCAAAATCACCAATAAATATAATGCAAGAAGTCTTGCTTTGTCGTGGTTGTTCGGGTAAACCCAAGGACGAATTTTCAGGCCAAGGCGAGAACTGGGGAGAGAAGAAGAAAGAGTGGATGAATGTCAGGGAGGAGGGGAAAAAAAAAAAAAAGTAGCCCTAAAGTAGTATAGGACACGTACCACTTATAGCTTCCTGAGCAAAGTACTTCACATCCATATCTGTGTCTGTGACAAGCTTCTCCAAAACTGGCTTCACCTCCGTCTGCAGAGAGCTGAGGAACACACAGTGAGAGTGTGAATTCTATCAAAGCAAAGGAAAAATGGAAGGTACAGTGAAACCTTGGATTGCGAGTAACGCGGTTTGCGAGTGTTCCGTAAGACGTGCAAAGATTTTTAATCAATTTTGACTTGGGAAAACAAACAAGTCTTGGTTTACGAGTACCATGTTTCACGCATGCGCTTCTTGTTTTGAGCGTCACATGATCACAACTGAGCGAACGGTTTTTCTCTCTTGCGCTGCAGAATTGTGGGTAATCGTCTCCCCTGCTGGGTCTTGGGGCACGTCTCTCACGGGTATAAACAACATCCGTGCACGCGTGTACTGTTTACAACACTGACCACGTGTGCGCATGAAACATATTTTATTTTGTATGTATGCGCATGTGTACAGCGCGCGTGTAAAGCAAAAGCAAGTCTCATTAGAGAGGTTAAAGATTAATTTTCTCTCTGTATCAGCCTGTTCTTTCCCCTCCTACTTTCACCTTCACACACACGCACACACACACACACTTTACTGCTGTAAAGTAAAAATAAAACAAATTAACCTGCACTTTACCTTTGAAAAGAATCGCAACAGTGAAAAAGTGTTCTCTGTTGCGATTCTTTTCCAAGGTAAAGTGCAGGTTAATTCGTTTTATTTTTACTTTACAGCAGTGATTCCATTAGTGTGTCGCTCAATCAAGTGGAACGAATAATTTGACTTTCCATTATTTCTTATGGGAAAATTCGATTTGGTTATGAGTGTTTTGAAATACGAGCCCACTTCCGAAACGAATTATGCTCATAATCCAAGGTTACACTGTAGCTTTATAAATCAACTTACTTGCTGTCTACAACTGGTCCGATTTTCTGTAGGCATTTGGCTACATTGAAGCGCACATTGGCAACCTGGTCATTGGACATCTTTAGGACAATGGGCAGCATGTGCTTGGTGGTGATCTCCTGCCCACACGCCTCAGAAAGAGCCTGGCCAACAAACATATGAAACAGAACGGGTTCCTATTTAACAAATCACTGGTTGAACAAGTACGTCAAGTTCTGAACTGCTTCAAAATCAGCATCATGGTTTTCACATCTCACATTATGGACCTGCGGACAGAGCTACCCTATTTATGTACGAAATGCTTTGCATATGTAAGACCTCTGGTCCGACCTTGGTAGATCTCTGAATTGTATGAAGACCCATGATGTGAATTTAAAAAGGTACTATTCCTTTAATAATCAAGTCTTACATAATTAAAATTTGCCCTTCAGTGTTTTGTACCCAATACATTTCCATAACATTGTGTAAACCATGATGTACCCTATATAGGCAAATGTTTATATACTACACTTGATTATCACCATCATATGTTAACTGTTGCCACAAAATTGTAAGCACACAATTTGCCCCAATTTTTCCCCTTCACTGGAACTAAGTGCACATGATCCAGCTTGACAGTGCCACTGTGCACAAACCAAACTCCAGTAAGACATTTTCCAAGGGAGTGTGGAAAGACCGGAGTATCCTGCACAGAACCCTGACATTAAGCCCACTGAACACTAAATGTACTGGCATATACAATATGCAAGCATAACGTGATTACATATAAATGATTACAACCAAAATGTTGGTATTCTTCATAAGCATTGTTTCTAATTACATATGAACTCACGTTGATGCAGAAGAGAGTGGTCATCCTATGCAGGTAGTTGGGGTCGTTAGCCATGCCGAGCACTTTGGGCACGATGGTATTCTGAGCCCACTCCGCTCCAAACTTCTCCACCAGCTTCATCAGGTTACAGGTGGCCGCTTCGCGGATTGCATAAACTGTTGAATGTTAAAACAGAAACAAAAGGATGTGTAATCCAGTGTGCCTTTGAATGCCATGTAGAACGAAGAAATCTGCTGCTCTGACTTGTGTGCTTATGCAATAGGTCTGGCCTGCTGCGACTGACAGACAGGAACATTCCTGTGATTTAACCCATCTGGTTGTGTGCGCGCGTGTGTGTGTGTGTGAGAATGGTCATAGAAAAATGGTTGTTTTACAGATACAAGAAATATAAATCTGAAAATGTTGACTAGATCACTCGGTTAGGCACATATGAATGATGTGTAAAGCAGAGCATAAGAATCAATTTATTAACTTGAAATTAAACAAAAGTTTTAAACGAGACACTAAAGCATCTCAATGTTTCGCGAGTGCTAAACAATTCAGACCAGAAATAACTTGAGTGAAAAGGGGTTATGAAGGTCAGACCCAAATTTGACCCTGGATCACATCTACGTGGTGAAAACGCTTGCCATAGAGCCAATGCGGCTCTTCAAAGCTACTGATGCAGAGAAGCCAAACCGGGCCAACAAGCTGACCTACATACTGAGCGGTGGCTTTTCCTGTGGGCCGACCACACAGCAGCAAGGAAAGCAGTTAGGGAGAGGGTACTGGCAGTGTCGGAGAAAAAAAGGGAAACAAGAAAAGAGAAATAAAAACAGGATTCTTATCAGACTCGCAGACTGCGGACAGCGAAAGCTGCAGAGAAGCACGTCTCTCTTTCTCCTCTCTTTGGCAATGAGTGGGGGAGAGGGAGGAGCCAAGAAGAAGAAACAGCAGATCTTTTTAGTAATCCGATCAGTAATGTGCCAAGTATACTAGTGTGTGAGAAACGTGTCTACTCTCAGACTATGAATTCAGTACATTCTTACTACAAAAATAAACAAATAAATAAAAGAATTTGTATAAGGAGATTACTTGGAGCTGACAACACACCAAATACAATTATTTAAAACCAACAACACGAGACTTTACAAACAAATTTTTTTTACATACACTTACCAAATCCGCTCATAATTTTAATGAATGAATGCCGTCATTGGGCACAAGTGGCATTTTGAGGAAGGTGTGATAAGTAATTATAAGCAGGGATCTCCAGGCGGCACCAGATTCTTACTACCTTATTTTTCTAACATGCAATCTAAGCGGACTTACCATGGTCTACCAGCCATGCCATGCACAGAGAATTCAGCTTCTCATCAAAGAACTCCACTCCCTAGGTAAACATGGGGGATGAAAAAAACAATAGAATAGCCGGTCGCTTAACATATCACTGGAAATTCATATACAAGAAAATTGCGCATAAGAAAACCAAGAATGCTATAGCCATGTGAAACAAAACAGACCTTTTCCCACAATGATTAAAATGTGAGGAACTTTGAGGAAGTGCAGGCTGAAAAACTGAACATTTTTTCAGAACAGTTTGTGTCTGTTGTCTTATCAGCAATGTTCAATTCATGATCTACAGCTTAAGTCGAACTTAAAAGAGGAATAGAAAATAAGGCTGATGGACCAAAATCAGTTTCTCCACTCAGAAAACTGTCATGGGAAAAGGCCAGATAACTAAAAATAAAAGATGAACATGTCTGAAACAATTCTGGTTCAAGTTAAAATTTACTCTGCAGCACAGGTGTGAAAGGTGGGATGAACTCACCAGCTGGCCTGCCAGCAATGGCATGTACTCAATAATGGCCAGACGCACCCTCCATTTGGCATCTTCCGCCAATTCTACAATAGCGGGCAGCAGGGACTGAGAGAGCTGGCGAATACCTATCACCTCGTTCACACAGTCCAGGTTGGAGATGATATTCAGACGCACTTCAGGACACTGCAAGCAACAAAGCATTATTATTATTTTTTTTTATAATTTCAATTTAAACAGCTTGGTATTGTGACAAAAAAAAATCTGCATGCAACACCGACAATATATGGATCTTTGAGAGTTAGCAAACACCTCAGAACATTTTTCTATTTAGTCAGATAAGAATATCAGAATATATGCCACATGGTTTAATCATAAGATATACATTCATTCAGAATACAAGTGAACATACATGAAGGAGCTTAAAAACATTCCTCTCTTTCATCCAAAAAGACAAAATGTGTTTGCAGTCTGCTAAACAAAACCGAAAAGGTTTTAATATTTCCATAAAAGGTTGCTTGAGGACTCAGCTGCAGATTTTGTTGCAGCTCTTGCGTAGTATATTTGCCAGACCTCGGATGACTTGCTACCAAACGTGTTATTGTGATGAGTGACTCAAACCCAGACATCACTCTGGTTTGCCAGGCATGAGGTTGAATATAGGAAGCCAATGGAAACATGCTGCAGGACAGAATCTGCGGACTCCAGGTCTAAACATTTTCAGAGCAAATGTTTGACATTCGACAGTAAGCCAATAAAGCGGTGGAAAACACAAACATAGAAGGCAGAGTTTTGGAAAGGACCTCATTTAAATGTTTTGAGTTTGGCAATCAGCCAACTACAAAACAGGGCCAAAGGTCAATCCGTTTTCAATAAGGAGGGAAAATAAATAATATTTGGGGTCAATTTTTGTGTGTGTAATGGCTTTGTTGCCAAAGATGCACCTGAAAGTTCGACTGCTTTTTGTGGAAGTAATTAATGTTCCATTAATCAAGAGAATTAAGCATGAGAAAAGCCATTAAAACCTCCAAATTGATGTTTTCTACACTTGCAGCTCATTCTGAGTCTGCTAGTGACTGTTTCACAACTGGAATGCTCCATAAGGTCCAATTTATTTAATGAAGTTGTTGCTGTATTCAGTACAAATGGCCAACATCCCCATTCCGTTCTAAAATTACCCTCATTTCCGCCACCTCTCACGCTATTCTTTGATGACTAATTAGTAAAAACCTTTTTTAATTACACACTGGTAAATTGTTGGAATTAAAAGAGGAAAACAAGATGACGCTCTGAGTAATCTGTTGGCCCCTTTCAAAAAACAAAACATCTTCCGTGTCTTGGAATTTCATCAAAGAATTTATTTTAATTACTGTCAAATTACCAGATAAATGGACTTATGGGAAACAGAGCTTGTGTCCTCATAACGCATGCAGAAAAGGGAGACTGAAGTGGGCAGAGGCCCAATAAACTACCTCGTCCTTCAGCTGGGCCAGGAAAAGGGGGAGCAGATGCTCCACGGTGTTGTCCTTGCCCAGGATAGTGGAAAGACCCATAATGACGGAGGCCAGCGCAGACTTCACATGCTGATTTGTGTCTGACACCAGTTCCTGTTGGACAAGCATAAAGGAGAGAGTCGAGGAGAAAACAAATTAGCCAATTCATTTTAGTGGTTCTAATCAGAGACACAGTGATTACCTTTACACTGACGAGTACTTCATGACATAAGACTTGACAACCTTTTATCTCAATCACAACATTACCTGGAAAACATGCAACAGCAGGATTGGACACAGTTGGAAAATAACTAATGCATCAATCTCCATTCATCCAGTGTAAAAAAGGAGGGGGAAAAAAAAAAATATATCGGGAGCTCAAACCAGAGAGCCTAGCCTACTCGTCATATTTCACCAAGCCAGCATAGCCGTTATAGTTTGCCTATCGGGTTTGTTGACAAGCTGAGCAGGAGAGACTTTAAAACAGGAAAGAATCACTCTTACATGAACAAGTAACATGTATTAAACATTAGGCAGCTGAGCCTTTAGGTCTACTTTGACCAAACAGGTCGTGTGTTCCTGTTAAAACTGTTCGGGTAATCGCAAAAAAAAAAAAATTTAATAGCCTGTTGTCCATTAATCCAGACCAGAAATAAACAAAAGTCACCCTACCTGAAGCTTACCGGACATAAATAATAAACTAGAACAGAATAGACAAATAGCAAAAGAAATGCTAATAAATAATTAAAAAAAAAAAAAAGGTAGTTGTGGACTACGGATGCAACATTAATGTGTAAATAATACACTACATTTCATCTACACTGCAACTGAGTCAGCTAAAACAAAATAAATAGGCAGTCATTTTTAAAAACTGTTACAATGATACACAATATGCCTTTTTGGCATTCTGAAATCATAAGTCTGTGTGGATGGGAGTACAAGTAGCACTCAGTTTGATTTTTATGGGGTTCACTAAACCTTGTAACATCCAAGCAGATGTAAACACACCGATATGGAGTGTGTGACTTCTTTGTACAGGCAGTGTATAATTATAGGAATAAGAAAATACTTTGCCAGCACGGAGAGCTCAAGAGCATATAGCACTAGTCACAGTATTAGTCCAATACTCACCCTACTTTAAAAGCCAATTTCAATCTGAGAAAATAATACTGATATTTACTAATGTAGTACCAACAGTGACCCCTGCTGCCAAAGGACGCCAGGAAAGCTGAACACTGGTCTTTCAAAATTAGTTAACCTCTAAGCGATCAGATGTGGAAGAGGAAAGGGAGGGGGGTGTAGTATATGTAAATTCTAAAGTGTAAAAAAAAAATAAATAAAAAAAAAGACCCGCCCAAAGAGGAACTTCAGAAAAACACTGGACATATACAAGTGATGTATCCATAATCTCAAAAGATGTGACCTCCTGCCATGTTTCATGGGCTTTTGTTGGCTAAATAGTTATCATGCAGCCCATCTGACACTAATGTGAAAAGAAGGATGAAACTAGATTACCTTGACACAAGGCAGGACATGATTCATGATCATATTTTCCCGGTTGTCCTCTGGCAAATTTTCACAGAATTCTGCGCAGGGGAGAGAGAAAACAATAACATTAAAGATAGAAATGTATATGAAACATTGTATAGCACTTATTACCTTTGCTTATTGTTTAAGTATTGGGCACAAGTGAACTGTCTAGTTTACCTTTCACTTTATTTGCAGCTGCGGCCCGCACCTCTGCCTCACAATCTTTCAATAAACTCTGAAATGCTGGGACCAGATCGTTCTTGGTGATCTCTGGACCCACTGCTTTTTGCAGCTTAAAAAAAAGAAAAAAAAAGAAGAAAAAAAAACACAAATTAAATTCGCCCTGTGTTAACTGTAAACAGAGGTTTTACAGTCTTGCTAACAAGACATTCCTAACCACAAAACACGTCGGTGGACGGGAAGGCAAATGAAACACAAGCATTGGTTGAATTGTCAGTCTGTGGAGTAATATTAAGATTTATTAAACTTTCCAAATCAGCATGGCTAGAACGTTATATTTAAAACTGTCTACAGCTGTGGAAAGAGATTTACTGTTGATCAATTGACTTATGTATACATCTGTGCACCAGTAATATATAATAATTGACCAACAATCATCCTTGCCCAAACAGGAACACAAGATATAAAAATAAGAAAACAATGACAGCCTTTACGCTAACAATATTTAATGTGACACAATACCATGCAGATTTGATGTTTTAAAAATATATTTAAGCTAAAAATAAATAAATAAAAAATAAAGAACATTCCACATTTTACAAAGAAATAAGTCACTTTAATTTCTTCCACTGAGACCCAGACAGATTTCTTAACATGTTGACTCACTGACTCCATATACCATACCACAGAGTTATATGCAAAAACCATATATTGGTTTTGAAAATGTCAAGTTTTGAATAGGCAAAGTCTGGTAGGACTGTTTCTTAATAACTGACAGCTACTTATTGTATCTACTGACTTACGTTACAAACAGTTTAGCAGTTATGTGGGCTTACCTCAGAGAACTTGTCTGCTACCATGTAGCGAACCCTCCATGATTTATCCTCAGCAGCCTGGCGCAGTGTGGGCATCACTAGACCTTCCAAGTCTTCTTGGGGCAGCAGAGTGGCGATACTGACACAAGCTTCGACTGCTAATAGCCGCACAGAGTCCTAAAATATAGCAGGGGACACACCACAAGGGTACTCTTAAACACCCTATGTACAATGTGGGCAAGGGTAATCCTATTACCCTTATATAGCAGAGAATAGCAGCATGTTAATGATATCAAGATCACGAAGTTGCAAAACAACTTAAGACACTGCAGGACTTCAAGTGCAATGGTTACTAGAGCTGTGATTTATAGGTTGACTGTTGATTAAATTTTTAGGTATCGCAATTTTCAACTTGATTTAACAGCACTAAATGTTTACTTTCTGATTTGTCTCAAGCAGCTATATAACGCGCTGTGTAACGCATGTTTGTTTAAATGTGAAGTATTGTACAAAGCGCAAGTATACTTTTTCCTGCCAATATTCTGCTCTACACTCCAGTTCAGTAGGTGGCAGTAAAGCAAATAGCTTGAACTCAAATGAAACAATATCGCATTAATATTTTGGGGTATTTTGCAGCTGCTATACAAAACCATTTACATTAAATATAACCATTTAATGTTCACCTAAACAACGGAAAACTACTTCAATACTACTAATTCAATAAACTGAATCAACCAATTTTGAGTTTGGTGGAGTTTCTGACAGTAACAAGTCAAGATCAGATACCGCTTTGTACAAATTCTCCCCACCCATTTTACATGTTAAAGTATTGACTTAAATATTGTCATGTGACCATTCTAACTTACAAGTGTGTAAAATTGTGCGTTTACCTGCTCATCGGAAGCCAGTGCAGTAAAAAGTGGGATGATGTCACTCTTTACATAATCAAGCTCTAGCACCTTGGCAAACTCGCCCAGTTTGGAAGCGGCAGCCCGCCTCACCATGGGGGTATCATCCGAGCAAAGGGTACGGAAATACCTACGGAAAAGACATCATAGACATGGCACACCATAAGTTTATACTGCAACATCAGATTTATTATAATTAAAAACGAGTTCATTATGCATTAACACAGTAACTAAACATGGGTGGTGCTCACTGGCGAATCTCGGCCTTGACGGTGCTGGAGACACGTGGGTAGCAGACACTGAACAGACCACAGGCGGAGGTGCGAGATGTGAACCAGTCGCCGCTGGCCAGCCGTTTAACCAGGGGCTCAAAGTGCACCTCCAAGTCTACAGGTGAGTGCTCCTGAGAGATCTTGCGCAGGGACTCCACAGCTTTGTCTCGAACCACCGTCTCCTCCACAGTGGCCAGGCTCTCCAGTGGTGGCTGGGGAAAAAGTCAGTTATAAAATGTGGTCTCCAAAAATGGTCACAAAATGTGACTTAATTGTTGCAGTATAAAGTCCTGATTAATAGTTTAATTATTCTCTTCAGTTTCACTGGTCTTACCAGAAGGCAGTGCACATACTCCGGCCCTCCAACCAGCATGGTGAAGTTCCCCAGCTGTTCAGCCAGGGCAAGAAGCACCTCATCTTCATCATAAATAGTGTCTGTATAAACAGAAAGGAATGCTTTAGCGTGTTAGGCATTGTCAAACAAGCAAAACTTCCTGAAGGCATATTCAATTAGTCCAATTTAGTTGAATTCAATTTAGTTGAATATAAACACTGAAAATCTCAAAGCAAACGGGGGGGGTGGAGGACAAAAAAAAAAAAAAAAAAAAAAAAAAAGAGGACATACCAGTAAGGAAGGGTAGGAGCTCTGTGCGTGTCCTTTCAACACCCAGAGCCAGGGCAATAGTTGACAGCTTTTTGATGCTGTTCAAGCGCAACTGCAGATACAAACAAATAAATACATTTACTCAGACTCTACACAACACTTTAAGAGCTCTATAATGTCCATCCTTCTCAACCTATGTAGGTTCATATTAGGCAAAATATGCTTTGAGCCATTTATGACATGATAATTATCACCGGATTATACTTTAACACACTAACAAAATCTCACCTAGACAGGGTTGAAACCCCACCCACTCAATTTTTTTTTTAACAGCACAAATAATAGCAATAGCTTACAAAAATTTCTGACCCCTTCCCAAATTACAGCGTTCATATGCATGCACAGTTTATTGCCCCATCTACATAAACTGGAATTAAAGAGATATTGGATGTGATAATTCACTGTTTTGGGGGTAAAAAGGATTAATTTTGTGACGAGCTTACTTTTGCCTCATACTGCATTTTAAATTAACAATTACATTTAGTTTTCAAAATAATTTTCT
This sequence comes from Leiocassis micropogon, assembly GCA_028565275.1. NCBI lineage: Eukaryota > Metazoa > Chordata > Actinopteri > Siluriformes > Bagridae > Leiocassis > Leiocassis micropogon. The sequence goes on along the minus strand of JAOVVA010000052.1, from coordinate 12,137,903 downwards.
ATTTAAACATTGGACATTTTGAATCCTGTTTTTTTTGGCAAACACACACCAATCCAGAAACCAAAAGCCATCATAGAGTTCCGTGATCCCGTTATTCATATTTTTTTGCTTTGAGGTCTCACGCATGGTTTCCAAGTCTGGAATAATTGTGTTCTCACTAATCAAAATGAAAGCTACTTTGGAGTCAAGTGGCCCCAGAAACGATCCCTAAGCCCTTATGTGAAAACGCCTTAAGGTTAATGTCTGTGCAAGGTTTCTCCCACCCAGCGACACCAAACTGCCCCTAGTGCTGCATTCATGACCAAGTGGGAACTGTGACTCCCCAGTAGATAAGATATGTTTGAACAGCTCTCCAACTCGTAATTGCTACTTGGAACATTAGAGGTTTGCAAGAGTGTCAACTTCAACACAGCAGCTGAGCTCTCACAGTAAGTAAAAATGAAAAACAGTGTCGTTTAAACTGCTTAAATGATTTTAAGCAGCCTCTTGAGTTTCTGTTTATACATATTTACTGAATACTGGCTGATACTTAGAAATGATCATTGAAATGTTAATTCACTTTTTTTGGATCTTTTATCAAAGTGCCCTGGGATGTATTTTCCAGGGCTATTAACAGTGAATTATAAAATATGAAAAAATAAAATAAACCCAACCAACTCTTTAATTTCATAGTTACGTAGACAGAATCAAAAACTGCACATTCAATTTACTTCTGACTTTACATGAACACTCTAGCAACAAGCAGCATTTGAGGTGGTAAAATATTACCATTCCTTTATAATCCTGCTCCAAACAGTTTTTTTAATCAATATCAAATCACAATATTTATAAAACGATGATTCTTGCAAATAAATTAATAAATAATCGCAATACAAATCCATCAGCATCTTAATTCTACCAGTCAAAAGTTTGGACACAACCAACTCCATGGGCTCTAATCTGAGGTGCTGTTAATGGGTGATTTTTGAAGCTGGTAACTCTAAATTAACTTCTCCTCTGCAGCAGAGGTACATTCAAGTTGTGCTTTGGTAAACTCTTGTCTGGTACTGTACGCATTATGATAATATCGTATCGGTTGGTCACTGGTGATTTTCATTTTTACTCTAATGTAGGAAGGAACTGAAAAAAAATTGAGCTTCCCAGGCATCATGAGTGTCACACAGGTCAGTTTACCAAGCCTGGTTCTGTTGCACAGTTGTCATACACTTATTTGTGTGAATTCATTGCATGCAACACAGATTGTTTAACAAATCAGCTATTAAACATCCACCTCCTGAAGTGGTTTACCCGTGTACCCTATGCGAATGTGTGTGTGATGTGTAATCTATAATCCAGGGCGCCCAGGAAATTCCTCAGGATCCACCACGACCGTGTTCATCGCTAAATCCTTTAATGAAATGTAATTAATTTTCGCATCTATATTCCTCGTGGTATGCTAATATCAATGAGGATAGGCCTGAGGAGTATCCTGACGGAAATCTCACACCTTAACCGAAATTGGTATGCGTTTTTAAATGAATCCTGCCTGCCAGTACCTCTAGGAATGGAAACATGGACCTAAATGCCAGTAACATTCATTAAAATTTGTTTTAACATTGACCAAATAGGACTGCGAAATTAGCATTTCTTTTTACCTGTGTCACACAACACAGTAGCTGAGCAACTAGCTAGCAGCTTAGCATAACGCTCACACGGAAACATCGTTAGCAGACTAGCTTGTTTTTCAATGGTTAGTCGTTTTAATACAAAACACGAAAACCTAATTAAGTTCTTTAAAAAAAAATCCAAATATAACTATTACTGAAACGGGAAATGAATATGCGGCACTGTCTAGTTTATAACCGTTACGCTTTTTATAAGATTTTAAATAAACGAAGACACAGGCCGTTTGAACGCTACCTAACTAGCTCCGGTAGCGTTAGCTAGCTAACATCAGCCCCCATATTTCTATTTAAAACATAGTCTTAAAAAACAAAATTTAGTCGTAAATATTATTATGCATCAAAATATATTTTCCTCTTGTACCTGGACATCTTCATTCCTTAATTCATCGATTAAAACAGCAATAGGATAGAGAGAATCGTCTCCTTCTGCTCCGGCCATTTTGGATTTTAGGCTTGGTTCCGCTTCTACTGCGCATGCGCAACTTAAGGCAGGTTTAGCCGCAGTCTTGGGAGAAAATCCCGCCAAATTAAAAGAGCAGAGAAGGTAATCAATTATTATTAAATCGATTAGTATTCAATATACATTCTGATTTACGTTTTGGTCCACGTATACTTATTTCTTTATTAAAGGAATCCACTGATTTATAATTGTACTAATCAGCAAGACAACTAGAAACAACAAACTAGACAAAAACAGCATTGTATGCTACTAAACCCAGAAAGTAGATGTTCAGGTAACATACGTTTAAAAAATGCTGTTACAGTTATAAATCTACTGCTTTACAATTTAACTTTATCATATCCATCCATTTAAGAACCTCTGTAGTCCAACTAGGGACGACAGAGGCCAATAATGGTGATTACCGTTGTATTTTTTTTTCCATTTTATGACCTCAGGTCAACATTCACACACTATGGACAATTTGGGAACACCAGTTGGCCTAATCAGCATGGGAGAAAACCGAACAAGCACTGGTGACAGTTCACTGTTACCGATTTTTTCTTATGAATTTGTAAATTTCCAAGAATTTGTAAACTCAAATTAGGTGTCTGGTCAGAATTGCAGTGTTGTGAATGTACACAAGTTCTTCTACACCAACACTGGCCAAATATGTCTGCATTGTGAAGGCTTTGTGTACAGGACCACAACTGAATGGTCTCAGGATGCTTTGCTGTTGGCATGACACAGGACTGATGATAGCGCTTACCTTTTCTTCTGCAGACAAACTCTTTTGCAGATGCCCCAAACAATCAGAAAGGGGATTCATCAGAGATTCATCATGACTTCACCCAAGTCCTCAGCAGTCCAATCCCTGTACATTTTGTAGTCTGTCCCTGATGTTTTTCCTGGAGAGAAGTGGCTTCTTTGATGAGAGTGAAATGTACGAACTTGAGCACTACAATCAATGTCATGCCAGCAATAAAGCATCCTGAGACCATTCATGTGTAGGGTTGCTTCTTACCCAAGGGGGTATGATCATTCACAATTTTGCATAAGAACACAGCCATAAATAAAGAATAGTACAAAAACATCCACGGAGAGCAACTTCGCCCAACCATCCAAGAACAGTTTGGTGACGAACAGTACCTTTTTTCCAGCATGGTAGAGCACCTTGCCATAAGTGGCTTGGGGAACAAAACATCAAACTTTTGGGTCCATGGCCTGGGAAACTCCCTGGACACATTGAGAACTTGGTGATCAATCCTCAAGAGGCAGGTGGACAAACAAAAACCCAGAAATTCTGACAAACTCCATGCATGTGTCATAGTCAGCGTCATAAGTTCTAGAGAACCAAAATATAGTTTTAGACATCAAAATATAAATTTCTACTAGTCCCAATATTGCTTTGGAATTCTCCTACTGCACGAGTCATGCATAAAAATGTACTGATGTACAATAAACTTGACATGGTGGTAATAAACATATGGCTTTATTTATTTCAAATGGTGTACTGTACGTCCTGTATAGTAGGGCAGCACGGTGGCTTAGTGGTTAGCACTGTCGCCTTGCACCTTCAGGGTCGGGGTTTAAGTACCCTCACACAGAATGCTGGTGATGCTGCAATATTTTAATGTAGTGTTTGTTTATTACTGCTCTACTGTAAAAATGAGTGGGTTTAAAAGGATACTTAAAGATTTTAACATTTTCCTGTACTGAAAGGGAAACAGAAAACCTGTTTCCAATATACTTACTTACTTATATGTTACAAAAGCCTAGGGGCATTTTTAAATTAAATTAAGTTAATGCATTCCTGCCTTGGCTTTGTGTGTGTGGGGTTTGCATTTTCTTCCTGTGCTTGGTTGGTTTCCCCTGGGTACTCCGGTTTCCTCCCACAGTCCAAAGACATACATTGGCAACCTGAGCCCTTAAGTAACTGCCAGAAACGATGGCGATCGTATCTGTCGCCTGCAATGCCGGATGGCATGTGGACGGACCAAAATACCAAAAAAAAAAAAATGTTAGGTACAAGTTTTCTTCTTATAATGATTTTCTGATGTTGAGAAAAGTCAAATAAATACTTGTGTTATTACAATGACATCAGTGTCACTGCTTTTTTTTAAACTCAACAGTGAGATAATACCATTATGCATTTAAATTATAGATCTTGATGAAATACACCTTCTTAAATTGCTCCTAAACTCCAGAAACCCACTCACAATACACGGTGACTGGAATTCACACTTGGAGCTATCAAGTCATCAGATAAGACCAAAAACAAGCCAGAGGCTTTTGCAAAGAAGAATGGCATTATCAATTCTATAACTACAAGAACATTTAGAGCACAAAAACCTTGTTTTCTTTACCAGTGTGTAACCCCAATGTCAACTCTTACGTCAGGCTTATCAGAGGAGCTTGTTTTTTTCCTGTAGATCAACCACAAAGATATTAACAAAAGGGTTTGAACATCAGACTTCTGGGGGGGGGGGGCGATAAAATAAAAGAACATAACACCACACACAATGTTGTCTGGTCAACCAGGAAAATGTAATTCTCTTTTGTTTCCTGAAACTTAAAGAAAAGAAAAAACAGACTGGGTAGACCGAACAATAGACAATTCCCAACAACAATTTCAATTGGGGAAGAATTAAATGAAAGTGGAGAGTTCACAGAATTCGATTGAGTTCAAGAGTTCCTGGGGGAAGAAAAAAATAAGTTCAATTTCGTGTGATAGGTGTAAAGCAATGTTTAAGTCCTAGCGCTCCCTTAGGAATGGCATTCAGTGAAACAAGGTCGGATGAGCGGAGAACGGAAAAATTGGGGAAAAAAAGAAAAAAAAAAGTAGTGCAGCTAGTAGAATGTCTGCTGGTAAGACTCACTCCTGAAGAATCATTCGAAGAACTTGAGTTCCATTTGTATCATCCGATGAATAAGTCAAGAAAGAAACCAGTCAGAATATCATGGGAAAAAAAGAACCACGGAGAGAATGAGTAAAGGATTCGCTTCAACTTCGGCAACTCTCGCTGGGATAATGCATATACCAGTGAAGCACATATTCAAGGGATATTCTTCCGAGACAGAAATACAACCTTTTTCAGAGGAAAATAAGACTCTCACATGCGATGTGTAGTCTCTCATCACCGTCACTTAGTCTGATACTTTTTCCGTGCACTCTCTCCATGCACTCGCTAACCCCGCCCTCTTAAAGGGAAAATACTGAATTAAGCAGTGCTACTCTAAAACATGTAAAAGTGTCAAGGGTTACATTCTCCCCCTCTAAACCGCATGAGTCCCTGCATGCGTGTTAATCAGATTAGCAGCGAGAATGTCCCCCAGGGAATCAAAAAATGATGTAAGAGCAAGTAATATCGGCTTTCCTAATTCCTCATATTCTAGTGTCTTAGGTGGCCGTCTCTCTCGACCTGAACGTCTGAGAGGTACGGATTCAGTGACAACTGAACTATGGGACAATTCTTGGGATCCTGCTACAGAATCTGGTACCATCTCCTCTGGGATTGCAATGGTTACATAATCAGGATCATTTTCAATCTCAAGTGATTCTGAGATAGAAAGGACTGGTGCACCCCCAGTAACAATCTCAGACGATTCCCTTGTGAGTTCAACTTCAGGCTGATCAGACTCTGACCTGGGTACAGGTACAGTATGTAGAGCAAACTCAACTGCATCAGGGTTCAACTGGTCTGATGATTTTACAGGAACATTATTAGAGTTAGGTGACCTAACTAAGCATTTCACTACATTTCGTACTGTGTATGACTATGTATGTGACAAATAAAATTTGAATTTGACCTATCGTCCACCTGTTTAATGAAACTTCTTGTGACCATTTCAGGAACAGGGATTTGAAAGTAACCTTCCTCTTCGTCACTAGACAGTTCCTGACATTCGTCACCCTCTCGCACTTCAGTACCAACCCTCATCTTACGTTTCCTGTTCACATTCAAAGTTGGTTCAGGCATCTTTTCTTCTGGGCACGTAGGCAAGAATCCACAGGGCAGTAAGAGATTCCTGTGAAGGTTACGATGGGGACCACTGCCCTTCTCCGGCTTCACCACGTAAACAGGACCACCTGAAATTCTCTTGACCACTATGTGACCATCTTCTCCCATCGGTCTGCAAGTTTGTGCTTACCCCTCATGCTCAAATTCCTCACTTAGACCCTGTCACTGGGGCCCAGTTCAGCCACTCTGACTTTTAAATCGAACCTTGTCTTGTTCTTTTCACTCATTTTGCGAGAATTTTCAGAAGCCAGTTCATAGCTCTCCTAAAGACGTTCTCGTAGTTTCTTCACATACTCTGAGTGAGTTTTGTGTTTTTTACCTGGAGGATGGATACCAAAAAGAAGGTCAATTGGTAATTTAGCCTGGCGCCCAAACATCAACTCGTAGGGCGAATAGCCCGTGGTGTCATTCCGCGTACAATTGTACGCATGTACAAGGGGTTTCACAAAGTCTCTCTAGTGATGTTTATCTTTTTCTTCAAGGGTTCCAAGCATACTGAGAAGTGTTCTATTAAATCTCTCAACCGGGTTGCCGCGCGGGTGATAAGGTGTTGTTCTCACTTTATCAGCTCTGATGAGAGCACATAACTCATGAATTGTGTGGGATTCAAAATTTCTCCCCTGATCACTTAGAAGGCGGCTCGGGAACCCATAATGAACAATGAAATTTTCCCAGAAAGCTTTTGCGATAGTTTTAGCTTTCTGGTCTTTTGTCGGTATCGCCACGGCAAATTTAGTAAAGTGGTCGGTAATGACTAGTATGTTCCTGATATCACGGTTGTCAGGCTCAAGAGACAAATAATCCATACATACTAATTCAAGTGGAAATGTTGTTTGTATGGATTCCATGGGAGCTGCTTTCGGAGGGTTTGCTTTCCTCCTAAAACATCTCTCACAGGTACGACATCGGCCCTCAATATCCCTTGCCATTTTTGGCCAAAAGAATCTAGCACGAGCTAGGTCAAGGGCACGCTCGTAGCCTAGGTGGCCTACCTCATCATGAACACCTTTCAGGGCTCTTTCCCTGTACTGCTGAGGCAGAATTATCTGGTGAAGCATGGCCCTGTGAGTAGCCCACTTCCGATATAACACTCCATCCTGTAATTCAAGCCTGTTCCACTCTCTCAGGAGCAACTTGACTTCGAAGGGTTCAAGCTTGATCTGTCGGAAGTTAGGTTTCTGATTTAGTTCCAGAAAAGAAATTATTCTTTTCAAAGATGGATCCTTTCTCTGAGCTCAGTACCAGTCATCAAGGGTCATTGCAGGGATGGTCTCATAACCGGGACAGGCAAAACTCTCAGGGACAGATGAAGCATTTAAAGCCAAGGACTCCGCAAGAACAACCTCTGGTGTATCAGAAACTTCACTTGATAACACAACTGAATGGCGGTCAGACAGTGCAGAGAGTGTTTCGGTAGAGATAACCTCCGTTTCCTCACATAGACGCCGTGAGGAACGCGTCATCTTCCTCTGGCGAACTCTGTGGTCTCCTAGACAATCCGTCAGCATCCCTATTGGCAGACCCAGCTCTATACTTTATATTGAATCTGTATGTGGATAACTGTGCAAGCCAGCGGTGTCCCGCAGCATCGAGTTTCGCTGTGGTTAGCACATATGTCAGGGGATTATTGTCAGTGAGTACTGTAAATTCGGTGCCATAAAGATAATCGCTGAATTTCTCACAGACAGCCCATTTCAAGGCTAAATATTCTAGCTTATGGGTAGGGATTCCTTTCACTTTTGGAGAGTCCCCTACTCGCATAGGCTATCACACGAAGCTTACCCTCCTGTTCCTGATAAAGAGCTGCGCCCAACCCCTCTCTACAGGCGTCCGTATGCAAGACATAGGGAAGTTGCGGGTTTGCGAAAGCGAGGACTGGGGCAGAAGTCAGTTTGCTAATCAAAATCCTGAATGCACGTTCACACTCAACGGTCCATTCTTCACCGAGGGGGAAATTGGGATCGACAGGAGGGTTTGGTTTCTCTCTTTTATAGATCTTTCCCCTCTTTCTTGGAGAACTATACCCTGCAGTCAGACAATTTAAAGGCTTGGCTATCTTAGAGTAACC
>JAOVVA010000052.1:12118211-12129610 GCA_028565275.1 Leiocassis micropogon | reverse complement strand
CCTGCCTAACCTCTCTTGGCTCACATCACGAATTGTTCTCACATGCCATGTTACAGCAGGATCTCCTGGGCTTGACAGGTATCCTAAACTATCAGGGTCGATTTTCAAAATGGAACTCTCAGATGAATACTGAATGAGAAGTCTACCTGACGGCTTCTCTGGCTCATCAGGAACTCTGACTACTTTTGAAATTTCCCCATGCACTTCAAAAAAACTTGTGATGTCCTCAATGCTACAAGTTTTTTCTACCCCTGTAACATACAAACAGTCTCGCCCATGTACATCAAAACGTTTACAAAGATCCATGTTTTGTCTTGAGGAATGTAATGAGTATCAAAAAAGTAATTTGGACAATTGCAAATCTTGCTCTTAAACAATAATAGAAAACCGTTTAGGGAAAAAAAATATGTTCACTAGAGTAGCTATCAATACAGGTAATAATTAACCAAAGCAGCTCTCCTGAAGCTGGCTCGCCACTATTTTGGCGTAACCCCAACGTCAACTCTTACGTCAGGGCTGTATAATCTATACTAGATGTTTAAGCTTATCAGAGGAGCTTGGTTTTTTCCTGTAGATCAACCACAAAGATATTAACAAAAGGGTTTGAACATCAGAATTCTGGGGGGGGGAGGGGGGTCGGATGAGCGGAGAACGGAAAAATTTGGAAAAAAAAGAAAAAAAAAATGAAGTGCAGCTAGTAGAATGTCTGCGGGTAAGACTCACTCCTGAAGAATCATTCGAAGAACTTGAGTTCCATTTGTATCATCCGATGAAAAAGCCAAGAAAGAAACCAGTCAGAATGTCATGGGAAAAAAAGAACCACGGAGAGAATGAGTAAAGGATTCGCTTCAACTTCGACAACTCTCGCTGGGATAATGCATATACCAGTGAAGCACATATTTAAGGGATATTCTTCAGAGACAGAAATACAACCTTTTTCAGAGGAAAATAAGACTCTCACATGCGATGTGTAGTCTCTCATCACCGTCACTTAGTCTGATACTTTTTCCGTGCACTCTCTCCATGCACTCGCTAACCCCGCCCTCTTAAAGGGAAAATACTGAATTAAGGAGTGCTACTCTAAAACATGTAAAAGTGTCAAGGGTTACAAGTGCATTAACACTTTGTCCAACAGTGATCATTCACTTACTCACTCATCGTCTATACCGCTTTATCCTGTATTCAGGGTCGCAGGGACCTGGAGCTTATCCCAGGAGGCTTAGGGCACGAGGCAGGGTACACCCTGAATAGGGTGCCAATCCATCGCAGGGCACACACACATACAGTCATTCACACACTATGGGCAATTTGAGAACACCAATTAGCCTAATCTGCAGGTCTTTGGAATGTGGGAAGAAACCGGAGTACCTGGAGGAAAGCCACCAAGCACAGGGAGAACATGCAAACTCCACACACACAGAGACGGGAATCGAGCCTGGCTGGGAATCGAACCCGGACCCTGGAGGTGCAAGGCAACAGTGCTAACCACTACATCACCGTGCCGCCCCAACAGTGATCATTTACCTAAATAACAACCGCAAGCATACTGTACTTCGAATCAACATAAGGTGGTAAGATTTGAAACAAACAGATTTGAAACCTACTGAAGAACTGGGGTTTGACTTGAGGAGGAAATTCCACATACACAAAGCTAAGCATACTAAAGAGCTTAAAATACTTTTAACTGAGGAGTGGATCAAAATCTCTAATCAAAAATTATCTCTAATATTGTAAAAGCATCCCCTTGTATTAAAGCTCAAATATTACACATTGCAAGGATTCATTTTTCCGAAGCACTAGGCAACTGAGACAACATAACATTCAATAGACATAATTCGGATATAAATGATCAGGACTTAATCTTATCACTATGTGCGATTAATAATTCTCCTGACCATGTCAAAAGACATTCTGCAAACCTTAGTAAACGGTTTAAATTATACGGGGATGTTATGAATTGCTCTCTCCAACCGCCTCAGTTTTGCACTTCATGGAATGAATGTTTGCAAGGAGACTAGAAGGGGACATGCTGAGAAGAGGAGGGGGGGGGGCCGTCAGCTGTAAATAATCAAGGAGCTGGAGGCCAATGCGGCTGACGTCAAGCATTCCCGTCTCACAACACGCTCCCTCTGATCCACCCGTGCTACCAATGAACCGTACTCTTCTCTTCACATGCCTCCCTCATACTTTCCATCCGGAGCTTATTAATGTCAATGTGCAATTCCTTTACACTGGTCCTCTGTGAGGTCAAGGTGTACCAAGGCCACCACGCCCTCCTGTTTGTATAACATCCAGCTAAGCTCTTTTATCTTCTCTTCCTCTGGTAATCAAAATAAAACAGCTTGAAGGGGAAATCGTCTGCATTAAAAACATGGTTGATAAAGCACATTTGAGTACTGTGCAAAAAGATATGGTGTTTAATGTATTTTTTAAAAGATAGGGAGGAAGTTCTACACAGATTGATACTAATAAGTGAAATGTAGTACATTATGTATTACAATGGTATGAGTATCATCAATAGTCTTTTCATGGTGAGTAGTAATTAATATAGAGTATTATTGTATAGATTTATTTCTGCAATATTCTATCTATCTATCTATCTATCTATTGTACAGTACAGTTTGTTCTCTGTTATTCCCGTGCCCACGCTCTAATGTGTACATGTTCCTTAATGTTCCAGCATAGAATAGTTACACTGATTATTTCATAATGTCCACGTAAATGAAACCTGCCTCCACTACTGTGCACGCCTTATTACCTTGAAGAGAACATTTGTTCTCCAAATAAGTCTGTTTGTTGATCTTTTTCTTTTGTACCCCTAATGCATTACCTCAAAAAAAAAAAAAACATGAAAACCCCTGAAGTGCAATTTTCTCCAATATTACAATGTCATTTTCTCAGCACAGGCAAAGGAGATTTACTTTTGCAAATGGCATGCAGTACTTATTATGAAAGGAAAAAAAAACTCATGGGTGGTCTCAGGATTGGATTTTATTGTCAGTGTGGAAGTGAAACTTGATGTAACTCGTTTAATTTCAACGAAAGAAATCAGAGAATGATTAGAACTGTTCTACCCATTCATTTCTCTGTGTCACGACGTAATGTGTTGTCATGGTCAGAGGTACCTTCTTATGTGCATGGTGTAAGGTGTCAACTGTAGAAAGAACATTACTATAGTTCCCACTTTTTACAATACACACAGTATACGTATATACGAGGAGCATTCAAGACAAGCCAGGACTTTTGACTGTGCAGAATTATAAGAGTAAAAACTATCTGTATTTCTTCATACAATCACCTCCTACACTAATGCACTCATCCCGGCCTTTTCATCAAGGTAGAAATTTCTCAGTACACCAGATCAGACTGCCTGCTTCACATCTGAAATGCTGGCCTCCCAGGAACTCCTTTAATGGCCCAAATACTGTATATAAAAATGGCTGGGCAGCCGAGTTCCTGTAATGTGGTGTTTAGTAATGATTGCGTTCCCACAGACAGATGCCTCGCTTACGCAAGTTCATGACAAATCAAGGATCAGGCTGAATGTTCAAAAGGAATGACTGCAGTGGGTGTGATCCACCTTGGACAGGAACGTCATTCAATGTATAACCTTCTTTTAAACTTTTGCACCATTCAGATGTTTTACTGCTGCTAAGAGTTTCATCACCATACTTTGTTCAGTTTTACACCTTCATTAATAAGAAATTTCATCACAAGTCAAGGTTTTGACTTGACTTCCCATCATAAATATACTCTGTGTGTGATTAACTGAATCCTGCAGTAATGTTTATTCTAAAGAAGTCAGACGGAAAATGGACACCACTGGTTCCTAAGAACATAAACAAAGAACATCTGGCTACAAGGACAAGATGCTTCATCCAGAGAAGATCAAATTATAAAAATGGCACTGATTTAAGTTACTGATTTAAAAGCCATGCTGTTTGACAAATAGATAATCTGACATTATAATATACAGCTGAAGGCACAACTAAGGTTAAAAATAACTTTAAAAATCGGGTTACCTTTCTCAGCAGATAAATTGTGATAAGATTTTAATGGATTTGACCCAAGAACACATTATATTATTATTGGCTAAAATTTTACATTCTCAATAAATATATTTTTTCTGACTACAAACTCAAGTTTGTGTGGTTGCCCAAAAGATGCCACATCAGATGTGAGCCAATAACGTTCAATCAATCACGAGTGGACACCAAGACCAAATTGAAGTGTAGCAAGAAACTTCTCTAAACACGTTTTCCCTTACCCACTATATGTATGTTATTACCAAATCATTCATAAAGAACCATTTTTACATGGTTGATTTATTATGGTGGTTATGCTGGATGAAACTGGAAGGGTTGGAACCTAGGGGAAGCTGGTTGGGAGGAAGCATGAGGCACAAGAAACATTTACTCAATCACATGAAAATAGAAAATGAACATTTACCCAATCACATGATCAAATCTGGGCTCTGTTGTGTCACCATGATACCCAACAGCTTCCAAGAAAGAGCTCTACCTGAAATCTATTCTCATATGGAAACTCTATGAACCTGAATTATTCAAATGGTTGAATTCTTTTCTCCACACAAGAATAATATTGTTACAGAATAAGTGGTGTGTGGTGTAACAGTGATGGGAGAAATGCGTACATGAGACCCCAAGGCAGACTGAGAGGTGATAACAAGATGCGACACGGGATGCAGGAGTGTCGAGAGTCTTTCAAGTGAAGACCACTTTCACACATAGATCTTCCGTGATCCGAACAAAATAAATAAAAACGTTTTTACAAAAAATCTTTACTAAAAGTTTTTTCTTTGCCAAAACAATTAATTTCTTTTCTTTAAAAAAAATAATCTTTTACAAAATAATTTTCTTTCTGTTCTCAAGACTTAATACTCATTTCAACATATTTTTTGTTGTTTCTTTTTTTTTCTTTAACATATTGTTCTTTCATGCAGCACAGTGACATGGTGGTGCGGTGGCACGGTCGTGCGATGGATTGGCACCCTGTCCAGGGTGTACCCCGCTTCGTTCCCTAATTCTCGTGGGGTAGGCTCCAGACCCTCAATACAGGATAAAGCGGTATAGACAATGAGTGAGTGAGTGATATTTTTCTTTCCTCTTTTTTCTTTGCCATATATTTTCTTTCCTCTTCTTTCTTTAATATAAATATTTTTTCTTTTCTCTTTTTCTTTGACATATATTTTCTCTTCTTTTTTTAATATCTATTTTTATTTTCTCTTTTTTATTTTCCATGTTTTCTTTTGTCTTTTTTAATATCTATTTTTCATTTCTCTTTTTTTCTTTAAGACATATATTTTTCTTTTCCAATTTTTCTTTGAAATATATTTTCTTTTCTCTTTTTTTCTTTTCCACTGTATATATTTTCTTTTCTCTTTTTTCTTTAAGATATATATTTTCTTTTCTTTTTTTTTATATATATTTTTTATTTTTTCTTTCTTTCTTTCTTTACTATTTATTTTTCTTTACTCTTTTTCATATGCCATATATTTTCTTTTCTCTTTTTCTTTACCATACTGTATATTTTCTTTTCTTCTGTGGGGGGCATCTAGGAGGATTATAAAGAGGTGCGCCCAGGTGTTGCATGTTTACACCCGATGCCTCTCACACATCATCACCTAGCAGCGCAAAGTGTAGTGCCCTGAAATCTGCGGAGTTATATGTATCTTGTTTTTGGTTTCTAGATAAAGTTTAATTATCTATAAATTATCCCTTTACTAATGGTACAAAATTTTAGCAAGATTTCTTACTTCAGTTTACTAATATTAGTGTTAACTGCAGTTCTTTTTTTTTTTTTTTTTTTTTTTTTTTTACAGATTAACCAAGTTGTTAACAGCCAATGATTTATTAACACACAACTTCAAAAAGTATCCCAGCCTGGGTATTCTTACATGAAGCATACACACAGATCTCCTCCTTTAACTTGTCACAATATACAATAAACTGTGAGTCACCCACAGATGTGCACGTAGTCCAAGGTGGTGAAGCAGCCACACTTTCCCATCTATAAACAACCTCCAACACTGTATATTTGGTCTTTCAACCCAGATCCCAGAGACAGAAACACTTAATGGCCGGAGTCGGATGCCTCATGTACTGTATGCTCCCCTTGTGTTTATAGAGACTCTGAAAATGGGCCGGTATGTTTGTTTCTTGACATGAGTGGTGTGTCATTTAGTAACACTTAGCACAGATGGAGCCATGTGACCATGTAGAAGAAGAATGAAGGTAAAGCCACAGTTTCAAAATATACATGTCAAATTGATATTACAGCATGTCCTTGCTATATCACATTGTAAAGCAGGTATCATCTTAAAAAGAATCATCAGTACTTTTATTATTAAATAACATGTTTGTATAATTTTACACCTTTTCTGGTTGAACACATTGATTTGTTGCAATTTATAGTTTTCATAATGTGAATCCACTCCTCCTTCAGAAGTTAGCATGGTTGCCTTGCACCTCCCCCGATATCACATGCAGTGTAGGCTGATTGGCTTTCCCAAATTGCCCATAGGGTATGACTGGGGATGCATGCCTAGGGTTTGATTGTGGATGTGTGAGTCTACCTTGTAATGGGTTGGTTACCACATATCCTACCATATATCCGCTGTTGGGCCCTTAAACAAACTCTGTCTGATCTAAAGTCTGCGCTGTATAATGGCTGAGCCTGCGCTCTGACCCCAGCCTACTAACAAAGCTCAGCTATGTGAAGAATTAAAAATGAAGTAACGTATGTGTGATAAATGAAGACTGAACGTCATCTTAAACTTAATCTCTCTACATCCATTTACTTATTGTTGCGCCTAGTGGTTAAAATGGGAACTGCAACAAGTATGATAGAGGCAACATGGGAACCACCACGCTGCCCGAGGAGCATTGGACAGGATTGCAAATTACAAGGATATTATTGAATTGCGAAAAAGTGTAATGAAAACAAATACATTTGCACAAAGAAAGGCAAACTGGAAGTGCAGACAGCTTGTCTCTTTCTCCAGAACCATTTCCATTTCTGATTTAAGGCGGGATCATGTCCACTAATGAGAAATGCCTGTGCACCACAGGGACCTTGTTTTCCACAGAAATGCTGAGAAAAAACAAGATGTAGAAAGATGTTTGCCTTTTTCCAATGTCTGATTTTTGGGTTTAGTTTCATGTCTTGTGTGGTTTTTTGAGATTTGGAAATTTTGCTGAAACCTAACAACCCTGGTTAATGATGTTAGCTCATTTGCTCGTGTCTTGTCGATGAAGAGAAACCCACCTGCTATATTTAACATAGCTGCCTGCAAGGGCGATGTCTAAAACCATTTACTGGGTGACTCTCTCCTGCCTGTTATCGGTTTCTATAAAACAAACTCAAAATACTAGCCTATAGCCTCTTGATGTAATTGACACCATTTTGTATGTTAATGAATGTTATACCGCAACACCAAATTCTACAGTGTGCAGTGGCTCATGGTGCAAGTTATTTCGAATACATTATTAAAGATGACAGACTGGCTGTGAACCTAAAGGCCACATACCGAAACGATTTCTCAAGAGCATGAGAAGCTTATTTTATTATTTAAGTCACCTCTTATGAAAGTCTTCATCTCTTATGAAACAGCAGAGCAGTTTGTCAGACCCAAAGGTCAGAACTGTGCAGTTACAAAAGCTCTCATGTAAGCGGGTCTCCTCTGGATGCATGATTTTTCAATAACAGATGCAGCTGCAGAAGTTCTTTTTAGACTTCCAAAGCAATTATAATAATAATAATGTAATAATTGAAAAAACATTGTCTGCTACCTATCTTGGCCTGCTCGTCATTTACTTCTCTTTTGTGAGTACGAACTCTCTGTGCTCCTTCCTTTTAATTCCCCAACATTACAAAAAATAATAAGTTCCCCCCCATTAACACTGTCATGAACACCTAGCACACTGCATCATGTGCAAATCACCAGGCTGTGAAAATAATGACGTCTGAGCTTGTGTCACCTCATGTTCCCATGGTAACCGCCTGGACTTCACTTTGATGGTTCATTGAGGCAAAAGCATGTGAAAGGGTCTTTGATCATTTAACAACTGCAGAAGCATGGCTTATTTAAAAAAAATTATAAGCAAATCAACAGAGACAACGTATCCAGTATAGAGTTTACACTGTATGTAGAGTATAGAGTTTAAATCCAATGCAACGTACAAGAAGAGATAAAATAAGCAGGATATAGTTGGGTTATTTGGTCAGCACAGATCAGGTACAATAAGGTGGTGTTAAAAGGTTTTCCAGTAAAGACAAGCATATTAATATTAATAAAATATACTGTTGTTCTATTAAAACCCACCCCTAAAAACAAGATGTCTATTCCATAGTAGAATGGGCTTAAAGAGCCACATAGAGATGCAGGGAGAAAATGAGACCAAGAAAGTGCTTGGAGCCATCAAACTGACAAAAAACAAAAATACTTCAAACACAGTGTGGTGAACATCAATGAAAGACAATCCCAGCCGTGATGCCATAGACCCCACTATAATCGTTCATGTGAACGTTAAGCGGATGGAATACTCTCAGGTATGTTAAAACGGCCTGGTTTGATCAATACAAGCGTTCTGTTTTTGCAGAACAACGTACAACTTCATACTGTCCATTATGCCACTTGAACATTACAGGAACTTGGCTAGAAGTTATTGGCATATCTCCTGAACAGTCCTGATCTCGCTCCAAGCCATTTACATGTACAGGAGTTCCTGGGAGGCCAGCATTTCATACATGAAGCAGGCAGACTTATCATGGCTCCACTGAACTGAAAAACTATCTGAGCATTAGTGGAATGCCCGGATTAGTGCATTAGTGTAGCAGGGGATTATATAGAGAAATAAAGATAGTTTTTACTCTCATAACTGTGTTCTGTCATTGTGCACATCAAAAGTCCTGGTTAGACTTGAGCTCACCTCGTAGTATGGAGTAAATTGTACATAGTATACTGTGTACATATAATTTTTCGAGACTAACACGGATTTTTTTTGTTTCTACATTGTTTGTGGTGCTCCTGAAAGAAACTACCTAGGAACTATTATTAACTGCTATTATTCTGGAACAGTTCTTGAAACAACAGTATTGTTAAGTGCATTTACAAAAACCCTTCAAGCACCATGATGAAACTGGCTCTCATGAAGACCATCCCAGGAAAGCAAGACCAAAACTTACCTCTGCTGCAGAGAAGAAGTTAATTTAGTGTTACCATAATCAAAAATCACCAATTAACATTACTTCAGGTTTGAGTCGTTATGAAGGCTTTACAGAGCATAAGTAGCAGACACATCTCAATATCACCTGTTCAAAGGAGATTATTTTACAATGTAGAAAGAAATACAAATCAGGAAAAAAAGATGCTGAAAGTGGAAGTTCAAAAACTTTCCCAACACATCTGAATTCCCCCTGCATGCGAATGAATAATAATGCACTGCTGGTCTACACTTACTGCTTGATCTGGCACTGCAGACTGATTCAGATGATATCATCTGTATCTGGTTGCCAAATATCCACAACAGAATTTTGATAGGAAAGAGCTTATGCAACTTTTATTCCAAAATTGAAACAGCACGCAAGAATTGTAGCATTTGGGCCACTGTAACTGGCTCTGATTGTGCTATGGTCTGGAATCGATTCAATTGAATTCCATAGCGATTATATAATAACTTGAACAATAGGTATTGTCCAAAAGCGGTTCAGCAGAAATCTAGACGAATCTAGACCAAACTCCCTGTAACGGATGACATGAGTGGGATTATACATCACTATACTGCAACCGTTCACTGAAAAGTCAAACAGTACTGTGTGTTTAAAAGATGATCAGTGTGAGTATATTGTAAAGACTGTGTGAGGCCTGGAATTGTTATGATTACAGAAGCAATGCACAGTATCAAGTTGAAATTATTCACAAGGGTGAGACCCAGGCATAAACTGTTTATGGGAAGCGCAAATCTTTAGGGGTAAGGTAAGGGGAGTAAGGGAAATGATAAATGAGGACACTGTTGTTTGTTGTTATTTAATATACAGGACTGTGCAAGTCTTGAGACACCCTTCATTTCTTCATGATTTGCTTCCAAAGAGCCCGGCATTTAGTATTTTTAATGTAGTCTTCACTTAGATATAAATGTAGCATGAACCAGTGATTTAATTAAATAGAATTTGATATGAAGAAATGAGGGGTGGCTGTAGGACATTTGCACAGTTCTATAAGTCCAGTGCATACACTATATCCACTTAACACTTCAGTTTAGTACTGTCACTTCCGTACGGTGTAGACAAAGATACTTTGAAAAATGAAATTAATAAAAAATAATGCATTTGTATTTATAAACGTATTCAGACACCACAAGAGAAACAAATTGTTGCAAAGCTGCTGTTGACAATTACAACTACAGTAACAACAATATCAACTACATATTTTTTTATTTGTTTGTTTATTTATTTTTGCTCCTTTTTTAAAAAAACAACAACAATTGGCCGATTCATCTTAGTAAGAAACATTCAGTTCTCCATGGTTACAAAGTTCCCTTTGGTGGACTCATGATTTCAAAATCGTACAGTTTTCGAGTTTAAGTCAGAAGGCCTTTTTGAGTTCTTTTGGCTGTAATTTTTTTGGGATTACTTTTGTCTTTTTGAAAGATACATCATTTACCCAGATCCAGTTTCTTGGAGCATGAGATTAAATTGTCTTCTAACATGTCTTGATGCCTCACTCGATTCATGTTTCCATGGAAAATACTGATGCAGTATGATGCAGTTTACTGCTTATTGTTCTCTTGTTAATCCTGCTGCCGTTGTGTTGAGTGACTCCTGGCTTCTTCTTCCCTTCATCATCATGTCTGAAAGCATGTTGTGAAATCTTGCATGGAACCGTCCAGAGAACTTTTCACCTGCAATTAATCAAACTGGTTATACTGACCGGGATGTTTAGTGTCTTTGAATTTTGCAGTAGCTTTAGAGCCATTTCCATTCCATCAATAGTTCGATAACGTTGTCTATGTGTCTTATGATGGACTGGCAACCTGCTCAGGGTGTACCCTGCCTCAGGCCCTAAGTCTCTTGAGATTTAAGTTTAAGAACTGTCCAACTCTTTATTAAAACTTGGAAGGATACTGATGAACGGTCAACTTTGCAGTAGAAAAAGTGTTTTTTTTGTTGTTGTTTTTTTTGGATAAATGGGTCTCACTTAAACTCTTGGTAAAGTTGCATCATTAAAAAAATGACACTAGAACCCACAGCTACAGTGGTGTGAAAAACTATTTGCCCCCTTCCTGATTTCTTATTCTTTTGCATGTTTGTCACACAAATTGTTTCTGATCATCAAACACATTTAACTATTAGTCAAAGATAACACAAGTAAACACAAA
>JAOVVA010000052.1:12089450-12110825 GCA_028565275.1 Leiocassis micropogon | reverse complement strand
CTCTAGGCCTCCGGCTGTGAGAGGTTACAGCATCACCCGGGGATCGAACCAGCGATCTCCGGATGATAGGGCGAGCGGTTTACCACTGCGCCACTCGGAGGCCCTTGACATGCTTATTTAAACATAATATGCTCCACTTCATTCATTATGTCTCAGTGATACAAAATTCTTTAACGCTGTGTCATAGTTTACTCTTTTTCCAAATCCTGCCAGTTGAGAATGTGGCCAATAGCCAAAGTCTTTCAAGTCTTGTTGTTTAAGGTGCAAACATGATGCTACATGTCCTGTGACATTTGAGACTGTGACTACATAAAGTCTACTCTCCCATGCATTCAAACACTTGGTTATTTTCCAAGACTACCTTTTCCTGGTCACCTTCTGGGACTATACAGTATTAGTGATAATTGTTGTAGATGATATGTAAGGAAAATAATCACGGTGAGGCATGTTGTTACATTGAAACAATCAATGTTGTGGAGCAGATTTACTGTTATAACCCTAAAGTTGACTATTTTTCTAAACAGGATCTTTCACCCCAACTTTTGTAAATGATAAAATGACGTTTTTGGAATGTCCATTGAACAAGTTCCTGTTATCAGTTTCCCTGCTGGAGCTATAAACAGTAGTTCCCTCATCAGCCTCCCTTTTTTTCTCTTGAAGAAAATCAGAAATAAAGAAAGTTTGTCATGTTACTAAGAAAATAATAGTGGTTAGCACCGTTGTCTTGCACCTCCAGGGTCCAGGTTCGATTTCTCTCTCTGTGTGCATGGAGTTTGCATGTTCTCGTGCCCTAAGATGATGAATGAGTGAGAGGTAGCAACATGTTTAGAATTAAGCGTAGACTATGTATGGATCGTCTGCAATGAAAGTTCCTACAATTGAGCTGTTCTTATATAGGAATGTCTGATGATGAGCTGAAGTTAGAGTTGACTTGATGTATTATGATGCATTAGCCTTAGTAACAATCATTGACAGTGTTACGTCCCAGTCTAGGGTTGGGCCGTACAGCAAAGGCTTGGTTCTGGGTTCTGTTTTAAACTGTAGGTGGTGGAACACAATGGTGTAAATAACAAAAAGAACAAGTCAGAAACAGTAACTTACAAAAAAGCGAGGTTTGTATTGCTTTACAAAAAGCACATGCAAATAAAGATACAAGCACAACACCAGGATCAGTTTCAGGGTGGAGCCAGGCCAAAATAGTAAACTTTTTAAAAGTTAGTTTACCTACCAAACAAAACGCACAAAAAAGTGGAATGGTGCGCGACCTGGGCACAATATACACACATCCGCGTGCGACAAAGCACAGCTACACAGACAGATAAAACACACACATGTTGCGGGTTATAACAACAATTACAGAGTTCTAAAAATAAGCTGATCAGCTTTAATGTAATTAGTGATATAATTATTTCAGGTATTTCATTATTTCAAGTCCACGTAGATGTCTGCCTTGTCTTTCTGTATGGCAGAACTTTCTGCCTAACTTATTAATAAAAAGGAAAAAATTTGTATGGTTGTGTATCTTATGCCTTGTTGACGCTAAGTTGTATAGTACTTCTTTTGTCAAAAACAGTCTGTTTAAAGTAGATTATTAAATCCGGCACATAACTGTTCATAACATCACTTTTACTCAGCATTTAGATTTTAGCACATCACACTTTCAGTTCAGTGCATTATGACAGTTTCTGTGTCTTGTCCTCCACATACTCTGTGGATTTATAGTAAACTATCGCGTTGATTGGCTCTGTTGAGTGCCGCGTATATAGAGCGAGTTCTGACCAATGTACAGAAAAAACCTTTCTTTTATTTCTATATTATTATTGCATTTATAAGAGCAGCTAATTTGTAGGAATTTCAATGCAGACACTCAATGCATTAAATACTATTATTATGCTAGAATGATTTACTACAAGCCATGATTTGAATTACATCTTGTGCTATTAGCTACTGTTATAGGAAATGTATCAGATTTAAGAATTCAACAGTTCTATAATTATAAATATTCCTTAATATCCTGCTCTTTCCCAGATATTTTGAAATCGATGGTGGCTTTGATAAGTTACCCTTCAAATTTTATGAAATCCTCACGTCGACGATCCTCCTCAACTCAAAAGTCAGAGGCATCAGTCAGACAGAAAGCAATGTGACAGTGTTTTATGAAGAAAAGCACAAGTCACTCTTCTTGACCCAGAAAACATTTGACTATGTCTTGGTGACGGCTACAGCCAAAGCCACCCTCTTCATCGTCTTCCAGCCCTCCCTGAGTTCTTCGAAGATGGAGGCCCTGCGCTCAGTGCACTACTCTAGCTCCACCAAGGTCGTGCTGAGGTTCAGCCACAAGTTCTGGGAAGATGAAAGCATTTCTGGTGGAAGAAGCATTACAGATTTGCCCTCACGCTTTATCTACTACCCCAGCCACAACTTCCCTGGGAAAGGAGGAGTGCTGCTGGCCTCCTACACTGTCTCAGATGATGCCGCACTCTTCCAAGGAATGTCTGATGATCAGCTGAAGTTTGAGGTGCTGAATGACTTGATGAAGATCCACGGGGTGCATATACAGGATCTCTACATTGGAGGCATTGTGAAGAAATGGGGGTTGGATCCATTCAGCCTTGGAGCCTTTGCTATGTTTACCCCCTACCAACTAACTCAGTATATTGATGATCTGTCCAGAAATGAGGGCAGGATTTTTTTTGCTGGGGAACATACGGATATGCCTCATGGCTGGATTGAGACTTCTATGAAATCTGCCATCAAAGCAGCGATAAACATAAACAATGCTGTATAACAAAAACACTGACAACAATACTGTTATTGTTCAAATCTAAACACACTTTTTTTAACATACGCTCTACTCTCCTGCGATGATCAGAAACCATCAGGACATGAGCATAAAATTGTACTAAGAATCAACTGTTTTACAGTTAATGGCCATAAATGTTATTTTAAAAATTTATATTATAAAACTGTTTTTATAAAGAATTTTTCTTAATTTAGGTTACTTTTCTTTTTAGGGTTTTTAGAAAATACAAATAATAATAATTATTCATAACAAAGATATACTGACTAGCTGATGGTGTCGTGTTGTATGGGTAGGGGTGCTGGAATCTACCACAGTGTGCTGATTTTATTTTATTTCATTTTATTCTATTATTATTATTATTATTACTATTATTATTATTATTATTATTATTATTATTATTACTATTATTATTATTATTGATTGTTTTTAATGTTTCATATATGTCGTTTGTTGCAGGTGTGTAAAATAATAAAAACTTGAATAAATAATAAAAACTTGAATATGGAATTTTGTAAAAGTATCCGGGAATTAGGCCATGTTTGGGGGGGGGGGGCAAACCCAAAGCATTTTAGCCATTTTTTGCATTACTATGTTTTATTAATTTATATATGGGTTAAAATGTGTAGTATAAAGTGACATATCCTTTTTTCAACACAACTTAGGCAATATGATAAGCTGAATTTTATTTTATTTTAACCAACTATACAAACATAAATGAGCAAAAAATTAAGCAATAAGACAGATACATACAGTCACATTGTTTCTATGACAGAAAATACTGTATTAATAATATGCACATTTAGTGAGCATGACATTTTTGTTAAGAAAAGTCATATGTTTTATACACATAAATTGTTTAAACTTTGGAATCAGGTTTTGTTCTGTTTAGATACTAAAACAATAAAAGATGGTGTAAACCATATTTCTATGTTTTCTACATTATTTGTATACTTTAGAATTTCTATCATTGCTTGCTCTCCGCTGACACTCTGGACTGCACCTGACTGTGTAATATTTGCAAATACTAAAGGTACAACTTGACAAATACAATTAATTAGTAAACAAATGTAAGACCTACTAAATTTATTTAAAAAACAAATAACTATATCACTTTTTTGAAAAAGCAGGCTATATTTTATTCACATAACATGAGTAATAGCAATAGCACAGTTTTAATAAATGTTAACATAAAAATCAAAGTATAGGTTCCATATTTGTCATTCATTCATTGACCAACTAAAGCCATACATGCTAACGTACGCTAAGCTGCTAACAAGGCAAACTCAACTTACTGAACCTCACACAGACCACATGTCGAAAACACATGTCGAACTAAGTGAATATTAACTAACAATTGTGGGTCTATTTAATTACTGAAACTGATTTATTTTGAGCATTTTGCATTTAACCATAAAAAATATTTTTAATTGTTTTAGAGGCTTCTTTGCTAATAATGCTGCATTTGCTTTTAACTAACCAGTTACTGAGGAGATTACGGACTTTCAAATGATTTACTTAAAATAATTTTTATATGACTATATGAAGTCTCTTATTGTAAATATCTCAATAATTGTGAAAATGAAAAAAAAGGGGTTATGTCATTTTCTACAGAATTTTTGACTTCCCTCAATTTCCCGTTCAAGAAACGCTGACGATGGAGCTTTCTCTTGAACATGTGACTGTGGAATATTCCAAAGATTTCACAATGGTCAGGGTTTTCAGCAACAAGATTTTGAAAAATTTACAGTACCGTCTGTCATACTGTCTGTGGTTATGGTACAGAAAAGGATGTTTCATTACGCATCATTACACATTAATGCAAAAATATTAGTATTAATGATAAAGTATTTTTTTTATATATTTTGATGATTATATTTCAAAGTGAAGTGGAGTTATTATATAATGGGCTGGGTTAGACAAAATTCTTGTCTTCTACCTGATTAAGAGTTTTAGTTCAACTGACTTTTTAATCTTAAAATTCTGACTTATCTCCAATTCCTGAATTTTTTTATCTCAAATTTCTGACTTTTTTTTTGCTTCATAATTTAGGATTATTATTACAGAAATGTGTCAGATATTTAATATATGTTATTATATGGACTTGTGACTATCCATCGCAGGGCACACACATAACAGACAATTTGGGAACACCAGTTAACCTAATCTGCATCCTTATCCTAATCCTTGACCCCGGAGGTACAAAGCCAGAGCGCTAACCACTGCCACAGAAAGCGAGGAATAATGGCTCTAGATTGAAGTTTTATCACAAATCAAAACCAACTGTGGGTAAACACAATAAGACAAAAGGATTGGACTAAGGCACTCATCAAAAATGCTTGAGTTTTAGCGCACACTTCATATTAGTTGAGTTTAAGTAAATTATTGTCAGTCTGAAGGTTTTTCATCACCACCTAACATTAATCAGAAATTAGAAACTAGAAATAATCACATTAGGTGATTGTTTTTGTTGCTCTCGAGGTGCATTAGATAACTTTGTTAGATAGTTGCATGTTTCAAGTGTGTGTTCAAGAAATTACATTTACTACAGTAGCTTCCCCCTAACAGCTATCAGTAACCAACCAACCAACCAACCAACCATTCAGAAATTAAGAGTAAACTTAGCTCACACTGATAAAAATCTTCCATTTTATTTTGCAAGAGGCTTATAGGCCTATGGATCACGACAGCTTAGACTTTGTCCCCTCAGGTTGTATTTATGGCAGGGTGACAGGCTGTGCAAGGCTGGAGAGGTAGGTCATCAGATTAAGGTTTCTATAAGATGCCTTATTAAAACACAATAAATGTTTTAATAAGGCATCTGCTGTTTTTGTACTTTTTGACTTTGTGTGTGTGTGTGTGTGTGTGTGTGTGTGTGTGGGTGAGAGCGCATGCATATTGACAACTTTTTCATAAAACATTTTCTTTTTCATCAAAGAAACATTTTATAAAAATCTGCAACACAATGTGCTGAACACAACAATGAACATAAATAACTTTAAGTCTGTTAGTACAATAATAGTTCATAAAAGATTAGATAAAATTTTTAAAAAACTAATTATTTAAGTGATATGTTGTTGGTCTTTCGGCTGCTCCCGGCAAGGGCTTGCCACAGTGGACTATCAGACTATCTGTCTAATCAATGCTTCATTGTCTCGTATCCCATTCTTTAGATTTTTTTGACTTGTATTGTCTTTTTTTTTTAAGTGTTTTTAGACTCAGGTCATGGTGCACTTTTTTTTAGGTCCTGATGCACTGAAGTTTTACTTGACTTAATAGTTCAGCTTTTTTTGTTTTTTTTTAAGTAACCAAATTCCACACCCTCATTCTGCACAAAAATGCATTCCAAGATTTTGACTCATATGAAGCTTCTGCAGTCCCACTGAGTTGAATCGAGTGGGTATCTTAACTGCAGGGCATTTAATACAAATGTAACTTTTTTCCTTGCAATGTTTGCAAAATCAGATGAAAAATGAAAAACAGTGTTTAATTAGCTAAATGATTAGAGGTGGCTGCAGTAGTTGTAGTAGCAACTTAAAATAGCCTTAATTAGGACGATTTCCAGTATTTTACCATCTTCAATAGCAGTTTTAGTCCAGCAGAGAGCAGTCCAACAACTGCATTTCCAGCATAGATGTTACAGAGATGATAGGATGCACCCAGGTCAGTGCCTGCATTACTGCTGCAATGTTCCATATATAGAGCCACTTTTTTTCAATCCTAGCATGTATGTATTGATTACGGATTTTATGGTTTGTTTTTTGTTTTTTTCACATCTATCACTAAAGTTACTTAGTGAAATTGTGTCTTACTGCACTGGAGTTTATATGAACAGAGAATAAAATCATACCATCAGGTCCAACTGGAACTACAGCAGGATGTTCTGTCTCCCTGTCTCCACCTGTCTCACCATCACCCCCTGCTTCGGTCCCTCGTTGTGCTTCAACTGAACCCTTCATTAATTTTTACTTCTTTCTTTTCTCTCATTTCCTCATTTTTTTCCTCTGTGTCCTTCTCTCGCTCTCTCCTGGTTTCTCCTGCCTCTTTACTTCTCCTTCTGTATTTCCCTTCATATTTTCCTCTTGCCCAGACTTCTGTCTTTTCTGGCTGAAAAAATGGACAATACTTCTCCATATAAACCATATTTTTACTGACTTTCATTTTTTTTTTATTACTGTGACTGACAGAAGGGAAGAAATGAAAGGATTTTGTGGTTATATTTCATTATTTCACATTTCATTAAAATGCACCATGGGAAAATACGGTTTATACGTTGCAATAAAACATTACATCAATATAGATTTAACGCAGAGTGATTGTGGTGACTGTGTGTGTGTGTGTGTGTGTGAGAGAGAGAGAGAGAGAGAGAGGGGAGAGAGAGCAAAAAAATGCAAAGTCATCCAATGCTGGAGTTTCATACTCCTCCTCCAACTCCAAAAGGTCCACCACAGCCTGGGCCCTCAAGGTTTGTGTGGCTTTGAGAGCTCTAACATCATGTCCTTGAGAAGAAGAACATCGTGTGAACAGACTTATGTGCTTATCTGTAGAACCAGATTTGGATTTCGGTTGCAGGAGGATGTCAGTGAAACATCCATATCTAAAACTGCACACACACATGCCTTGTCTCATTGTCACATTGACTCTCCCTTCACACACACCTTGTGTCTTTGTTGAATGAACTAAAACAACTTCTTTCTGCTGCAAGGAAGACCTGGTAGGGCGACGCGCATCACTGCTACAGTCTTCAACAAACGGTGAGGAAAATTCTGTTTGTAGTAAAAATTTCATTTAACTTGGAGTCTGCAGGGTCGAAAGGGGATTGGAACCGCTGCTATTGGTAGAATAGATGAAACTTAAAAAGTAGAGCTGGACTCTAACTGTAGGCTTGGATCCTACAAGAAAGTGGACTGGGTCAATAAAGTTTTGGAACCTTGTAGTTTTTCTTTTAACCAACATTTGAGAAAACCTGGCATCAAATTGACAAATTTGGTGTAAATTAGAAGCACTTCATAAGTCCCTGATAATGCAAAAATATCACCTAATAAGAGGGGGTTGAATGCAAGCAAGAAAGAACTAGACATTGAAAATTGATTTCCCCAAATGTTGTTTATATGAGAACTAATTAGGGAAATTAATCTGTGTCACAGCTCAATTTGTGGGTAAAGGAATGTGGATTTGCAGAAGAAGAAGGTTTTAATTTAAGATACTTAAGAGACAGAAAACAACGCAGGCAAGGACAGGTCAAACTCACGATCTCTCCAGTGTGTTAAGACAGATCCTGGCATGGATGGCTGCCCACATCCTACGGTTCCTGACCACCCTCATAATACAGCTCTGCAGCACACGCAGCAACAGCAGCCCTGACCTCACCTGTGACATCACATACCAGAGCACAAACCAGCCAGACGGTCCCATCAGACGATGGCATTTCAGAGGGAAAGGTCTCTGCTCCAGTCCAAACTGACAGCAGGGGACATGTACAATAATAATGGTGCCCTTGGATGAACTGGCAGGGCCATATGAAAAATCCAATCCTAGAGAGCTGGAGCTGGCCAACAAACAGCAGTCAGACCCAAGATAGACTGAAGGACATAAGTTTGGTGTTTTAAACTGCTTGTATTTTAGGCCAACTTTACAAGAACTGAGGAGTTCTGCTCATTTCTAACCTGGAAACTGACTAATCAACATAACCAGGGGTACAGCCAGGGCCAAAAGTTTTGAGAATGACACAAATTTTATTTTTTTTCTCAAAGTCTGCTGCTTCAGTGCTTTTAGATCTTTTTGTCAGATGTTACTATGGTATACTGAGTTATAGTTACAAGCATTTCATAAATGTCTAAGGCTTTTATTGACAATTACATTAAGTTTATGTGAAGAGGCAATATTTGCAATGTTGATCCTTCTTTTTCTAGACATCTGCAATTCACCTATTCTGACTGATGGCAGCCCGTTCTCGTATAGTCAATGCTTAAAGTTTTTCAGAATTTGTGGGTTTGTCCACCTGCCTCTTAGGGATTGAACACAAGTTCTCAATGGGATTAAGGTCTGGGGAATTAAGGTCTTTCCTGGTCATGGACCCAAAATTTGAATGTTTTGTTCCCTGACCCACTTAGTTATCACCTTTGCCTTATGGCAAGGTGCTCCATCATGCTGGAAAAGGTATTGTTCATCACCAAACTGTTCTTGAATGGTTGGGAGAAGTTGCTCTCAGAAGATTATTGGTTATTGTACCATTGTTTATTCATGGCTGCGTTCTTAGGCTAACTTTTGAGTGAGCCCACTCCCTTGGCTGAGAAGCAACCCTACACATGAATGGTCTCAGGATGGTTTGCTGTTGGCATGACACAGGACTGATGGTATTAGATGGTAGTAGGTGTTACTATGGAATGCTGAAGTATACCATGTGACAAAAAGTTCTAAAAACACTGTGAAAATGAATATTTGTGTGTTTCTCAAAACTTTTGGCCACTGTAGTATGTGACATGGATCAGAACATTGACTGTAAAACTTCCAGAAGCACAAAGAGAAGAAGAGGATGCTGTATAGGACAAGAGTGCGACACGGGAGAAGGAGGATGAAATCCCAATGATTCTTTAACTGTGGAAAAGAGGAACATTGGGTGAAAGCAGTTCATACAAATCAGAGGAGAATACGGAAAAGGAAGAAGCAGGGGGAAGAGACTCAACTGAGGTGATGCAGCCTGAAGGGCAGGGTGAGTCAAAAATATTTCTACGTCCTACTTTTTTACTCCTCTAGCTCTGATTGCAATGAAGAAAAGCTTGCTGTCCTTTAAAATGAGTGACGTGATTGATAATGGACTTACTTAGTCCATTATCTTAGTCATATACTGTATATTTCTGTGAAAAAGTCTGAGGTACATACTTTTTTTTTTGCTTGTTTGTTTGCTTTTATGATATTGGTATTTGGTACAAAACATTTCTGATTTCTGATGTCACTATAAAATTATTTACAGAAAGGTATTTGTATGCAAGAAAAGAAATTATGTTATGTAAGCAACCACTTTTTAGACAAAAAAAAAGAAAGAAAAAGAAAGATTTTGTATGCAAAAAAAACGTCCTCAGAAGAACTGTGTGAGAAAAACTTAGTAGCTAATTTCCATATAAAACTGCGCAAAGTGTACTTGAGACTAATGGGTCTGCAAAGCGTTGTCACACCTAATACAGACAGGCTTTTTTTTGATCTATGCCATTTATTTGCATGTGCCTAAGACTTTTGCACTGTTGTGTGTGCTTTGTTTATACTGTACACTACCATTCAAAAGCTTCTACCCAAGTTTGGATTTATTTTCTACCTTCTAGAACAATACTGGATTTTTTAAAATCCATGAAATAAAACATATGGCATTAGGTAATTAACAGCAACAACAGTCAGTTCATATTAAGATATGGAGGGCAGCTGTTCTTGAATAGTTCATTTTAATGGCGTTTTCACATGTGTATTTGGTCGAGCTTGAGGTAACATAGAGGCTTTGTTTCATGGCAATTGGCCAACGGGAAGAGAGAATATGCTAATTTGAAATTTAAAAGGAAAACGCCCTTATATTATAAAAAAAATTACCTTGAAAAATTCATTAGTTCATCTCAAAATTTCAACAGATGGCGCTGTACATATTTTAAGATGTGCCTATGAGTGTGCAGTTGAAATCTACTAAATAAATGCGATCTCACACCTTCATTCCGTGCACCTCACAGTAAAACGTAAACATTTTTGTTCATTCCAAAAGAATGAGAAAGTCACGGGCACATCTAGTGCAAAATATGATCTTGAGGTATACCAGCGAATGGCAACAATATATATAATTGCAGGTCCATGGCAAACCTGTTACATTCTTCGTAGATTCTAGTGCAAGTTATTCAGTCATTAAAGCATGTTGACTCGATAACCCTCTGACAATGAGTGGTGGGTTCCTGAACTCTGTGGGTGCTTCAGGCCAGAAGGTTTGAGACAATGTCACATAGCTTTTGAAGTGTATGACTTTCTCCAAGTGTGCATTTAAATTTTCATTTTGGCTAACAGCCAGTACATCTGCTGGGCCGAGATTTGATGTGTAAATTAGGTATAAACCTTCTGAGTATGCAAAATAAGCCCTGACAGTGTGCCTAAAGATTTCACTCTCATGATGGTATGTTTTGTGTCTTGGGGATGAGACAAGAGGAACCTGACAAACCTTTTCCATTGTTGGAGGCAATGCTATTGATACAGACTCTTCGGTGGAGGCCGTTGATGTTTGTTTTAAAAGATTTAAGTTTCTCCTGCATACTGTAGATCAGATTGATGGACACGAGTTTGTACTCATCTGTTAAATTTTTGAGGAAACCAGTTTGTTCACCCCACATTTAATCAAAAATATTTTAAAAAGTTTTATCGTTTTTGTTTTTAATGTCATTTCGAAGCAAATGAAATAGTAATAGTTAAATAAGTAATAGTTCAAATATTAAGATGGGCAATGTTTGATGTCATGTGGGCATTATAAGATTTGTATTGAAAACTTGTATTTAAAAATATTTAAACATTATATTAAATTAAAAAATAACGCAATTCAAACATAATTTACAGGGGCCTCTTGTTTTTCTTGTTTTACAGAGTGTTAATGTTACATTTATTTTATATTTAACAAATGGTCACCTTGGGATTATATGGTTTTGTCTGACATTTTTGTAAAAAGTTTTGAGTTATTCACATTTTCTTATTCTGTGACAATTTATTTACATTATGTGAAGTTGTGTACATTTTTGGGTCTTTTTTGGAATTTTTTTTTTAAAAAAATCAAATGGAATGTGTCAACCCAGCAAGAGTGATAATTTTACCCACTGGTTGGGTCAAATAAAATAACCCAGCACTTTAACATTTAACCCAGCTAGAGTGTCAATTTAACCCACTGGTTGGGTCAGATGAACAACCCAGAATTCTGGGTTAAATGGTTAAACCCAGCACTTGGGTCAAAACAACCCAGCGCGTGTTCTGTCCAATAGTGACCCAGCGGCTGGATTATGGTTGGGTTGTTTTTTAACCCAGCAGTTTTTAGAGTGTACCAGGGGTCAGGAACGCATGGCTCTTTCATCACTCTGCTGCGGGTCCCTGTGGCTTTGGAAAATAATGAGTATTTAATTAAATTTTATTTTAGTTTATTAGTTTTTTTAAGGTTATTCTAAATTTGAAGATTATGGTGATGTTGTAACATACACATAATTTCTCAATTTCTTGTCACTCAAAATATGCGTCACAACCGCCGATGTGTGACACCCGCCGATAGGCGATTGATTGAGCTTTTTGAGCCCGGTTTTATTAAGGTTGACAGCTGACTGCACACTCCAGTACACATGATAAAAGGATGAGGATTTCATAAATACTAGGAGGACTCAAATAGACATTGAGTATTTTATTTAAAAGTAACTTTCAACCCAGTATCTTTTTTTTTCGGCGTTCAAAATGTTTTTGTTGTATGCAGAAATAAAATGTCGTTTTCCCGGTAGCAGTTTATTGCTTTCATAAATGCAACACACTAGTTTAAAGTTTACCAAACTACAAAAGCCCTACCTGTACATGAGAACTAGAATTCGAGTAAAAACAAACTTTAAGTCTGTTTAAATTTCTGTTTAACAGACCCCAAATATAGGGATAAGGACCAAACCCCCACTAATGGTATCCCCAGGCATGTGTGAGGATAAAATGTTCTGTTAATATGCAAACCTGTCCTCGTCTCTGTTCCAGATTCTTAAACAGGTAAATCAGGTAGATCTACAGCCTGGAGACAGGACTGAAGGTGAAGGATTTCAGAAGGAAGAAGAACTAAAAAGCAAGGAGATGGCAAGGCCCATTCCAGGAGCTCCTAACAACACAAACAGCAGTGAAGGACACAGATGTGAAAGACTCATTGGCATTTATCGCAACCGCTTGATTGCAGTTGTTAGGTTTCGGAGCAATTACTTTGTCACATAGGGCCAGGTTGTTCAGCTTTTTTTTCACATAAACAGTTTTCTTGTTTATACTGTATTAGTGCTGAGTTCATGAGGTTTTTCACTGAAACTATTCACAGTACAGTATGCGATAATGGATGTTCCATGTTAAATCATATTTTGTGTGACAAAAAGAAGGGATGTGTAACGGAAAATATGATTTTATTGTATTATAATGTTATTGGTCAACATACTTCTGTACGGTCACCATACTTCTGTATGTTACAGTCTAACATACTCCATTTAGGGGTTAGACAAACCTGTGAGTCTATAAGGTTCTTTGTGTGGCTACTGGTTAGAGAGTTCTATTACCCCATCCTTGAGAAGAAAAATATGGTGCGCAGTTACGTGCTTATCTCAAGACCCAAGTACAGACGGATGTAGAAAGATTTAGGATTTCGACGAAACATCCGTATCTAAAACTGTGCACACACATACACACACATATATAGCATGCACTTTTTGTCCTTTCTTCCTATAAATATTGGTGTAAATGTTCAAGGTGTTGCTCTTCCTTCACGCACACCTTGTGTCTGTGTGGAACGAACTTATCATCTCTGGATAGTAAATAAAACTACTTCTTTCTTGCTTGCCATTGACTCCTTGTTTGGTTATTGATCAACTGAATTTTCTGTGACAAGTTTTAACCTCTTCGTGACATGGCCTTGCTAACAGAGTTGTAGTGGCCATGATGCCACAGGCAGATACTTATTGGGAGAAAAAATATATTCATATTATTTTTCTGAGAAATGAAAAGCAGGAAGATTAGAAAGACCTCTTTACAGGTGTTTGCAGTTGTATTATGTGCACATTGGTGTATTTAAACAGGTGTTTTTACAAGTGTGTCTGACGTACAGTTGTGCAGCTTGAGAAAAGCATGAGCAGATTTTAATGGATTTTAATTTGTATTCCAATAATTCTCTTTGTTATGGTTTAAAACTATTTGTATCATTAATAGTTCACACTGAAATTTAAATTTTTAACTGTGTATCTTTTATGCACATGATAGTATCTTTCATTAATCACCAAGGGAGAGGGAATTACCTGATTTGCTGTCAGGCTAAATAATTATTCTACCTCCTGATGTTTAAATTAATGTTAAAATGCTTATGGAAGACACATTATGTAGCCTGTATAAAAAATGAATTAATAACACTATAATTAAATGGCACAACTGATCTTGGTTCATGGCACACCGGTTGAGAATTAGAGTTCTAATTGCTAGGTAGCCACTTACCTTATCAGAAATAAAACCACATTAAAGGTAAGAAACTTTGAATATCAAACGACGTTGACTAAACATCGGCATACAACTAATTTCATCTGACCAGCAGAACTGGCAAGAGCAAAACAGTTTAGAGGCTTACAAATTGCACTTGTCGTTCCACTTTCCTGCTAGCTTCAGGTCCCAGTCCACACTTGATGTGTACAGTTCTCCTGCTCACAGTTGGGCGTGTTCATCAGAACTAGACTGACAAATCACCATACAATTACAACACAGTAAACACAGTAAACACAATTTGCTTTCAAGATAAATGTTAACTGCATGTGTCCTTTGGTTCGCTCTACTTGTTTTTTTGGGTTTTTTTTTAGTTCTTTTTCTCAGTATGTTTTGAGATATTATTGGACTGCATGTAATTATACGCATTAGACATTTATATGGTTATGCTAGATAATATTTGAGACAAAGCCTTGATGTACATGAAAACATTTTTATACATTAGGGTCCTGCAAACTCATGCTATGGAGAACCTGGGGAAACAAAACAAAACAAAATAAACTCCACGAAGCACCAAGACACAAAAGACTGATCAAATATTTTGGCAACAAGGAGGTCTGATATCTTGAGACATGTGATGTGTTCAACACAAAAGCAAAAATGTACACAACAGTAAACCGTTAGCTAACAAAGATATCTCCTATGTAGAGGAGATCAGACGTAACACACAGACATAACATTTTATATAGAGGAGATCAGACGTAACACACAGACATAACGTCTTATATTGAGGAGATCAGACGTAACACACAGACATAACATCTTATATAGAGGAGATCAGACGTAACACACAGACATAACATCTTATATAGAGGAGATCAGACGTAACACACAGACATAACGTCTTATATTGAGGAGATCAGACGTAACACACAGACATAACATCTTATATAGAGGAGATCAGACGTAACACCAAGATATCTTTTATACGTAGAGGTGTTATGCCCCAGTGTAGGTCTAGGTCTGCAGCACTGTACTCTGAAGGGCCTAAGTAGGCCTCTGGGTCTCCTGGTTACCCAATCATCAGGTCGGAGGCCACATCAACAAGGGTAGAGCAACCAACCGATTGCAGGAAGCCACGGATTGTAGAGACCGATTGCAAAAACCAACCGATTGCAGTGGACGGAACCTGAAATATTAAAGGAGACACACTATCCCACCACAAGCAGAGACACAAACAAAGCACAAAATACAAATCTTAACTCATATATTATATATATATCGTAATCAGGCGTAACACATAGATATCTAATATAGAGGAGATAAGACGAATTCACTGAACTTGATTATTCCTAAAGCTGTAGAGCTTTAAAAACAGTGAACTGAAAGCAGGGCCAGAATTTTCTTTTTGGTTCACCTTAAAAATATTTAAGTGTTTCAGAGTGCACTTACAGCACTGGGGTCATTTTCGACACAGATTGGTTACAAGAATCTAACTTTGTCTATGCTTGGTTAGGTGACCAGCTCTCTGAAATAGTGCCAATCCTAGAGCACGAAAGTGGGACTTAAAGGCAGCTCAGTTAATTTCTCTATCAGTGAGAAAAAAATATTGTATTGGTTAGAACGCAAGCACTGAGTGCATTATCTTATGTGAACACATCAACACTCAGTTCACCCACTTTTGTTGTTTTGAAAGCAAAGGTATGCTTGGTATTTCAAAAGCAAGGGTTCTGTGTGAATTTCAAAACTGTACTACTGTAGGCAAAATCACTTGAATCCAGCCTGAGAGAGTGAAGTTTAGTTTAATGCATGTCCACCTGCTTGCTGGAAGCACACTAAAGGTAAAATAGGACAGAACTGACTTAAACAGTAAAGACAAACATTATCATTATACCTTCCATTTAAAACCACACATGCTGATTCACTATATGAAACATAGGTTTATGTAAGATATTTGTGTTTCACATATTAGTGCACACAACTAAAGCAGAGGGGCAGCCATAAAGTAAAAGTGTCACTCATTCTCACTCACTCATCTTCTATACCGCTTTAATCCTGTATTCAGGGTCCCGGCGACCTGGAGCCTATCCCAGGAGGCTTAAGGCATGAGGCAGGGTACACCCTGGACAGGGTGCCAATCTATCGCAGAAGTTAAAGTGTGTTAAAAGTAAAATATTAGTATTTAGTAAAAGTAATATTTAGTTATTTTAACTTACACCACAAAACATTAACACATTAGCACTGATTATTAAGTGTATACCAGTAAACTGGTTGCAGGATCCGAGGCACCCAAGACTTACCCATGACTGTGGTTACTACAGCCCATCCAGCCTGATCCTACAGAAAAGCCAATGCAGCAGAAATGCTGGGCACAATAAAAAGGCACCAGAACACCTACTGCACCACGGCCCACCACACACAGGGCCCAGCAGGAAAAGGTTACTAACCTGGCCTCCAGACTTCCCAGATCTTAATCCGAATGAGCACCCATGTGACGCAACAAGTCCAACAAGTCTGATCCATGGAGGAGCCACCACAAAACCAAAAGGATATGCTGCCAATGTCCTTTTGCCAGACACTACAGCACACCCACAGACATCTTGTCTGAGGGGCAAGCCTATAGGGGAGCCTACAAAATACTAGGCATGTTGTTATGATTGTTATAGGGCATGAACACAAAATTGGGAAATGCTCAGCAACAGCTTCACTTGTTGTTACATTAGATTTCTGAGCTCTGCCCTCTCTCCCCTTCTCCCATTCTCCCTGATCAGCTGTATCACTGCTTGGTTTGGGAACTCCATGGCCTTAGATTGAAAGACCCTGCGGAAGGTAGTGAGGACAATTTAGTCTCTGTTTCCTTTATTCTTGACTTTTAAACCACACGCTGCATTCCCAATGGACCCATGGACCCATCAAGCAAACTCTCCACGTGATAGATGAATGGTGACAACACTGTGGAAGATGAACTTATAATGTTTAACAAAATCACTTAATCACATTTTTTTTTTCTTTTTTGGACTTCTCATTTTGCACTTCTTCCAACTTCAACCTGAAAGAAATAGTAATAGTACTGGGGATATAGAAAAGAATCACTCCTCTTTAACATTTTGTTGCTCTACAGCCTGAAATGAAGACAGACACCGTTTTTGGTTTATCCAGCTGTATTTACTCAGTGTAACTTTTAAAATCCAAGTGAAAGATATAAAACCAACAAATTTCAGCAACTGCTTAAGACTTCATAGTGCTTTTAAGCAGTTATAAAGCCTTTGAAAATTGTTTGTATCCATCTCCTCACTTGTGCCTATGCACAACTTCATCCCGGAGATCTTTTGACAGTTCCTTGCCATTCATAGTTGATTGTTCGCTTCAGTTGCACTACAACGGATTGAAATCCTCCAGCTTTTCACGCCGAGCTAATCAAAATAACCACAGCTGGTCACAAGTGAAAGTTAAATGGCTTTGTGTGCCTGTGTGAAGGTGATTAGCCTTACCTGATTAAATTTACAGGTCATTTTTAGAAAAAGGGGTGATCCTTTTCCAAATCAGTGATTCTGTTTTTTTTTTTCATGTTCACTTGGATGTTAAAAGTTATACTCAGTACATACAACTGGATAAAACAAAAAACAAGGTCTGTCCTCATTGCAGTCAGCAAGGCAACAAATTCAAAAGAAGGTTTAAACTTTACATGTCCAATTTGCTATGGATTTGACTTGAGAATGATGCATGATGCATTCATACACTCTCCTGTTCCTGAATATGGCAACAAGTCTGGTAAGTAACACATTACATAGATA
This sequence comes from Leiocassis micropogon, assembly GCA_028565275.1. Taxonomy (NCBI): domain Eukaryota; kingdom Metazoa; phylum Chordata; class Actinopteri; order Siluriformes; family Bagridae; genus Leiocassis; species Leiocassis micropogon. The sequence goes on along the minus strand of JAOVVA010000052.1, from coordinate 12,093,035 downwards.
AATCTACCAACTGAGTGTGGAAATAATAATAAAAAACAAAGTCATAATTTAACCATGCCAAGCATGTATATTAGAAAACATAATTTTCTCATTAAGTGGATAATCATAATTATCCACTTAATGAAGTAAACAAGATTTCATAGTGCTTTCAAAATATTTAAGAGGGATATTGCATAACATAATACATACGATTTCAAGAGGGACCTGGAGCCCAATAAGGGTACTTATTGAGGCACAAGTCAGGGAACACACTGAATGGGTCCAACCCATTGCAGCAAATTAATCATAATTTATTTTTATTAGGTTAAATACTTGGATTGTTCCTTGGACAGTTCAAACCACATTTCCCCCATGAAGTTAAGATGGTTCAGCACTATGCTTCCAGGTTTAAATAATGTGTTGGACATTTCTTAACCCAATTGCAATTTAATCTCCAGTAATCTGCAATAATATCTCCTTAGTTCTTTTCCTTGCTTAATGAAGGCCAATAATTGAGGCCTCTCAATAATTCTCCTCTCAGCGGAGACGCGATAAAACCGAAGCATTCAGTTTAACACGGGAGTTTTCGAAATGACTGCCAGCTTTAATGATCATAAAAGACGCATTCTTTACCCAATTTGTGTAATTTCATTCTCAATTTAATGAAGAGGCTTTGTTTTTTCATTAAACTTTGTGGCTTCACCTACATGCTTGGGTGCAAAAGTGTCAAAATAGATTTGTGCATATGTGTGTATGTGTGTGTGTGTGAGAGAGAGAGAGAGAGAGAGAGAGAGAGAGAGAGACTGGTGGATAGTAATACAAAACTACAATATTATTAAATTTAATTAGTCATTACTAATGTTTATGTGGATTTTTATTGTACTCTTATAATCCTCCCCAGATGAAAGCCATGGAAAGGATCAAATGATAGTTTTGACAATTGCATGTTTAAATGCACGTGTTTTGTTTTGATGGATTCAAGTTGATTTAATAAAGCTTATATTTTGTTAATAAAATGGTTCTTAAAAATTTGACGTATTTCACAATCATTTCGTATGGTTAGTTATTATATATATATATATATATATTCCAGTGCATTACAACAAATGATCCAAAAGGTAAAACTTTGAGAATTAATTTACAGTGGTAAAATAAAAATTGGAAATGAGCACAGAGATTTAACAGAACAGGAGAAGTCGCTAATCTAATTTATTCAGCATGACTGAACTAAGTCAGTGTAAAAAAATATTCCTCAGTTCCATTATTTGGCTGGTCACCGTGAGTGTAATATAATCACTACCGTAATCACTATTATATAGTATATCATATTCTAATTTGTAGCAGGAGCTTAAGTTAAGCCTCTTTTGTCACTCATACATTACTGCACAGAAAGAAATCACTAAGCAATAGCTGGCATTTCTATAGTCTCATGTGAACTGATTTTTAAATGTTAATTCAATGCGCTATTTCACGTTCCAGTTACTGTTTATCCTAAATGCATAATGTAGGTTATAGAGGGTAAACAGTTTGAGCATGTTAACTTTAACAACTTTATAATTTTACATTTTTTTATTTGTCTTACTGAGTTGTCTAATTTTTTTCTCTCTCTCTCTCTAGGTTGCTGTTTATTGGTTTATTCTTTCCAGTGAAGGCACAATGTCTAATTCTTGTGAGTACATTCAGACTGTATTTGTTTGTAATTGTCACGTGCACTAGATTGGAAGTGTCCTTATTCTTGTGCATATGAGTTAATAAAAATCCAAGCTGTGCATTTAAACATTTTTCCAGGCTTTTTATATGTAAACACGTCTATCTGGAAGATCAATTTAATCTATGCCTTCAGCTTGTGACATTATACAACCTGTCATTTCTGTCACAAAAAAATAAGAGTAGGGAGGCGGCACTGGTTATGGTAAATGACGTGCAGGTTAGGAGGCTAATTGGCGTTCTCAAATCTCCCATGGGGGTTCTTCAGTCCCCCATGATCCTGTATACCGGATAAAACGGCATAGATGATAAGTGAGTGTTAAGTCAGATTAATTATGGTACATAATTGTGAATATTTACCACTGTTTTCCAGTATCTGTTGTGCTTGTACTGTTCATCGCCTTGAGTGCCAGTGGACATGAAGATGACCCGATTTCAAAATGTCTTCAAGATGATGACTATAATGGACTTATTAAGATAGTCAAGGAAGGTCTTCCTCCACCACAGAACCCTCACCGTGTGGCCATCATTGGTGCAGGTATAGCTGGACTGACTGCAGCTAAGTTACTAGAGGATGCTGGACATGAGGTAAATATATGGACCTTAATCTACACCACACATTCATGCATTCTCCTAAGAAAGACTATTGCAAGATCATGTACCATAGATAAAGAATTGTAGAAATTATGCAGATGCATGCACAATTTTATTTATAAACATGTTGCAAATTAAATAAAAGATATAAATTAAAGAAACAAACACAAACCACACTGCGGCACAGGATAAGGCACAAGACTAGCATTACCCAAGCTAGTATTAACAAAAACCAAATGTGATCAAAGATGCTAGGTTCTCACAAGGGCAACAGTATGAATTAACCCAAGATTGGCCAAAGATTGAAAAAAAAAAAAAGATTGAGAAAATTTAAATAAAGATAGAAATGAAAGGATAAACAGAAAACAGGTGACATCACTATGAAAGAAATCAGAATCTAACTTGTGAATGTAATCCAAAACAGGAGTCCAAACACAAAACTTACATATGAGTCTTTAAAGGAGACATGTGTGGCTAGGGCACATTTACGCTTCCTAATAAAGGTGCTGTGAACATTAAGTCAAATTCCCATAAATGGACAAAGTGTTGTTTAAAATGAAATAATGTTATGAGATGTGTTTTCTTGTAGAAGGTGCATTTGTGTCTGGTTTTAAATGTGGGTTATGGCAGGCATCTGCTCTCCACTCTTTCCAGTACTGTGAACCATACCGACCTACTTTCACCCATGCTGCCACCAACAGTCTAATTAACAATTGTTAAAACACCTGCGACGTGGAGTGATTCATGTACAGTAGTTAAATGTCCCAGTGCTTTTATACCCTATTATCACCACTAGTGGAATGCCTCTCGTCCAACCAGATTACTTAGTCGGAATTAACTGTCGTATAATTTGAATTAGTTACCAGGGTGCACATTTTTTCCTTTCTTTCCTGATCATGATCTTCTTGCTAGATACTTTTTTGTTCTCCTGCTCTGAAACACATAACCAGTTTAAGAATACCTTTATTTAATAAGGAGACCTCAGTACATCATTTTCATTTAAGGGTATTACAAGATATGGTGAATTTGTGTTCACACGAATGTTAACTGAATCATGTTTTAATGGGTCATTAGGTCACAATCATAGAAGCAAGTGATCACATAGGTGGACGAATCAACACGTACAGGGATGAAATAGAGGGCTGGTATGCAGAATTTGGTGCCATGAGAATCCCAAGCTTCCACTGGTGAGTTAACATTGTTTTTAGATTGTATTTTTTGATTGTTTTGTGGTCATATTGTATGCTATGACGCTGATGATAATGTTAAGTTAAGTCCACTTTCATTGTTGCAGACTCAGGCACA
>JAOVVA010000052.1:12063658-12076683 GCA_028565275.1 Leiocassis micropogon | reverse complement strand
AGCCACGGCTACCTCGAGGGAAAATGAGCTAGAATACTGGTATATTAATATTCTCATTTATCAGAAAAGCATCAGTGACCCCGTCCGGATCTGGACTGCCGTCCGCCATTTTTTGATACCTGGTCCGGATCTGGACCGCCATCTGCCATTTTTTGATGCCTGCTGGAGCCTATTCCAGGAGACCCCTGGACTGGGCACACACACAAAACAAATGCACGTTAAAAGCAATTTGCCTAATCTGTATGTCTTTGGACTGTGGGAAACTGGAGTACCCAGAGGAAACTCGCCAAGCACAGGGAGAACATGCAAACTCCGCACACACAGAACCGAGACGGGAATCGAACCCTCGACCCTGGTGATGCTAAGCACTACGCTACCGTGCCACCTTTTGTGAGCTCACGGTTCTAAATGTGAAGCTGTCCAAGGACCAAAATTTAGACATTACATTATAAGCTGTAGAGATTTGCTGCGAGGTCATGTGACGGCATTTGGATTAAAGGTTTTTTTTACACTGGTGCTGTAAACATATTTTCTTCCTTGATGCATCCAAATATTTACTTTTTTTTAATTTTATTGTTTTGCCCAGTGATTTTTACTTTGCAATAGAATATATATAGGCTATAGAGTGAGGCTTGTGCTCGACGAGGTGAAGTGCTGCTAGTTTGTAGCATCAGAAGAGCCATCATATGAACAGCCCACACCCCGTCAGGGTCCTGAATTAAAGATGAGAAGGGCTTCGCCGCTCAGAATTCCAAATTGAAACGCTGACACATTTTATTTTCTCTTCCTCTCCATCTCTCTCTCTCTCTCTCTGTCTCTTTGTCTTTCTCTGTGTTTTATCTTGCCCTCTTTTGTGTGTTTTGTCTAGGCGGAGGCTTGTTTGCGCTGTGTGAAATGTTCATGTGTAAAGTCAGGTGCTTGAGAGGATGGATTTGGGTCTAATACAGCTATCAGATACACACCTGCATTGCAGCAACAGGAGCAGCCACAGCAGGTGTTGAGGAGAACAGCCTAGAGAGGCATTTATTTCCGTTTAGCGTTTGTAATGGTGCACTTATACAGTATGTCTGAACAGAGGAGGACTGGATGAAAAATAAACAGGATTTTTTAAAACTTACTCTTGAAGAATTTGAGCTCTAATATTTATGGTGTGGGAAAACCACCATGGTACATGAAACCCTGCCTGTGGGACTCTACAGTGGCTAGTTCGCTAGCTAGCTAGATAAGCTATCACTTTGTTTTTTTTTTCCTCCTTCGGCCAGATATCACAAATTTAACTATAAACATGCAAATAACTTGCTGTTTTTCTTCAGAACTACTCTTGGATCAAGAGTATTTCTGAAGGAAAAACAGCAAGTTGGGAATGTGATAGCTTGTTTCATACAACAAAATATTCTTTAATTAATTAGCAAATCTGGCTGACTAGCTTGCAAGCACCATTGGTAATCTCGTTTGCTAGTTCTGACGAAGATGCCAGCGCAAACATAAAATACGGACACGGCAGATAAATTTTTTATTTGATTTGTTGATTTGTCATTAATCCAAACGCTCGATGCAGTTCTAGTCTCACAAGCTTACCATCTATAAGTCTATAAGAGTATAACTCTCAAGTTTATACATACACAGTAAATAGTGGATTGACAGACATGGCAAATTAGCAACCACAGACCTTACGTTCCATATGTATATTTTTCGGAAAAAAAAAATAAATGTAATTAATAAAATGTAAATTATTGTACATTTTATTGTACCCCTACATTCCGTCCGAAGAGATCATTTGTCAGTCCAATTTGTTCCAGTCCATCAAACATAAGCCCAAGTCCATTAAATATTGTCTAGGTACTAGGATACTAACACAATTTGCTATACACAGTACAACACAGTACGGTGTTCTTTAGAATCGTGCCGAAGGTTGAACAATTCATGTTAAAAGAATGAGCAATGCCTGCCATCTTTTCACCTCGTTCCATTCTCACGTTTGCCTCCATCTTTATTGCTTGACGCTTCTTAGCAGTACAAGCTTTATCGCTGCTGTTTTACTCTTGCTTCCGGACATTCTGGGCTTGTACTGCACTTGCAAACGCTGCTCACGTGACAATGTACACGGGACATGTAATTAAATGTAGAGGAGAAATGTCGCTCATTCAGGGCCCAGCATCAACATCTTGAAAAGCAACTCCCAGGTTTAGTCTTGTTTCATTTGTGTTGGTGCCATTGTGCTGTATCGGGGGTATAGCACCAGATTTTGGGCTCCTGGCCACACTAGTGAGAAACACTGTCTGTCACATGAGCTACTTAATCAGCAAGCTTTGACAAATAACAACATGCTGCACTGAACAAATCGACTCCTGTGCTGTTCTAGCATAAAATACTCATTGTTTCAGGCATATCAGGTTCACGTGTTCAGAATGAAACTGGACAGAAATAAACTGCTCTCACGCTCTCTCTCTTTCTCTCTCTGGTGCATGCTGGGAGGTGGTGTGCGAGCAGCGTGTTGAGCGTGGTATGAGAGCGAATGAGCGTTTTCAAATCTTTTGAAAACTTTCTAACACTTTTGAGCTTTTTTTTCTAAAGTGCAAACATAAATATATTAAACATCGAACAATAGCGAGCACACGGTGTAATTAGTGTAATCCGCTGTTGTGTGGAGCATTTGATCTTGTGGTGGAGTGCAGGGATGGCGGCTCACCCGAGTGGTGGAGCCCGGCCTCTCTGACTCCGTCACGGGATGCGCTGTGAGGAGCGCCGTGGTTTTAGTGGAGCAGGTGTTGCTGGCGGTGGGAGAATGTATCAGGTGTGGCAGCATTGTGTCCGCATCGCGGATGAACAAGGCCGTGGTGGTGTTCATTAAGGAGAGGGAACTTGTACATCAGCTGATTGAAAACGGAATAAAATGGAGAACTTTATTCTGTTACTCCGCTGGGTACTACAACAATGAAGGTTACCGTGTCGAACATTCCTCCTTTTATCCTCCTTTTATTATAGAGAGGGAATTGTCTCGATTCGGTAAGATGGTGAGCAGTAAGAGGATGGTTTCTCCTTTAGCCGTACAGTGCTCATGTTTCTGAGTGAGTCCACTCTGGACATCTCATTCAGAGTCACACATGAGGGAAAATCATACATGCTGTACGCCAGCACTGGGAGCATGAGGTGCTTCGAATGCGGGGACATCGGGCACAAAAAGTTCAGCTACCCGCATAGAGCGCAGGTCAGGGAGGAGCCTGGGCCTAGTGGGTTCAGGGCAGTGGTGCAGGATGGAGTGGGCTTCAGTGTGGAGCATACAGGTGGTTTAGTGGTGCAGGATGGAGGTGTAGTGGTGCAGGATGGAGGTGTAGTGGTGCAGGATGGAGTGAGCTCTAGCGTGGAGCAGTCAGGTGCTGCAGAAGAGCAGGATGGGGGCCAGCCCACTGCAGAGAGCAGTGTAACGACCGAGGGTGAGCAGCCAGGAGATGCACGAACAGACAGTGAACAGATGACAGTAAATAAAAAAAAGTGTGGAAGAATCAACATCACTCTTAGAGCAAGATTCAATAGATGAAGATTCCGAAGAAGACAACTTTACTGATATATCAGATATCAGTGTGACTTGTTTTGGGGGAGATCAACAGCTCTATACACTTGATATAGATGAATATCTGAAGAAAACTTACAAAAAAAAATCAATCAACATTGAAGACCATTTTACAGATGTTAAATTTATAGCATCGGTAGTAAAATTAAATGCACTACAAATTATGATCTTCTGAGCAAAAGAAAGAGATTGCGCTTACAAAATCACATAGCGAAATGGCGGTGGTCTCATGTAAATCACACTGGGTGCTTTCTGTTCTCTGTAATGCACTTTACATCTGTTTCTCCTTTGTTCTTTTACTTTCTCTAATGGATAATTAAAAAATAGGGTCCTTAAACATGAATGGTGGCAAAGGTAGAAGAAAAAGAGCAGTAGTAGGAGACTTTATAACACAAAAGAACATTGAGGTTGTCTTCCTACAGGAGACACATAGTGACCAAGCCAACGAGACTGAGTGGGCCATGTGGTGGGGTGGGGACACTTTTCCAAAGTCATGGTTTCAATGTCAGTACTGGTGTGGTGATACTTTTTAATACAGCAGTGGGCATGAGCGAGTTTGAAGTTACAGAATTTTTGAAGGGTCGAGTTTTAATGGTAAAAGCAAGTATAAAAAAGAAAGTTTTTACTTACTTATGTGTACGCCCTAACAATGGTAGCGAGAGAATCCAACTTTTTAATAGAATAAAAAATACAATACAAAGAACTGGAAATAAATCCACAATAGTAATGGGAGGGGACTGGAACTGCTCAGTAGATTTCACCCTAGACTGAAAAGGTGAGGAACCACACCCAAAGTCTGCTGAGGCACTCAACGAGCTCATTAAGCAGAGTGGTCTGGTTAATGTGTGGAGGGAGAAAAAAAACAAATACAGTATAAGAAAATACACATGGGTCAAAGTTAATGATACAAAGATCACTGCAGTGAGACTGGACAGGTTTTATATCCCCAAATCCCAACAGAAATAATTTTCCCCCAATGGTTTTTCAGGTCATCATCTGATTAGCATAGAGCTAATGATACCAAACACAAAAAGGCAGAGCTCATACTGCATTTTAATATAAAACTATTACAGGATGAGATCTTTTATTCCGTTTAAAGCTCCTTCCTCCACAAACAAGCCAGAACAGCCCTGATCAGACATCGTATCTCCTGCATCAAGGGCATAGATGCTCCCAGTGCCTTTTTCTTTAATCTGTCCAGAAAAATTAACCCCCAAAATAAGATGGTGTATCTGACACGAGCAGATGGAACAACAACAACAACAACTGAACCAAGTGAGATGAGGAGAGCGGCCACAGACTTCTACACTCAGCTCTACAGTGCAGAGCCCTGTGATCCATCCTGCTGAGAGGAACTACTCAGGGAGCTTCCAAAACTGTCCCTGGAGCAAAGCACTGTGTTGGACGCAGAACTCGAGCTACAGGAATTAACTGATGCTGTTCAGCAGCTCGCAACAGGACGATCACCAGGAATAGACGTACTGCCGAGTGAATTTTATAAACATCTCTGGAATGTAATAGGTGCTGATCTCTATGAAGTTTTTAAAATGTGCTTTTAACAGCGGGAAGCTACCGGTGAGCTGCACAAGGGCGGTTTTATCACTGATCCCAAAAAAAGGAGACTTGGGGCAACTGAAGAACTGGAGACCAGTTTCACTACTATTCAGTGACTACAAAATACTCACAAAGTACTAAGTACCTCACAAACAGACTGAAACAGTGCATGCACTCAGTAGTTCACAACTGTCAGACCTACTGCATACCTCACTGCACCATAACGGACAATCTTTTTCTAATGAGAGACTTAATTGATCTATGTAAAACAAAACTGTATGAACTAGGTCTCTTATCGATAGACCAAGAAAAAGCTTTTGATGGATATGACCATGAATACCTTTTCCGGACACTTGAATCCTTTGGTATAGGAAACTATTTTTTATGGTGGGTTAAACTTTTATACTCTGGAGCTGCTTTTACACTTAAGATTGGCCTTTCCAAATGAAACGGGGAATTAGACAGGGGTGCCCACTGTCTGGACGACTCGCCATAGAACCATTGCTATACAAACTAAGAGTCGAGCTACAGGGCTTTCCTGTCAGAGGGTCATAGGAGAGACTTGTGTTGTCAGCATATGCCAACGACGTAACCGTTTTTATTAAAAATCAAGATGACATTCAAGCTCTGACTAGGAACCTGAGCATCTACGCAAGAGCTTCCTTAGCATGCGTGAACTGGGAAAAATATGAGTTTTTTTTAATTGGGCAATGGCAAGAAACAGGACCCCCAATCTTGCCTGGTGGTCTCCAATGGGGCAAAGTCAGCCGCAAGTACCTTGGGGTGTTTTTAGGGACACAAGATTTACAAAATAAAAACTGGCTGGAAAAGGTGTGTGCCAAGTTGTCTCAATGGACCTGGGTCCTGCCTCAACTGTCCTACAGGGGGAGAGTACTGCTCATCAATAATCTGATCGCCTCCATGCTTTGGCACCGCCTCACTGTCCTTGAACCCCCTAAGACATTAATCAGAGAAGTGCAGAGGACGTTGGTGAATTTCTTTTGGACGGGCCAACACTGGACCCGACCCTCGGTGCTATATCCACCTGTACAAGAAGGGGGGCAGGGCTTGATCGACCTGGAGCCTCTGTGCAGCCTGCAGTCTAAAGGTTTTATCCAGCCGAATAAAAACCTTTAGACTGCAGGCTGCACAGAGGCTCTTCTATGGAGAACGTCTGGCATGGACAGGCATAGCCAAATCCTTACTCCAACTAGTAGAAGGCTTAAACTACGACACACCTGTTCGTGCTTAACCTTAATGAAATGGACTTATCAGCCACAACACCGTTATATCAGTCCGTACTTAAAACCTGGACATCAGTGATAAAGACGAGCAGGGCTGACGCACAACCCTTCCAAGGCAGGGATGAGGAGCTATTTCACAACCCGCTCATAAACACCAGAATGCTGTCATCAACTTTCGTTCGACATCATTTTCAGAAAGAAGGAATCACCAAGATTAAGGATCTGAGGAATGAAATGGAGTTGAAGACGGCAGACGAACTGTGTACAGAAACCGGCCAAAAATCAAGCCGTCTAATGGAGAGACTCTTGGGCGAGGTAATATCAGCACTGCCCTCCCAACTCAGAGCATCAGCAGCCTCCACTTTATCCATACGCCCAGCAGCTGAAAACCTTTCTGCCTTTCTATCATTCAGAACACCTGTTCTAACAACTTTTGAGGCCACCTTGAAGAGGGCGTTGTATGGAACGTGTGTTAAGGTTGTGCACATAGGCTCCATGGCCTCACGGACTCACGGTGGTCAGAGTGGCTGACGCCAGGCTCATCCCCACGAGGATGCTGGAGGTCCCTGTACAAACCGCCCATAGAAAAGCGCACACCCGATCTACAGTGGCGGATAGTACGCGGGGCTGTGGCCACGAACAGACAAGTGGCACACATGGACCCTATTAGGGGCATAGATTGTCTCTTCTGTGGGTAGGAGGAAACAGTAGACCATCTGTTCTTAAAATGCAAAAGATTGGGAAGGCTGTTTTTTCTGCTTAAAACCTGGACAAATGAGTTAGGAGTGACATAGACTGAAAACTTAGATATATATGGGCCAAAGTATAAACCAAAAGACAAATCTGTCACTCTATTAAACTACATTATAGACCAGGCAAAACTCTCAATCTGGCTCACCAGAAAAAAACAAAATGCAGGGGGGTGGCACACACGATGCTGAAAGAATGCTGATAGCATTAGTTAGAGCAAGACTGAAAGTTGTGTTCGCCTTCCTAAAGATGACCCACAGACTACCAGAGTTTGACCAGTTGTGGGCCCAAGGGGACGTTTTTATGCTCCATAGACAGGGGGGGTTTAACTTTCAACTTTTAAAATAAATGTGAGATCCTTTTTATCTCCTTTTTACCTGTATTTTATTTTGTTTTTATGTGCTGGTTTTATATACTAGGTGTATTTAACGTACCTTTTCGTATTTAATGTACCTTTTCATTTATCTGTTTTACTGAATTTACTTCAAAGTCCTATTGCTAAGCTTGTTTTCCCAATTTGCTAAATAAATGTTTTTGTGTTTTATTTATTTATCTATCTATTTTACTTATTTATTAATTTATTCCCCTCCCCCCTTCCACTTATTAACTAGTCTACCTTTTTCTCTATGTACTCGACCACCTTGCCTTATTTATTTGTTTTACTGATTATTTGTCTTTAGAAAAAGGATGAGGGAGAAAGAAAATGTGGATACAAAACACTTTGTAAAATAAAGGAACGTTAAAAGTCAGTTTCTCTCTCTCTCTCTCTCTCTCTGCTTTTTTGTTTTTTTTGTTTTTTTGTTTCTGAAATATTTAATTGTACAGCACTGGATACCGCTATATCTATAACATTGCCTGAGGGTCCATCACAGATTTGTTTGAACATATACTAAGTGGTGGCGGTTCCATTACTGACCACAGCTCATTACATAAATTGTGCACCTAATTGAAGATTCTCTATAGAGCTCTTTCAGTCACAAGATCCACAATCAAAACATTCTGGCAATCAGTCAGACCACAGATGATGCCACCAAGACAAATATTCATGAATCGCTGGCTAAATTTTCCCCCATGGAATTTTTTGACCATGTGATGAGAGGCCAGATGTTGAGAAACTTCAGTTACTGGATGTTTTTTTTTTTTTATCTAGCTCCAGCTGTTGTCTACAGCACTTTTGAGGACGGTGCACTGGTAGTGCAAGTATATTTTAGAAATGTACAGCTCTGTGATCAGGTCACGATTTTTAAAAATAGGTTTAATTGAAATCACGATTTAAGGTGCTAAACTACCATTTAGTGAAAATCGAAATATTATTAAAGCAGAATATTACCAACAGGGAATCGTGTTTGATAAGGATTAGCCTTGTGCCCCCACTGGATGGCTAATGACCACAAATCTTTTTTTTTTTTTTTTTTGTCAAAGGAAAGCTGTCTTTGAGGCTTTTCACCCTAATGTGTTGTTGCCTTTCTCATGCACTAAAATAGTCCTGTATTGTAAAACAGACGACAGGTTGCCAGACAAAATGGTGGCTGGCTTAGGATATGGATCTGAGCAGTCTTGTATGAAAAAAAATAAATAATAATAATAATAATAATAATGTTTGCTTTAGTATGTTTTTCATTTAGCCTTATTTAATGACAGTTGTTGTTTTTCGATTTTCAGGCCAACCTGAATGACTCTCATAACCAGATGGTTGTGCACTGGGCTGGAGAGAAGAGCAACGTCATCGTAGCTTTGGCAAGAGACAGCGTCGGAGCCACCGACCCCAAGAGCAGCTCGGTGAGTGTGTGTGTGATTGTGCTCAAAGCTGACACGTCGCCACTCTCTCTCCGTGGCCGAATGTCCTGACATTTCTTGCGAGTATTCTTCAGTGGAGAGAAACCCCTCACTCGTTCAGGTCTACTACCCAGTGAAACCATGAGAGAACCGGGGCTTTATCTGTTCCTTATCTCAGATTGTAGAGGTCTCGCAGGTCTCTCCTTGTCCTGTTAAAGCCACACTTTTATCTACACTGCTTGGCATCTTTTTTTTTCTTTTTTCTCATGAAGTTGACACAATGCCAGCTTGTCTGGCACAGCGGAGGAGCTGCTTTTGAATCAGCAGGAGCCATGGTGACAAATGCTGCTGTTTAACAGTTTATTCGTTACTTAAAAATGCTACATTGCCAGTTATTTACAGCTTTCCTGCAGAAGGTGCACCATATTTGCACAACTCTTATTGGAGTATGAAACATTTATGTCTGTTTGGGACTCAATATATTTATTTTATGATGACAGTTGGTGCAAATGTTTTTCATATGCTGAATCAAACTTAACATCCCAGTGATTTTAGAAAAAGTTCATTAATACTAGGTTTGCACAGTAAGTTTCACAGATTTTCATTAACCAGTAGTCAAACGTTAACAATCAACTATCAGTTAATTATTAATAATTAATAACAACCAAAGACACATTTGACTAAGTTTTATGAACAGTAAGTCCCCTACATACGAACTTTCGAAGATATGAACATGCGTTCACGCAGGTTTAGTCACGGAAGTTAGATCACATGTCCGGCGTACACGTGCATGCAGGTACAAGCCAATGAAGCTGGTACTGCTAACAAGCGCCAAGCATAACGTTGAAAATAATGACTAAATGACATAGAATCGGTAAAAGAGCCTCTCCTAAGTGCTGCGTCTGCTAAATCCTCCAGTAATGCAGCTGAAACCCTGCTCAGTCGCTTCTTTTGACGTAACTGAATGGGTCGTCTTAGCACATGCCAATTATAAGATTATACGATCTCTGGAGGTTTACATTAGTGAGCTTCCTTATGCATACGTTTACACTAACTCTTGAGCATTTGTAGGATGTGAACTAACTAGAATTTATGAACACAAACTTTTTTTTGTGGTAAAACTCCTGCAAACAATGTAGAAGTTCTTTTAAGGTTTATTTATCAAGCTGTATGCCATAGGATATAACGGTGCTAGAGAAGCTTATTCGTTTCTGCATTATAAAAAGTTTCAAGCGCAACTTGCACCCAGTCACATGAAGATTTTCAGTAAAACGGCATGATGTCCGCCTTTTACGATTTGCTCCTCTTCACTTGTCTGTCTGCAGAATCTCTGTGAAATTACTCACTATAATAGTTTTGCAGTTACATGTCAGGAAATCGCAGTGCTGCCGAGCTATAGAGTGCTGACCTGTGCTCGTAACATATTCTGTCTTTATTGGAGTCTGTCAGTTTGAAAAGCTCCGTCTGTTTTTCACAGTCTCTGCATCTGACTTTGATTATATCATCCAAAAGCATGTCAGACAGTCAGTCGGACGTTTGCAACTCCCCAGTGTTCCCTTGTGCGGTTCGGCTCTGTTTTTCATCTTGACCACAAGAAGTGCTGCTTTGTTTGGGTTCGGGGTTGGAAATTTACACAGAATGTGACATCGTTTAATGCGACATCGCCTCTTTAAACGATCATGGTAGTAATCAACACACAAGCTGACGGTTAAGGTTTCCAGAAGCATGAGGCTGAGTAGGACTTAAGAAACTTAAATTCCCAATACAGTTAAACCTTGGATTGCTAGCATAGTTTCCGGTTCTGGACATGTGCTTGTATATCAAGGTACTCGTATATCAAAGCGAATCTCCCCCATAAGAAATCATGGAAACTCCAGATTATTCGTTCCAAAGCCCAAAAATATCCATATAAAAAAAATTTATATGAAAAACATAAAGCAAAAATAAAACTAATTATCCTGCACTTTACTTTTGAAATTAATCCTGGCTGAAGTAAGATATGAAAGGAGAGGAGGAGAGGCGGCGACTTTCACAAAAACACACACACACACACACGCACACTAATGGAATCACTGCTCCTTCGGCAAACTTCTTCAACAAGGAACCTCTCTAAAGACACTGGCTTTCTCCTCCTGTTACTAAAGAACAGTTACTACAGTTGGACACAATGAAAAAATGCTTTATGCATACACAAACACACACACACACACACGTGTTCACAATGTTGTGGAAAACAGCATGCGCTCGCACGGATGTTGACTATACGAGGTGACGCACATGCACTGAGACTGAGCATGGGAGACGATTACCCACAATCCCACTGCATGAGAGGGAGAGAAGAAACATTGGCTTAGTTGTGATCACGTCACGCTTGGCAGACGAAGCATATACGTACAACTCGTATATAAAGACCTCGCTCGTTTATTAAGTTCAATTTTATTTTTTTATTTTGATCATTTTGCAAAGCACTCGCAGACCAAGTTACTCACAATCCAAGGTTTCGCTGTATTTATCACATGAAAGAGAGTATACTGGAAAAGGAAAGACAAAAATGCATTTTAATCTGTCTGAGTAAAAAAAAAAAGTCTGGTGAAGTGTCAAAAAAAACCGTGCTGCTCTAGCAGCAGTAGTTCCAGCAATAACGTAGTCCTGTTTCAGCGTAAAAGCAAAGCCCTGAGAATGAGCTGGGGTCTGATCTCTAAATTGGTGTGTTATTGGTATCATGCAAGTATCTTTGCTTTCCAGGAAAAATCTAGCGCCACACATGCAAAAGAATGGAGTTTAAAAAAAGTGTACCCTTGACTAGGATTTGTTTACATGAATGAGCTTTCAGACGCTACAGCGAAATGAGGAAGGTAATGAGAGGAAGTTTCCTGTCACCAACTTACTGGTTTCAAGTAACTTCAGTATGTGTATTTGCGGAATCATATGTTCTCTGATGTATTGTAGAACTAAGCCTAAGGCAGGAAGAGGAATTCGAGAACAGCGAGTTGACTTATAATCGGATAGTGAATCACAGATGAGATATCGAAAAAGTAGATCGGGTAAAGATTGTGTTTTGTCCTACAACTTAAATTCCCAATATTTATGACATCAGACAAGAGAGACTTGTCTGCACTGGAAAAAAAGGACAGAAATTTCTTTTAATGTCTCTGAATTAAAAGACTGTACATTCAGAGCTGAACCAGTATCCATAATGGACACTGTTATATACTGTTGTCACAATATCTTAATTTTACAATATAGTTACAATATTTAAAAAAATTTTTTGTGCAATAGTAACTGCACCGATACCAACATTTTAAACTGTGCAATATTTCCTAGTGCAATACGTTTGGAAGTATAAGTATTGTTTTTCTGTAACAGAAATTTCCCCACTGTGCGACGAATAAAGGTATATATTATCTTATGTTATCTTATAAAATGACTCCAGCACGTTAAAATTCACTTATTCCACTTCAGTGCTGTTATTTCAGCGGTGAAAATATGACCTAATCGCAGGAAAAAAAATTCAGTTCAGCTTTTCTAATTTATATCTATTGATGCAGGTGTTTGTTTACATGTTTGTTTACAACTTTTTTTTTTTTTTTAAGTAGCTTATTAAATTCGGCACATAACTTTTTCAACATTTTGATTTCACTTATGGTGCAGGTCAAACTTCAGGCATATATGTAAGTACTGCAAAAGTTTCAATAAATTATCAATTTAAGGCGCATCCTCCACTTAGTTTGTAAATATTATTATTTGCACGTAACTGCTCATCACCTCACTTCTACTCAATATTTAGATTTAATTTATGGCACATGTTTAACTTCATTAAATTCTGTCCAGGCAGTTTTGCGTTATGCTGTGACAAAATCTGGCTGGACAGACGTACAGACATGCAGACAGAACATCTTCTTAGACTAGTTTGTAAATAAGCCTGAAAACACAAATTGGATTGACAAATAAGAATCTGCCAACACAATAACCATCAAGTTGATTGTTTAAATAGATAGGCTCTATTTGGCTAAATAGATAGGCTCCAATTTTCTCCCCAATATTAGTCGTAGGCAATTCCTCCCCGTCACTAGGGGGCTCCCACATTAAGGCTACTACTACCACTCAGTCGGGAGGGCGAAGACTATCCC
>JAOVVA010000052.1:12036524-12055668 GCA_028565275.1 Leiocassis micropogon | reverse complement strand
TTTTACATAAAGGCGTTTTCCATTTAAATTTTAAAGAAGAGTATCTTCTCTTCCTGTGGGCTGATTGCGATGAAACAAAGCCTACACCGTATGTTACTTAACTCATTACAATTAATTCAGTTCATGTGTGCACAGACAAACACAGACAAAAATCCCCAAAACCATCTTGATGTGTTCTATTTCTTATCTTACGTCCCCCTAAATAATTAAAAAAGTACAGACACGCCTACTTTACAGTTTTATTATACGTTTAGATTCATTTTGAAATTTTTTTTAATTTATTGATACATTTTTAAAGACTTTTATATGTTTTTTAAAATGTTGAAATCTTGGTGTGTTGTGCTGTTAAATTACATTAAACAAAACCTTTTGTCAATCAGTTTAGATTGGTCTTTGGTATAATAATAAATAGCAACAGAAAAAACAAAAAAAACAATTATTTAATTTAAAATTCTCCTGTGCATGTTGTATACAGTTTGATCTTGAACTTGCGATTGAATGTAAAATGATCTTGGCATTTAATGGTGTACAGGAAGCATTTTGGAAAATTGTAAGTGCCTTTGCATGTTAAACAATAACCTGCTGGCTGACATTCCACAATTATGTTTGTCTTTAACAGGCTAAAAATGGAAAGTTAAATGGTTACAGACCATTACAGACCATACAGTCTGGTTTAGTTTAATTCAGTTTAAATTTAGGACTTTTAACAATGGAGAATGGCTCAAAGCAGCTTTATAAAATTTATTTATTTATTTTATTAATCCAGGTATTAATTATTTTTTATGTATATATTAATAAAGATATCGATTTGTCACTCATCATCAGCCTGTTGCAAGTTCTGTAAAATAAGAACAATATCATTAATATATTGTATTCACATTTCTAATGTATGCCTTTCGGAACTGCGAATGCACGAAAACATGCAAATTAAGACGTTCAAATGTAAAATGATTCAGATCAAAAATATAGTTACAAATCTCCTGTGAGCCAAGCTATATTAAGCTGATTTACTGAGATCCGATGTACGAAGTTGCTGGGAGTGCTTTATAAAGAATAGCTGCGTGAACGATGTCACATGCAGAATAGAGTGCGAAAACAATATGTAAATAAGGTTTGATTCTTCATATGCTGTTTGATCTTAGAAACCGTGACAAGTCTAAATATCCTGAAGGAGTAGATTAGAGCTAGCGTGTGCACACACACACACAGGCATGCACACTCACAGACACACACACACACACACACACACACACATACGTATGTATCTGCATGGCAATTATAACACTGCCTAAAGGTGTGAAGACATGTTGTAAAACTGTTATATTATGGGTACAAACCGAGTATAGACATGAATGTGTGTTCTGAAGGTAGATGAAAGTGAAAAAAAAACTTTTTTCCTGGTTTTCCTTTTATATCTTGGTATCTGGGATGCTGTTGAGTTCCTAATATGAAGACAGATTTACTGCAGTGATGATAAGAGAAAGTTTTAAGAATTGTTTAGCTGAATATTTTTAAATGAAAAAACTCAAACATTAATGAGTAAGCTAGATACAGTTTCTGGAGAATTTGCGAGGTAAGGGGGGAACAGATGCGTCGCATCCTGGGCAAAATGTGAAAACGGCTTTTTTCTAGGCAGTAGAGTTCCGGAGATATGGGCGTTCACCTATCCTGTGTGTGAGACCGTGTGAGTGGAGGGGCGTGGCTTAGCCTGGTTGTCTTAGCAATGGCTGTCACTCACACATCGAGATCTCTTCCAGTGACTTAATGGAAAAGTGACTGTGCTGATTTTTTCACGGATATCTCGGGAACTGTTCATGCTCGAGCGTTCGTTTTATTGGCGTACTCAGGAGACCCGGGTGAAGGTTTCGATCTAAGTTTTGTGGCAGTTTGTGCACGAAGCTTAGATCAAGATTCAGCGAGAGATAGAGAAACGGAGGTACTCTTTCGCTGCTTCACTTTCTCTACATTCTAGAAGGAGGTTCATTCCCTCTGGAGCATGTTTGGGGGACACTTACTTATTTCTTTATCAATATGACCTTTTCCAATATAGTAAAGATGTTTTGAGCGGTTCAATGTGAAGTGTCCGTTTTTCTTTTCTTTTCTTCTGATCAGAACAAAAAGGAGCGAGCTACAGTAGGGCTGTGGGAGCAAAGGGGTTCGGCGCAGGTCACAAATAAGCTATCGAAACTCGAAAACGATGCATTCTCATGCTGTTGCGCTTGGAAGACCTGGGAGAATGTTTGACGAAGATACTAAGGATTTTGGAGAAACCGCTGGTCCCTTAGAAAATAAATAGCTCCGCTTAATGGTCCAATCCCTCCATCTATACGATCATATGCAGTGGAGGACCTTCGGACACCCCTACTTAAATTATTCAGATACATAACGGAAAAACAACAAATTGGACAAGGCATACCATTTTGCTTACATGAAAACTGCTTAAAAGTATTCTATAGATTCTGTAAAATCATTTCTTTTCCCGCTTTGATTCATCCGTACTTTGTAAAAACCAATAAAAACCCCTCCTGGTTGCTATTTAAAGCATACTTAAATACATTATTTCATATTTAGCGATGCGAAGGATCAGGAAGCGCGGAGCGTTTTATGAACCCGGCTGCCGTTCGTATCCGGCCTCTTCGCGAGGGAGTGAAAATGACCCTCAGTATTAACCACGGAGGAAGTCGATGATTATGTACACCACGTTTCAGGCGAGCTGCTGGGAGCTCAATTTGTTATTAGTGGGCATCAGCATGCTGCCCTTTGATTAATGTCTGATTAATGGCTTTTGGGCTTGGCTGGACTTCTTTCTCTGGAAAAGCATCCAGTCATGAAGGCACCCCAGATTAGAAAATATAGTGTGGCTAATGAGTCTCGTCTCAGTGCTGTGATAAAGCCTTTGTCTTGCTCGGATGACGCAGCAGAGGTTTTATGTGGAACCATTTGTTTTATGTGAAACCACCTTAATACTTGATGGCGGATATTCATAGGGTAAAAATATGCAATGTGTAGAAGTCCTAAATCTGATTTGCACGACAAATACCGGTTGAATTTAAACATCGGTTTGCAGGGATCATGTGCAGTGTCTAAGCCTAATAGTAACCTGATTAAAAACAGAAAAGAAAAATGTTGCTATGGTGAAGCCTTTTTCTTTTTTTTAACTATTAAAGAAGGAGTCTCTGGTGTTGGTGCTTTCCAGCCTTGAGTCTTTTGTCCTTTTCCAGTTTCTTGGTAACATGGCAAGCTGTATTATTTTCTTCAAGAAAGGAGAAAAAAAAAAAAAGAGATGTTTCGCAACAGACACAGAAAAGCATTCCTTCTCTCTTTTGGATTCCGATAACGCCACAGACATCCATGTCCAGGGAGTCCAAGAGAGTGGGCGGAATGGCATTGTCTACTTACCATATTAATCACAGTGACTTTAGGCAATCATGGGCATCTATCATGAAGTCAGATATACAAAGTGGTGCAGATTGCGCTATCCTCTGTGTGTTGAGGCTGATTTATGCTTCTGCATCAAGTCTACGACGCAGGTCTCATGTAACCCTTGTGTACCCTGCGCCATACGCTACACTCCCCAGAAACGTCACTATGTATCACGGCGATCGATGCCGTCCGCAACAACTATGATTGTTCCGCTGGTTAGAAACCTATATCCAGCTTTTTTTCCCATTAAGTTAAATGTTGTGCCGATGGCCTTCTTTGACATCTTCTCTAGCTGCCTAGTTTCAGAAAACGTAACCGTTGCTCAACATGAGCTCCAACTCCAACAAGATCCGCTTGGGTTTCATTCATCAGTTTTACATTACACCAAAAAAAAAAATAAATACTCACCAGAGTGTGCCGAAGAGGCTCAGCACATTGGCACAGAACCCCCACCGCCAACTAGTGGTTTGGCGGTGTAATTGCAGAGCCACGCAGAAACACCAGAGCACAAGTATATCTGCTCACAGTGTTGTAGGCCACTTGCGTAGCCTGTGGTGTGGGCTCTGTGTGGACCTGACGCAGAAGCATAAATCAGGCTTTACTCTGCCTTGTGATGCAGTTTGAAGAGACGCAGTTCGCTGGCTTCACGTGTCTTCAGAGGAACCATGTAAGAGTCTTCAATTTTTCTATGTTGATTGTTGGGGTATGAGAGGGGAGAGGTGCCTAAAGGATGAAAAGACTAAATTAAGGATAGAATTTTCAGCCATGATGATTTTCAGAAGATGATCAGCCATGACATTATGAAGACCTACCTAAATGTTCTGACACCTTTCTGTTGGAAACGGCATTAATCTTTTCAACAGTCTGAGCTACAGTGGCTCTTGTATTGGATCGGACTACAATACACAGGCCAGCTTTCACTCATGTGGGTCAGTGAGCCTTGGCTGTCCATGAACCTGTCACCAGTCCACTGGTTTTCCTTCCTTGGGTCACTTTTGGTGCAACCTGGGAACATCCCAAAGAGTTTTGGAGTTGCTTTCACCCAGTCGTCTAGACATCAAAAGTTGGCTCTTGTCATAGTAGCTACAGTGACAGTATCTTGTTACAGTGGCATCTGGAAGTTGGTGGCATATATTAGGCAGCAATTGAACATTTTCTCCCTGGAATTGATGTGTTGGAAGCAAAAGAATGGGCAAGTGTGTGAACTTTAAGGGCCAAATTGTGACGGCTAGACCAAAACTGCAGGTCTTGTAAGGTGTCCTTGGTTTGCAATGGTCAGAACCTGCCCGAAGTTGTCCAAGGAAGGAATACTGGTGAACCGGTGACAGGGTCATGGGTGGCCAATTCTCACTGATGCACATGGGGGAGTGAATGGACCCATGTCTTAGTGTAATCAAATAGAAAAGCTATTGTAGCTTAAAATTACACAATACATCGCTGTTTTGTTTCCAACTCAATATTAGGCAGATGATGTTGGCAATTCACTGAGGTATTACTGGAATAAAATCAACTACAGGGTGGTAACAGAGTCGCATCGTTTCTTTACAGTATGTTCATATCTACAACCTGCCCCATCATGTTTTATTCCCTAACTGTACTATTGTACTCTGTGGATTTAACAATAATCCCCCAAGAAGCTTTGTTTTAGCTCGCAGCTCCACCTCAGGCAAATTACCGTTGCCGTTTCATGTCTGCCTCGAACACTTAGATTTCTCTAGCTGTGAATTGGGTGAGGAAAGGGTGGAACAGTAGTCTGCATTCTTGTCCCTTCCGTCTAATCCTTTCATCTGTTTGTTAGACGCTTCAAGGAACCGTCTCAACTACCAAGCCGGTGTATTTGCAGTAGGAGAGAGGCAGGCCTTTGTGCCAGGGTGCAACTGAGGTGATAGAATCTCATGACTCAAATCCTGAGCCTACTGTACTGAATCATTTCTACACAAGGAGCTTCAGCGCCCATGTGTGCCTCTGTGTAAAGAGAGATGTGGACCAAAAAAAGGAACCATTTAGAAAGAGCTTCAATTTATCACATAGCCTGAAAAATGATGTAATTCTTGATATAAGTCTTTATTGAACAAATAATTTAAACATTTAAGGCAAATACAAGGAAGATTTTGTGAACACCTATATTTAATAACCAGGGGTGAATATTTTCTGTAGCTCCTGATTCATTAAAGAGACAGTAAAGGAGGTTAGGAGATATTACTGTATGTGAGAAAAATATATCTCAAGATTCATCTCACAAGAAAATCTCTACACAATTGCTTCTATTTTTAATATTTCAAATCATGTGATCCGCAACTGTTCTCCTAATACTGACGTCCCGTTTATTTTGCTCAATAAAAAAAGTCTTAAAAAAAAAAAAAAGTCAAACAACGTTTAGAAGCAACTTTTTCAAAAAAAATTACAATTAATTAATTGATCATATAATCATATATACAAAGTCAGCCAAGAAATGTATACACACTTCAGGAAAAGAAACACTTGTATATAAATATATGAATATTAAATTTATTACTCTATGTTATATATTGATATACAGTATATGATATTATTATTATATTTCTATAATATACATCATACAATTTTTCTTTTCCTGTAGTATTATTTACTTTTTGATTCCTTATCCAAAGAACATCATTAGTTTGTACTGTTGCTCTAGAAAAACTAGCTGAGATGGAAGATCACTGGGAAATAGGTCACTTTTATCCCTTCTCTAAACGCCTTTGGTGAAAATACAGCTGAACTGATTTGACTCCAAATTTAGAGCTGCTAATCCTAAAGTTTTTAGTGACGTTTCCTGTTTGTTCTGTTTGATAAGACGATGTTAAAAAGTCATTGTGACATATTGTGAGGTTGTTGAATAAGGCGCATTTCCTGTAGGAGCAGAAATCAAGATAAAAACACGGGGTGTTCAGGTCAAACTGGGACTTTTGATTGTGCAGAATAACCGAACACACGTATGAGAATAAAAACAACCTTTACTTTTCTATATAATCTTCTGCTGCGCTAATGCACTCATCCAAGACTTTCACTGGTGCTTGGATACCATCAAGGTAAGACGTTTTCTCAGTATATCGCAGCCATGATCGGATCTTCACGTTTGAAATGCTGGCCTCCCAGGAACTCCTTTAATATCCCAAACATGAGGAAATGGTTTGGAACGAGGTCAGGACTGTACAGGGGATGTGGCGATAACTCACAGTCAGGTCTCTGTAATGTGCAAGTGGTGTTGGTGAACGACTGTGTGCATGTTGGTAACAAGTTATCCGTGTCATCACTGTACAGTGGTTGAGGACTTCGACAGTTTCATGCCTTCATTCACAAGAAAGTTCCTCTAGTCTCGGTTTGACTCGAACGCCCCTTCGCACAGCTAGAGTGTTGACAAGATGGAAAAATGTGTGCGTTTCTACATTTCAGGGTGTCGATTGTACAGCATTTGTATAGTGCGGACTGTGATTTATACGACTGTGCATGTTTTCGTAGGGGAGTGGAGCCGTATGATAGCCCAACCACAGTGCTGGTCCAAAGGCACGAACCCCAGGGAGTCTCCAGCATTCTCAGCAGCACCGACTTCTTCCAGAGTGAGGAAAACCGACGCATTATTCTGGAAAGGGTGGACAGCTTTCAGCTCCGAGACAAGTACATGTTCGCTACTACAACCAGGGTAAGATATCAATGGTGAAGCATTGCAAATCATGCTCTTTTAATGGAAGTACAATACGATAGTGTAAATTCAAACACTATCTATGTAGCTGCCCATCATTTCTTTATGTTAAATTAAGTTATGTAGATTAAATGAACTAAAGGGCACCAAATGTTTTACTGTGACAGGCTAAATATGCAATAAAAAAATGTGTTTATGTAACAATCTCAGCAGCAACCTCATTTCCCCTCTCGTCTGTTCCAACCACTCAGCATTCAGCAACACTAATCATATGATCATCTGCATCTGTTTCTCACCGATTCATGTCATAAGCTTAACAAACAAACAAACCTTCTAAAACTGGTCAGGTACAGGGACTAAAAAGCCGGAAAAGTCTTTCATGAAGCCTGGAGAACTATTCCTCAAGACTACATCAATAATACTGCTGAAAGTCTGTCTCTTTGGAAGCAGAATTAAAAGAAATGAGGTGTGGGTTAAGATTTCTGCACAGTACTATAATTTGATGTCAGATGATGTAAATCTGTGCTTCAGCGTTCCCCCGGGCGGTGTATATGAACTGCAGCATAAGAATCATCCTCATTGGAAACCAGGCTCTAAACCCTCACCACAATCTCCGGGTTTTCCTCTCTTCGGGCTAGCGCTGGCTCAGTGGTTATGGCTCTGGGTTACTGATTGGCAGGTTGGATGTTTAAGCCTCAGCACTGCCAATCTGACACTGTTGGACTCTTGAACCCTTTCTGCTCCAGGCGCACAGTGTCGTGGCTGACCCTGCAGTCTCACCACAGCTTCCTAGCGAGCTCGGATATGCGAAGAAAAGAAGTTCACTATGCTGTAATTTGTGTGTGACATCATCTATATTATGTACTTGGGAGAAAAGAAAGTTTTGATTGGCCGATTGGAGATGTGTTATATCAGTGCATGGCATGTTGGAGATTTGAATTAATAGTTAGTGATTTGAATCTCACTAGTGCCCAATGTGTGTTAGTGACTGTAGAACAATTGCCATTTGTGCATGCTAATTAAACTGGTTAGTATAAAAAAAAAAACACTCATTTGGCAGCCAAAACTTTTGTTTTGCTGCATTTCCAGTAAGTAATTTTCCTCCCGCTAACAATGTAATAGCTTGGAAATTACAATCTGGCTTGTGATTTGTCGGACCATTTTTAAAGCTGTTGGCTTTGCATATGCAATGTTTCTGGTGTGATGTGCATCATCAGTGGAAGGATAGAAGGACCAGAGGCCCCAGTGATGCGCTCATTTTTTTTGTTTTTACAGCACGCATCTGCTCATTGTTCTCTCTGCGGTCCTGTTGAATGAATTGAAGAATTAGTCAGGGGACAATGTGGAGACGCTCCTGGGCTTCTTGGCTAGAAAGACGATGTTAAGGGCCCACGTGAGATCCTCTGTGATGTACGGACCGAGCAGCCAGGAGCCCTCGAGTGGCTCCATGGCTGCTGTTTTTTGCGGCACAAACAGATCACAGTTAGTCTTGTGGAAGAAGGCGGTCGTCTGTTTTGCATTATCAAATTGTACAAAAGAGATTGTGGACTTGCAGATGGTGATCTCTCTCGATCTCTCTCTCTCTCTGGTACAAATAAAACCGTAAAGGAAAGGAATTAGGTGCAGAGACTGATGGTTCCATGCAGTCCTGTGCGTCGAAGTACTAACGGGAAGGAAAGTTCACAGAATAGAAAAGACAGTACAGGCTTTAGGCTGTTTCAAGGTATGTAAATGTGGTCCAAATACGTGGAGAATTGGCTTCATAAACATAATGCAAGGGTATTGATAAGGATGGAAAAAAAAATGCATCATGAAATCTTTTCAGTACATCCTTAAAACTAAAGGTTTCCTAATTTTCTAGTTATTGTTTCTTATCCTAGTTTTAAGAAGTCATTGTTATGAGCTGAAAGTGATGGTGGCTCCAAGGGAAAATTAAAACTGAAATAGTTCTGCTCAGCAATGCCATGTTTTGATTAATGTCTTGTGTGATGAAGTTATGAACGAAACCCAGAGGTGCCCTAAACAGTGGGCGTAATTCCAAAGACATAAGTGACAACGGGGCCCTAAAAATATTAAGGCAATTGAAAAGGCTTTGTCAAGGTTGGGGGGCCCAGTATATTAGGCTTTTAAAGGGGCCCAGAATCTCTAACAGCGCCTCTTGTGGCAGCAGAGGTAGCAGTCCGTCCATCCATCCATCCGTCCATCCATCCAGGATCCTCTGTAGTCCAACTAGAGGGCGTGAAGGCCAGTGGTGACCATTGTATTTATTCCCATTTTTATGACTGTGGTAGGACCTCCGGTCAACACTCACGCCAGTTAGCCTACTCTGCATGTCTTTGGCCTTTGGAAGGAAACCAGAGTACCTGGAGGAAACCCATCAGGCATGGAGAGAGCATGCAAACTCCAAGCACACAGACCCAAGTTGGGAATCAGACCTGGTGCGATGCGTCAGTGCTAACCACTAAGCCACCATACCGCCAGAGGTAGCTGTATAACATAATAATATCAGAACCGGAAACAGCCAAGAGTTTTTATTTATTTGTTGTTGTTTTTTAATTGTAGTCCGTGTTGCCAGTGTGGAGAAAGTGAGGTTGTCCAGATGGTGGGGGTATGAAATCTACCTTGTACTGTATCTTGGGAATGTGAATTACATAATCGTTGGAACGTTGGAAAAGGGTTTGGTTTCCTTCTTCAGTCCTCTCTTTAGGAGTTGAAATGCACGCTCAATTGATTCATCGTCTTGTTACTAACTTGGTCAGTCTAAAACCTTTTGTTTTTTCCCTTTGTCGTGTTGGCATGATGTTTTGGGTCGTTGTCTTGCTTCATGATGACGTTCTTCCTAGTTCGATTGGATGCTTTTCTCTGTTAATTGACAGACAGAACATTTGTTTGTGTAAACTAGAATTTAATCTGCTCCTACTATCATGTGTTCATCGGCAGTCATGCGACCGCAAATCATGACACTAGCTTCATCTTAATTGCCCGATGACGAGTTTGATTGATTAACTTTTGGGAAAGACACATACATATTTTTTTGACATAACCTCCTTGCTTTCGCATTCCCACAATAGAAAAAATGTTGCTGCGAACCAGGAATGCATCGCTGTCTTCACTTCTTCATCAGAAGTGAATCTTCGTCCTTATAGAACTGCTTTAAGGGGACCAGACTAGTGAAAGTCTTATGGAGCGAGATCAGGACTGTAGGAAGGATGCTTTAACACTTGTGCAGAGTGTCGACAGTCACACAGAAGTGTGCAGATCACAACGCACTTGGATAGCAGTCCTTGGAGTTTAAGCCGAAGTTTAGGCTTCAGCTCAGTCCAATTTGTTTTATTGGCTTTGCACAATGCTTATTCACCCTTTTATTCAACTTCTAAATGGCTCGTTGTTTTTTTTTTCCTCCCTCATAGACATCTCGCTGGTCTTCATATTGGTTTATCCTGTACTGTCTGAACATCAATCTTACAGAGTACACTTGTGCCAACAAGAAACCCCTGCCAGTAAAAAAAAAAAAAAAAACAGAAAAGAAAATGCTGTGGAAGTCATTTAACGCATTTAGATTTAAAAATCAGGAAATGAAAGCTGGCATTCTGATCCATCGTCTCGTATTCAGATCTAGATCTCAAACCCGAATGTCTTCAGTGTAGAGCAAAAACAAAAGGATCAGCTTTGCTGTTTCGTTACTTATAGAAAGGGGATTGTAAATCAGCTCTCCAACCAATTTACTAGATAGTGCATTATAAAAATAGAAACCTAGAGTAGTCAGCTGGGCGAGCAGCAGTCTAGCAGCAGTCATCCGCCGAGATTTATCACTTCAGCGGTGACGCTATGGTTAGATCCGGCACTTGCGTGCAGATAAATGGAGCGTCTTGTGTTTAAGGCTCCTCCTGAGAAGACCAGATTCTGTGAATAATGCACTTTGCCCATGCAAGGTTTTTTTTTTATTTTATTTTTTTTAAACATTTCTTGGCTGAGTCTTTACATCGCAGCTCTTGTAAAACGAAGCTGACATCTCACCAAAAATTGTTGCCGAGCACTTGGGGATAAAACAATCGCTCGTTGTTATGTTTATAACTTTTAAAGCTACGCGTTGGTTTATTTTTCCTTCCTGGATTCCATTCCAGCCTGCGAGGGTTTGTTTCTCCACAAATTTTAGTTGTTACTCATGCCTGTGTCTACACTGGATCGTAACCAAGTGTGGCGACACAGTAAATGTTTGGACTGTTAAAATAAACCTTGGACACACTCATCTGTCGAGCCCAATACAGCGGCGGTTGGTCAGATCAGGCCGGAGCGAGCTTTTCTGCACAAGTTACTGCGGTCTCCGATAATTGAACCACCTTAATGAATAGCGTCGTATGTGAGCGTTCTTGGAAAGAGCGGATCAAGTGCAGCTTATTGGCCCCGGCAGATCTATGTACTTTCGATGAACGTGTGGTTGGCTCTCCCCAGGGCATCTTTAACTGCTCGTGCACCGCTTACCCGTGTGCCGCTTACCAGTGCAGCCATATGGCCTTGGCATGTCGTCAGCGCTACACTATACACGCGGAGAGCTCATGCCAAGAAGTTACCGCGCACACGCTCACAAATGTGAGGTTTCATAACTGCTAGAGCCTGTTGCACAGCCAAGGTTATGTTCGTAGTATGTTTTCATCACCTCTAACAAACAGGCTTTTTTTTTTTTTAAATGCGCAGAAGAACTTACAAAAATAGCACATCCTGTTTAAAGTGCTAAACATACCAGTGAAACATGAACAAGCCCTTCCTTATGAATTGCCACAGAAGTCTGTTTATAGCTCTGATTATGTTTCTTCATAACCTATAATACAGTTATTACAATAGCATAGTGTTCATATTTGAAGATGCCACGGGGAGAAATTACAGGGACGTCTAGACAAGCACGCAGAACTAGCGAGAACAATTGGCTGGAAATGTCCCCAAGCACAAGACGGAATTGCACAAGTCTTTGGGATTTGGCCCAGCTGCAGATTTCCAAGCAGAGCTGCCTTCTTATTGGCTCTGGCGCTCCAGAGTCACCAGCCAATCAGGGTGTATTTGCCCTTTTTTTGGAAATATCTGTGTTTCTCTTTCTATACACCGCTACGTCTCACTTTCTCACTAGTCCTCGGCTTGCTAATAGGATTAGTATAATGAATATCACAAGGACCTTTTGGCACCAAGAAGCATAAAAGATTAATTAAAGCCCCGGAAATCTATAAAAGTAATGATAAATTTTTTTCCTCTTTCATATGGTCATGTTAAACAATAATCGAAATAATAATAATAATAATAATAATAATATGACACATCTCATTCTGCGCTTTCCACTTTTTTCTTTCATCCAAGTAGATGGAGACGAGATGGGGGGGAGAAAAAAAAAAACAACAACAAAATGAGTTGAAATATTAATTATTCCACTTCCACTTGCAAATGTACTGTGTACCGTGCTATTATTATCGATTGTTACCAGGGCAGCTAGAGTGCGATTAGGCTTGCTAATTGAGCTTGCAGGTCACATCACACGCACACATACACACTCAAACTTTCACTTTTCACGCAGCTTGATCACACTGCAGAGATCTACAAGCCCGAGCTCCTGCTTGCGAGTCGGGTCTCTCTTTGCCAGCACAGTACGGCTCTTGTTTACGGACATAAAAGCCTCTCCCACAATGAAGGGAAAGTGCCTCGAGGAGCCAAGTATGCAGCAAGTCTGCTGGAAGAATCAGCTCCATTCATGCTGGCAGCCGGGTCGGAATTCAAAAGCTAATTCTCATTGGCAGGAGAGGGATCGATTCTCGGACTCGGACCGCACCCGTGCGCGTTACACGTGTCTGAAGAGGAATTAGAGTTACCGTGTAAGCCGAAGCACCGCAGAGAGAGTGTATAAATCTTTTTTTATTCATTTTTTTTTTCCTTTAGACGACTTATCATGAAACATGTCCATCGATAACAGTTACTTATTCAGACGCCGATACTCACCACCATTATTCGGGAATTATTATTATTTGATTGAAAAACTTTGATTGACAGAAGAAGGAACAAAGAGCAGGAGAAGTGCAGTATCTCCTTCGCTCCAGTCCCTCGGCTCCTCGGCATAGCCGTGCCAGCTTTGCATATTCAAACCCAGCTTGTCGTCTTTGTCGAGGTGTTACCACGCCGCCGACTCTTTCTCTTCACGCTCTCTCAGCAACGCCGGCCCTTTCCAAACCCCTTTTCACGCCCTTCCCTCGCTCTCTAAAGCCAGATTGTGTTTTGGCTGCCCGCGACACCACAGCAGTCTGTTCCTGGAGACGGCCATTAACAAGCAGATAAATCAGGCCGATTGATGCTAGGGCCGTGACGAGAGGGTCTGAGAGAGAGCGACGACACTGCATGCTCTGTCTTTCCGCCAGAGAACAAGAAGCGCTTTTCCGCCTCATCAAGGGAAATTCATTAATGCTGGGCCGATAGTTTGCAGCCTGTCAAGCTCATGGCTTCCTCTGTGCCTCGCACTTAGGAGGAAGAACTCTCCCTCTTGTAGGTTTTTGGCTCGGGCCTCCATTATCATCTTGTGGGGATTTTAAGCCTGCGCTGTTAATCACGGACGATGCATTGTGTAAACCGGTTGCGGTCTTGACAGCTGATTTATTATATAATGGTTATTTCGGCACCGGAGTTTTGAATATAGCTCGAGCGTCCTGGAAATTATTCGATCATAAACGTTAAATCATGAAAATTTAAATATTGCCTAACAAGTCTGACTGTCATAGCTGATGTTTATGGTCAGCTACCGGCTGCTGTCCGTCTCAAAACAAGTTCAAACCAGTAACAGCTAACAGGCTGGTTTATTATTCGATTCGTCCGATTAATTTAATTTTTAGCATTTTTAGGTTGGGTTGGAATTTCAACGTTTTTTCAACGAGTCTCCAGTGTCAGTGCTTTTGAATCCTTTTCAGAGGCAGAGGGTACGTCTTATTAAAAGGTCAAGCACCTAAAAAAAACTATCCTGGAGAAAAGGAGCTTCTGTTCAAACACAGTGCTAACAGGAACTAACTTGCTTCATGGCTGTTCGACAACATTCCAACAATCGATGTAATTATTGACAAATTGCTGTAGCATAAAAGAAATGAACCACTGATCTTATTTTAAAAGAATCTAGCCTCAGGGTGGCAACAGTTACTGTAACTCGGCCTCACGTCAGGCTGATGAACCGAACGTTAAGTTCAAAATTCAGACGACTCCATCTTAAAAAGGGTTAATTTCTCTAATAATAATCGCGCAGTCCACTTTAGGGGGGATTGGGGTGTCTGGTCGACACGGGGCAGGTTCTTCTATTCTTTACTGGAGTATTGTTTCATTCTTCTTTTTTGAGATTGAGAGTTTGGAGAGCAGCTCGATTGTGTGACTTGATTGTCTTATGTTTGTTTGTTCACACAGACGTTGCTTGGAAGTCACGAGCCCCAGTCGGTACAGTTGTGGGTTTCCTACAACCGCCAGCCCATGAGAGCAGCCCAGTTTAACACTCGCCACCCCATCACCGTGAGTACCTCTGTCATTTTATCAAACCAAATGTTTTTAAACCATTTTGTCGGTTTTAAGAACCCTCCACTACATCTTTTTTCCGGCTGCCCCCATCACACAACTCGGCACAGGTTTTACGCCCTCCCTGGAGCAACCATCCCATTTTCTCCAGGTTTGGGACTGGCACTGCACGCAATGGCTGGGTATCATGAGGTGTACATGTTTAAGCCAAATGAAATATGACATGAATAAATGTGTATTTTAGTCTAAATGATACGTTCAGGAATAAACAGCTTAAATGGTCGAAGTCATTGTGCGTCTCTCCATGTGCCATTTTCTCTTCATGTGTCGCAGGAGTACTACATTGCAGACGCCTCGGAAGATCAGGTGTTCGTCTGCGTGAACCACAACAACAACGTCACGCACCTGTACATCTCGGACACGCAGGGGCTCGCATATTCTCTCTCGCTGGAGAACGTGTTGTATTACAGCCCTGAGGGGTCGGGAAGCAACACCCTCATCAGGTAGTGCTCTGACATGTGACTGACCGAAAAACACACACTTTTAAAAAGAAAAAAAAAAGTGTTTTTGTTTTTTTTGGCATTCAAGGTGCATTTCTTATTTTCGCGTCATCTCCGCTTATAATATTTTCCCAGCTGTTCCAGTTGCAACAAATGAGTAACACACTTTTCAGAAAAACAGAGCAATTCATTTCAATTCAAAGCTATAGCCCTTGGCCAGACTGAATGCAAAAAAAAAAAAAAAAAATTAGGAAATGAGTGCAGCTAAAAATTGTTTGTTTCAGTGGGAAAAGGATTGGAAAGGGGACAAAGGAAATTGGCTTCTTGGAGCATTAAAGAATGAATGAATGAAGGAAGTTATACCTATATGGAGCAGAAAAACGGATATTAATAAATATAAATATTCTCCCACAGGAAATAATGTATATGCAGATAATCCGTTCCAGCTACCCAAAAATATATTGCCAATATTATACCAATCTCCAACACTATGTTCATATTTTTGCATTTAAAAACAATCAAAACATTTTTAAAAAGGCATGTACAAGAAGTAAAATATTAAATAAATAGACCTCACTTGACCTTAATTTATGATTGTTCTTGGCACCGGCTGCTTTAAAAATGAAACTGATAGTGGCTCTCTTATTTCTTGCTATTGTTCTTGCTGGCATTTTTTGGACCCACGACGCTACTGTATGTCCTCACTAAAACATGCACAAAATGCAAAAAAAAAAAAGCCCCACAAAAATATGTAAACTCGATTCACTTGACTTTCCACTGACGCAAACAAGGTTTGTAGTACGGCCCCCAGATGTTTTCTCTTACGCCGAAAATGCTTCGTATGCCAATGCAGATTGCTTTCAAAATTTCAGTTCTTATGGGGAAAATTTTTACATTACTGTTATTTGCACAATCATGTGGTTCTGTATTACTGTGTAAAAGCACCACCATGCCTTCTACTGTACTGTACATTACTGCTACTTGCTATTTGCACTTCTACTTATTCTAGTATAACGGCAACTTGCTCTACCTTGCACACACTTACTATGTGTATCTACATCAAATGTACAGTGTTTTATGTTGGTCTGTACTTAAAGAGCCACAAACAGCCTGAATCAAATTCCTTGTGCGTCAACATACTTGGCGGATGAAACCAGATTCTGATTCCGATTGGATTCTGCTGTAAACATCAGTCGGCCTCCGATTCGCAAGGAGTCTCCGTTTGACTTGAACGCCCCTCGTATAATCGTCACAACAGACAAGCTGACAGTCGAACCCTTGGTCACTGCTGTCTGATTGACCGACTTCGTGTTTCAGAGCAAAATGCATCAGAATACAGTATGACCCTCACGGGCCCTATTGAGCCAAGGCTATTTTCGCTCATGCGCAAATACTGTGGACACTCGTTATTTATTATCACTGAGGCCTCACTGTTTATTTCAAGCTAATAGAAAAGATTCTGCCCCCAGTTTATCAAATAGACACTCTAATTATTATTACCGCTCACATTGTTTATGTGCGTTTATCTCTTTGTCCTTGAACATTCTTTCTGACTGCCTTCTCCCGCCAGCGTGATCTAGATGCACGCTCGTACCCGTGCAGCTCGGAGGTGGGTGGTCGCGGGACTCGAGCATTTTTCCTTCTTCCCTCGTTCAGCAAAAAGTAGCTTCACTAAACCTCTCATCTTCAGCAGTGCGGCGGACAGTGTAAATGTAAATGAGCTGCCAGGACTTGGCTCGCTGGTGTTGACCTTTTTAGACATCACTTCTTTTCAGCTGTCTGTGTGTTTGTGTGTGTAGGTACTTTGCCAATGAGCCGTTTGCAGACTTGCACCGTGTTGAAGGCCTGCGCGGTGTGTTCATCGCCACGCTCATCAACGGCTCACTCAGCGAGGACAACATGCGCTCGGTGATCACCTTCGACAAGGGAGGCACCTGGGAGCTGCTGCAGCCACCAAATTCCGACAGCCTCGGGGGCTCCATCGATTGCCAGGTAGCACAAACCTGAACACCACCGAAGCGTTTAGAGCTTCTGGTGTGTCGGAGTGTGGTTTCTGTGGGTGAGAGTGGGTGTTCTTATTGTAGAAGGAAGTGGTGAGAGTCTTACTTGCACAAGCCTACTCTTATGGCAAGCTTGTCTTATAAATTATAAACCAAATTAAATTATATGTAGAATAGATGTACAATTATTATATGTGCAAAGTGATATGTAAATGAATGTAACTGGAAAAAAAAAGTGGCTGAATTGGGGGGGGAAAAAAGGCAAATTTTAGCATAAACCAAAACAGTTGTGTGTATGAAATGTTTATAGTCACTGTGCATGGGTTATTTGCGCATGAAGCGATGTACCCATCATGCATAGTGGCCACTGTACAAGCCTCTGGAGGCAGCGTTATGATGTGGGGTTGCTTCAGTCGGTCAGGTCTAGGCTCAGCAACGAATCTTTGGCAATTAAATAAAGTCAGCGGACGACCTGAATGTACTGAATGACCGGTAACTCTGGGTTTCTTCCCTTGCACAAGCATATTCCAGGCCTCGAATAGAAAAAGAATGGTTCTGGGATAGACTGGGGTTTTTTCACACATGAACTGATCACCACATTGTGTGCGGTAATCAACGCAAAAGTCGGTCAAATGAAATTCATGTGTTTTTGGACCAGCCAGTGTAGCAAATGTAAATCCTGTTTTTTGATGCATTTATTTAAACCATGTTTTTTGCTCTAAAGTTGGCATGGCTTGGTGTTCTCCAAGCCGTGCCAACTCTTATATTCATACTACATATAATCACCAGATACTGTAATCGCTACTGTACTGTATCTGCTAGTCTTTTAACTCCCTGTTTTTCTTTCCTCTGTCTCATTTACAGATTGCTAAAGGCTGCTCATTGCACTTGGCTCAGCGCTGGAGTCAGTTGTTGAATATTCAGCTTCGCAGGATGCCCATTCTGAGCAAAGAGTCTGCACCTGGCCTCATCATGGCAACAGGTCGGTCATGTGATCGGCATCGGTTTCACATCCTGCAGCATGTTTTCTGAGAATCTTGTCAGAATCATCGTATCTGTACTACTAGCCAAGTGTTTGTGTGTGTGTGTGTGTGTCTGGCAAAGCGAAGCACGTGCTTCCATTACAACTATAATAAACACTCCATGCACTGAGTAATGATAGGGCAGGAGTGTGGGTTTGCTCTGGAGCATACTTCCTCGTGTTCACGCCTGCTGGAAGAAATCGACTTTCCTCCACTTGTCTCAAGGGCGCACCCGTTTTTCTTTCTTTCTTTCTTTTTCTTTTTTTCCTTTCCCCCTCTCTTCTTATTGTCTCTCTGTGTTTGCCAGCAGCAGCCAGCTCTTTAATTAAATGATTATTAGATAATGGGCAGCATGGAGATAGAAGAGGAGCAGGCTCTGCGAGGATGTCGGCCCACTTCGGGTGCTATCTCTCAAACTCTCTGCGCTAATTATTGCTGTTTAAGCCACAAGCTAATTAGCGCACACCCACAGTGGTGTGGTGTGGTTAGGGGTTCACACATAGCCCGGGACATTTACCACGTAGCCAGAAAACCTCAGCATTTTATCACGGAGCAGCATTTACGGGCACTCTCGAGCAGCCTCCACTGATCTCGAGCCGACCCCACGAAGCGCAACGCAACTGTAATTCAAATTCAGGTAGCGTGTAAACAGGATCTTGTGTCTGAGTCACCGAGCACTGGAGGTGTCGTCTGAGAAACGTTGGATCGATTTTGCCTCCCAGGCTCTGGTTGTGGAGACGTGTGTGTGTGTGTGTGTGTGTGTGTGTGTGTGGAGACGTGTGTGTGTGTGTGTGTGTGTGTGTGTGTGAGGAACAGTCATCCTCTTGCCTGAGGATCACAGCCAGGCATCGAGTAGCAGTGTTTACGGTGAATGTCATGGATCTGATAGCAGTCTTACTTCCTGTCTCAGTTTCCTGTGCTGTTTTGTGGGCGAAACTCTTGCAGCCAGTTGCAACGGAAATGAAGTTAAATTGTACTCTCGTATTGGCATTAGATATAAAACAACAAATTAAA
>JAOVVA010000052.1:12011044-12032003 GCA_028565275.1 Leiocassis micropogon | reverse complement strand
GGATGAGAGGTACTTCGTGCTCCCACATTAATCACGGCTCTACAGCCAATCAGGGGCGTCTGTGAGCTCGCGCAAGCCGAAGCAGCGGATGGCCCTGTCCTCCGAGTGTGTTACGCCGCCCCCAACAGTGCGTGAGCGAGCAGTTCGAAAAGATGCGGTCGGCTGGCGTCACATGGTTCGGAGTACGGATCATTTTTCACTTCCCCTCGTAGACCATCCTGTTGATGAAATTTGACGGAATTTATTACACAATTAATCCTGGAATGCTGTTATAGGTCCTAAATGTCTCAATCTTTTTCTAGTCAATTTTTCTAATATTTGATCTTTAAGTATTCATGGCCTATAGTGTTTCATCATCCTCACTGTATCATGCCATGTTTGTTAGCCTGATGTTCTGGACAGACTGGGGAGACAGGGCAGCTGGCGTATACCGCAGCTGGATGGACGGCTCCAACGTGTCCCGCATCGTG
This sequence comes from Leiocassis micropogon, assembly GCA_028565275.1. Lineage (NCBI taxonomy): Eukaryota > Metazoa > Chordata > Actinopteri > Siluriformes > Bagridae > Leiocassis > Leiocassis micropogon. The sequence continues at coordinate 12,031,533 of JAOVVA010000052.1, read as the reverse complement.
TCAGACGGCGTGCGCTGGCCCAACGGCATCACGGCCGACGAGCGCTGGCTGTACTGGACCGAAGCGTACGGAGATCGCATCGAGAGATCTGACTTCACAGGTGGACAGCGCACAGTGCTCATGGAGGGGCTGCCACATCCCTATGCTATAGCCGTGTTTAAGGTACATCCAATTCTCATGATCTTCTATATTTAATAAATCAGTGCGTTTGAAAGCAGCCAGGCTTGAGCAGTACTAGAATAAGTTGTCGTTTGCCTCGTCAGAATGACCTCTACTGGGATGACTGGTCAAGAATGGGCATCTTCAAGGCACCCAAGTCAGGCTCACCGAACAGCGAGCTCCTAGTGGGCAGGCTGACTGGTGTTATGGACCTTAAAATCTTCTATAAGGGCAAAGCTAGAGGTCAGCCAGTACTCCAGGTTTCATGTCCAAGCCATAGGAATGCTTCTTAACTGTACATTGTTAGAAGCATTTTTTTTTTGTCTGTCTGTGTGTGTTTGTGTTTCCTGCAGGTCATAACGCATGTGCGGATCAGCCATGTACGCTGCTGTGTTTGCCCCAGCCAGACCACAAGCACAGCTGTGTGTGTCCAGACGGAGTAGCCACCACCAGACTGCCCTCAGGAGAGCTCCAGTGTCAGTGTCCCAGCGGGTACCAGCTCCAGAACAACACCTGTGTGAAGACGGGTGAGGAAATGTATCTTACACACGTATCTCGCTCCCGTGAAGGTATACAAACAGCATGGTGAAAACAAAAAGTTTTTATGCAGGGTCGCGGGGGGCCTGGAACCTATCCTGGAGAGGGAATTGAACCCGGACCCTGAAGGTGCAAGGCGACAGTGCTAGCCGCTAAGTCGCTATGCCGCCTTGTTCTTCAATTACAGTTTAATTGCACTCCCTTCTGGCAATAGGCACCTGTTTGATGTGGGAATATACTGTAGAAGAGAAATCTTAAATGCACCGTTAAAGCTGGACCGAATTTCTTCTTAGTATTACAGCCTGTAGAGCTATGCTCTGATGTCGGGTAACGTTTCAACTTTGTGAACGTTCTAGCGAATATTCTCATTGGATTAATGAACTTGAAAAGCATTTATAATAGTAAGAAGAAGAAGAATCAGGCTGTCAGTACATCACGCGAGAGCACCAGCCGTGCAAAACGAAAAGCTCTGCAGAGTGCCGCTTGCCGTGTAGCGTCGCCTCCAGTTAAAAAACGGGTTTTAATCTGCAAACCTGATTTACTGATTTGCGTCTGGAGTCTTTCAGAGAGGTTGTGCTGAACGTGCTCCCCTTTCTTTGTCTTACGGGTTTCATATGCGACTCCAACGTCTTTAAACAACTTCTTGTCAAAGAAAAGTCTGGATAGTTTAGAACAACGTATTTAAAATGGAAATGACCCAAAAAATTTCTGACTTCGAGGCATTTGCGTAAAGACCGAATACAAGATGTTGAACTTTTCTTAATGTATCAGAACTGATGTTACACACAGAGATGATTTCCTCTGATTCTGATAAACCACTAAAGAAATCGAGTGGTGCTAGATCTGGTTCTATTTGATCTTTTACCGATCGATCCAGACTTTTGGGTCACCGTGTACTGTTTTTCACAGACTTCCTGTTGATTGTAGGGCATTATAATTACGCAATATCACACGAGAGGAAGTGCTGTCGTGCTGAATATCAGCATGGCTGTGATACGGTCATAGGGAGTAGCCCAAGTTTATTTCCACAAACACCATTTATTGTGAACAGATTATGGTATGTTTGTTTATTTAACCAGTTATTTTGCTCCATCAACGCAAATCTTTCTGCAACTAGCGGAACAAACTGGTGGAGCTGGCGACCGCCAGTCGGTGTAACTAACAGGGGTGAGAGTAGCTTTAAATTCTTACGAGAAAAACTTAGAAACGTGAAGTTTTACATTAACATCCCTGTAAATTTTCTAAGTTTCTGCTCATATTTCCACTTTTTCTGCTTTAGAATATCATCTTCAGATTCTGAGTTGAATCCCAAATAGCATCAAACGGAAAGCTTCCTTATGTAGGGTGCAAAAACACTCGTTCCACACACCAAGTAGTGCCCTGGATCAGGGGTTAGAGAGGGATTTGAGACTCTCTCCACGTTACCGGACCTGCCTTCATCCATGCTAATGAACGACATGCTAATGTTACCGTCTCTGTCGTTTTTTCGCCGGCCATGGAAAGCCTCTCGTCCAATCAGATTACTCAGTTGGAACTAACTGTTTTTTCTAATCCCATTTATTCTGTCTCTTCTGCTCGACAGAGCACACTTGCCTGCCGAACCAGTACCGCTGCTCGAACGGCAAGTGCATCAGCAGCATCTGGAAGTGCGACAGCGACAACGACTGCGGAGATATGAGCGACGAGCAGGAATGCCGTGAGTGACAGCCGCCCTAGCCCTGCCCACCTACAGTACCGTTCAGATAGAGCCGTCTCGCCTCCTCCTCTGGTTCCCGGGGTTCACAGTTTTCTCTCCGTCTCTCTGTGTTTTCGCAGCCACTACTTCGTGCGATCCGTCCGTGCAGTTTCGCTGTGTAGCTTCAGGCTCGTGCATCCCTTTGGCTTTCAAGTGCGATCACGAGGACGATTGTGGTGACAACAGCGACGAAGAGCACTGCGGTGAGCTTGTGAACGAGTGTGTGTGTCAGAGCCGTTGGAACAAATTCGAATTAGGGCTGTGCAATATGATCACATGATGTGTGTAAAATCGCACTCGTCATTTTTTTTCCCTTTTTTTTTTCCCTATTGTCAGGTGTGTGTGATTGAACCTGTACGTGTGTCGAGGTGTGTTTAGTGTCGGTGGTAATATTGATGGCCACGGTGTATGTTGTTGCAGGCTCTCATCAGTGTGGGCCTGCCGAGTTCACATGTGCGAGAGGAGTGTGTATCCGTGACGCCTGGCGCTGTGACGGCGATAACGACTGCCGGGACTGGTCTGACGAAGCCAACTGCACTGGTGAGAACACGCGGCGTGCTACCTCAGTGAGACGACATGGTACTGACGTGCGCCTTCTCATTGCTTTTTCCCCTCGTACACACTTCCACAGTGGGCCATCACACATGCGAGAGCACCAGTTTCCAGTGTCACACAGGTCACTGCATTCCTCAGCGCTGGGTTTGTGACGGTGATGATGACTGTCAGGATGGATCCGACGAGGAACCCAGTCACTGTGGTCAGTCGCCGATGAAACACATCCACACACACACACACACACCCTGATCTCTGTAAAATGGGCCACCAAGTGGCGTAACCCTAACTAACCCCCTTTGTGGCGCACTATATAATATAACACATCGAGGCAGGATGTTTTAGGGAGCCAGTGGTGTTTTTTTTTTTTTTTTTTCCCGCCGCTGCACATTCGCAGACATTATGGTTCTGACAACCAACATTAGACACAATGAGAGCGACGGCAGTAAAAGCGTCCGCGTTATAATTACAGCATGCGATGATGTCCGTTTTTTCAATCAGGCTTTTGGATGAACATCTCATATTCGCTGTGCCTTAAATACACTGATGAAAAGGCTAATTGAAGACATTTTTAAACCTTTAGTCAGCAAGGCGTTGCAATTAATGAGCTGGTTAATCAAAAGGCCAGCGATAATGACGAGGAAAAAGTCTGCTCTGTGATAAGAATTTTAACTAACGGTTGAAGGCGAAAAAATGATGAAATAAAAATTACACCCTATGGAAATAATCAAAGCGTAAAGAATGCTTCCAGAAACAAGAAAATCTGAAAATGTACATGGTTTTGCTTTGATTAGTGAAGAAAAGATTTTGTAATGCGCTGAAACAACGGAAAACTCAACACACCAGACGTCTGACGAGTCTATTTTCTGCATCAGGTGGCATTGTGCTGCTTGAACTTTGACCTGTACCAGTCAGACACATATGGAAGTACCTTGTGTTTTGCCTTACAGAAGGAGATCACTGTAACGGCTTCCTGTGTTCTAACGGCACGTGCTTACCTGCCAGCTCCCACTGTAATGGCGTAGAGGAGTGCCCAGGAGGCGCTGACGAGCAACACTGTGGTTAGTATTTCAGTGCGCGCACGAGCATTGGGGCATTTAAAAAAATTTTATTACTTTTTTCCCCTCTCATGCTGCATATACAGTATATTTCAAACCCAATATGTGTGTTCTGACAGATCCGCTGTGCACACGCTACATGGAGTTTGTGTGCAGGAACCGAGCTCAGTGTCTCTTCCAGTCGCTGGTGTGCGACGGTACGAAGCACTGTTCCGACGGCTCAGACGAAGACGCTGCTTACGCCGGCTGCTGTGAGTCCAGTTGTTTGTGTTAGCGCTTCCTACTTTGGCAATCCATGTTTTTCTATTTTGTTCTCACATGTTAATTGAATTTTAAAAGTTGCACTAAGTAAATCCAGCTGGTTAATCATCTGATATTAATATGGAATTAATCCGATCTCCCTGTTCATGTCCCGGCGTCAGCCACACATCCCGAATTTGAGAAGAAATGCGATGCCTACAATTTCCAGTGCTCCAACGGCATGTGCGTGAGCCTGGACTGGAAGTGTGATGGCATGGACGACTGTGGCGACTACTCAGACGAGGCAAACTGTGGTAAGTGCCATCCTGTTAATCAACCTCGATTACTGCTTGTACTGTAGTGGTGTGGGATTTGGCCCTGAGTTCTGGATTCTCTCTCTCTCTCTCTCTCTCTCTCTCTCTCTTTCTCTCTCTCTCTCTTTCTCTCTCTCTCAGCGGGTTCAGCCACAGAGGAGCCGGGCTGTTCACGTTACTTCCAGTATGAGTGTAAGAATGGGCGTTGTGTGCCCACGTGGTGGAAGTGTGACGGTGAGAATGACTGCGGAGACTGGTCTGATGAGGCACAATGCACAGGTATGTAGTCTTTGGACCTAATTAGTCTTTCACCTAATGGAATGAACACACCCTGTTTCGGTTTAAGTTCTGTTAAGATTTTGGTTTCATGCTATACTTAAGCGGGTCTTCCTCAGTTCCTATTAAAGGAGGCCAATGAATGTTATTTTAATCCCTGTAGTTATTATTAATGTGTTTGTTTGTTCTTCTAGATGGACTCTCTCCCCATACTAGTGCCCCGAGCTCTGCCACTTGTGCCCCTAACCGTTTCCACTGTGGCTCTGGAGCATGTATAGTGAATAACTGGGTGTGTGACGGCTATGCTGATTGTCCTGATGGCAGTGATGAAGTGGGCTGCCCAACAGGTAGAGGTTTAAATTTGCCCAGTCCTGACTCCTGCACTCACTCTCTCCCACTCATACCTCATCGTTGCTGCCTGTGTGTCTTACTCAAATGTGTGTGTATGTGTGTTTTAGCCTCCAACAGCTCGGGGACTCAGATGCCCGTGTCCACTCGTGCCCCTGACCCGACTGGCCGTTGTTCCAGAGGGCAGTTCCTGTGTCGTAAGCCGCCCACATGCATCCCACAATGGCAGCGTTGCGATGGCCACCAGAACTGCCAAGACAACTCAGACGAGTCTGGCTGTCGTAAGTGTCCACCTTCGCAACCACACGATTATGTTTCTATAGTAACAACTAGCACAGGGAGCACTTGTGGGCCGTATACTCTGCATAAATTGTTTTAAAAAACGCGTGTACGTGTTGGTGACATTCTGTAATCCAAACATTGGATTATTTTTCATTCCATTTCTTCGTTCAGTAATACCAATTAATGTGAATTTTTTTTAACAGCCAAAAAGAAATCTTGTAGTACCAAAAAAAAAAAAAAAAAAACTTCACAAATTTTTATTATTAGATCCAGATTTGTTTTATTAGTTTAGGTCTACAGTCATTTTTTAAAAGTTATTACATGCTCTTTTAGTTCTGTGTTTAATTATATTTTAAAATAACATAGAAATCATCTGTTGTTGTTCATCTGACGTTGTATTTGACTAATACCAAAGTCCCACTCTGATCAGATGGTTGTTTTTAAACATAAAACAGAATTAAAAGAAGGGGCACTAACTTTTGAACATGACTGTATTTACCACTTTATACTGTACTGCTAAGCATCTGATACTATTTACAGTAAAAACACAGAGACATCTTGTGTTTATTTTAGCATAGTTTATCTCAACCGAGTGGTAGAGATGGCTCAATCAGGGCCAGTGCAATACTTTTTTCTATAAGATAACAAATCTAAATGTGCTCTACCGAAAAGTTGATCAGAACCTTAAAGGGATTAAGGAAAGAGGAGTTTTTTTTGTCAATTTCCCACTCATTAGAACTAAGGATATTGTATATGGGCCTTTTTTATTTAAAAAATGGCACATTGCTGTTGAATAAGAGGAATAAACAAATAAATCTCAGGATGTGCTATTGTTGAAAAATGTAGGCATAATGGTAGTAAACCAGGCTATCATGTAAACTATCATGTGCTTCCTTCAAGGCACCTGTAGCCAGCTGAGTGCATTTTTTAAAATGCTGTTGATGCATTGAAACACCCTAGGAGGAAAGCTCTATCCACCCACCTCTACATGCACGACCTCACAGAATTCCCTAGTATTTCTGTGATTGACGTTTAATAAATATATAAAAATCTCTGTCAATCTTCCTGCTCTTTGTGTAGCCACGCGTGAGTCTCTGGTGTGTGTGAATGGGACACTGTGTGCTGACCGGGAGGCATGTGTACTGGAGAGTGAAAGATGTGATGGCTTCTTAGACTGCTCAGACCACAGTGATGAGGATAACTGCACCGGTGAGAGACCCCATACATATTTTAATCCCCATTAAATACACTTGTGTTGTAGTTCCAGCTGGTTTAAATCCTGTCTTTGGTTTCTGCTCATCAGCTGACCAGCTGGTGTATAAAGTCCAGAACCTGCAGTGGCACGCAGACTTCTCCGGTACCGTCACACTCACCTGGTCCCGGCCCAAAAACATGCCGCCCTCCTCCTGCTCCTTCATCATCTACTACAGGTATGCGTCGTTAATCTTACACCTCACCTCACACGTATGTACCTTGTTTCCACTCTGGGGTGTGTAGAAAAGACACAGGAGTTAATCCAGTGGTTCTCAAAATGTACTCTTTTCAGACTCTCTGGCTGTAAAAATTATGACCCTGGTATTTGATATTTTCTTAAACGAGTCCCTCGAGGACTCCATTACTGTTATCGACGTGTATGTTTAGCGACATCTGCTGGCCATAATTAGCATATCTGCTGCGTTTGAAACACACCGACATCACAAAGTGGCATTTAACAGTAAGATGTATTCAGTACGCTTAATATATTCCATGGGTTTGGATGAAAAATTACCTTTAGCCCAAACGACTTATCGCCAACAATGTCGCTTTTTAGCCTGCGTTTACTTTTCCATCCGTTTCCGAGGCAAGGCTCGTTTATTTATTGTTTGCACAGTATGTCAAGACACCTATGCATGAAATAAAAGTGCACAGAGTACACTGATCAAAATACAAGGTGTAATATAATAACATAGAGTAGAGAGAGAAGGAAAAAAATGAGGTCTAAAAAAAGGAGAACATGTTGCTATGATAATCTAATGTGTTTGAGTGACAACTGAAGTATAACAATCTTTTAATGGAGTTAATATTAAATTATGCAAGTCAAACCGTTCAAGTGATGAACCGTCTCGTGAATGAATTTCCGTAAAATCTCTAGCTTGATAAACAGATTGACGTTTATAGCAGACTCTAAGCATGGTGTGGTCATGAGACACTTAAAACATTAAAAACAGTAAAATATTTAAATGGTGCAAATGTTTTAAAGAAGTCTATACATCTATGAATGGCGATCCCAGCTATTGACTTGTGCCCAGTTTTTTGCTGATGTTTGTATTAACCCGAGCATGACATCACATGGATTATGAATATGGTTAATTCTAGGAGTAGGTGTAAACCTCAGACTTCAACATGATCTACCGAATCTACTTTTTTGATGCAAAGGGCAACAGTTTAATTATGCAATATAAAATGAGCGGGAATGCTGTTGCACTGGATATCAGCACTGCTGTCATGCAGCTGGCGCAATTAACTAATCACAGCTGACGGACCTGGCAACCAATAGTTAGTGTAATTAACCTGGGTGAAATTATAAATTTTTTTATTCTTACTAATACAGTGTAGCCAAAAGATCAGGAGAATAAACCATGGTGGACAGTCCTGTAAATCTCTAAAGTTTCTCTTTATATTTTCACTTATTCTGCTTTTAGAATATCAACTTCATTAAACTCTGATTTCAGAGGCTGGGTCCCAAATCTCTTTGTGGAAATGGAAAGCTAGTGCGCTATACAGGTGTACAATCACTTGCCCCACACTCCAATTTGAGTAAAAGTGCAAAAGTACTCGCCTCCAAGTGGACTTTAGTATCAATTTTAGTGAGTTTGTGTTTTCTACCAATGTTCGTACAGGTAGTCCTCGACTTACAAACGAGTTCTGTTCTGGGAGCATGTTCGTAAGTCAGATTTGTTCATAAGTCTGACAAAGTGAGTCATAGCCACCTTTGACATGAATATACAATGTAAAGCATACAAATCTACTTGATTAAATCCATGTCCCCTTTCTCCACACTGCCATCATGTGGCAGAAACTGTAACCATGCCTAAGGAAATAAATCTTGCAAGTCAAATGTAACAGTGTTGTTTCTGCGCCTTTAAATTGCAAGGGGAATCCCGGACGGCATTTTGTCTCAGAGCTGTTTTCCACTGTATTGGACTGTGAATTCTGTTTGGTTGAGGATTCTTTTAAATTAGGATTATTCACCATCGGGACAGCTTTGCAGGACAGCCATTTTGTATTATCACGCTTCCGGGCTGTTTCATTGAAACCGGTGAGGCCGACTCATTTCTCACACATACAATATACCGGACTTTAGACATTTTATATATTCACTTACACACTGAATATTGTATATACTATAATTGTAAATATTTGTATCAGTTGCACTGCAGTGTCTATTTTTTGTCAAGCACACATGAGCTACTTCCCTGATTTGTTTGCAGAATGTTCGTAAAACTTCGGTCCATTCAGATCTGCGGAAAATCGTAACTTGAATGTTCATAGGTTGGGGACTTCCTGTATAACATTTTTATTTTCTACAATAGTAGATGATCCTTGCCTTGGTGTTTCACCATGAGTATGATATGTCAAATCCTGTTTCACTCATCTGTGATTATTTTTGTTTTGTTTTTTTCTGTCCCAGGCTGGTAGGGACTCAGCAGTGGACGACAATGGACACACACAGCAACAAAAGCAGCTATACCCTTAACGTGCTAAGGCCAGACACCACCTACCAGGTAAAAGTGGTGACGCAGTGCCTCAGCAAGCAGCACAAGACCAACGAGGTGCTCACGCTGCGGACGCCCGAGGGCTGTGAGTGGCACTCGTAAAACACACCTCACCATCTCACAAACTGCAAGCCTGGAAGCAGAATAAAGTATAACTTTTGACCGGGGTTGATGTGTTTCAGTGCCTGATCCTCCTCAGGCTTTGCAGCTAAGCTGTGATAACGCCGAGGACGGCACAGTGCTGTGCTCCTGGAGTCCTCCAGCTAATGCTCACGGCTTCATCAGAGAGTACATTGTGAGTTTCCTTCCTCGTTTTCACATTTTCTTTTTTGGCCTTACAACTGTTTCTTTTATTCTGAGAGTAATAAGTTAAGCAAGGTGTACACTGGGAAAGACAAAGCAAGCAAATGAACCTTTTAACTAAGAGAATAGCTCATTGAAAAGCTCAGACTTTTGACAACGTTAGTGGTCTAATTATTATTAAAACATTTACTAAATTTGACATAGCTTATTGATATTATTTTATGTAGTCTACAAATGTGATGGATGGAAATTAGGTTATAAAAAACACTTGAGTGTATATATTTTTTTTTCAAAACTGATTTATCTAATTACAATGTGTGTGTGTGTGTGTGTGTGTGTGTGTGTGTGTGTGTGTGTGTGTGTGATGACCAGGTGGAGTACAGTGAGAAGGGCAGTTCAGAGTGGTTTTCCCAGAGAAGTTCAAGCACCAGAACTGAGGTTAAGAGCTTGCAGGCCAGCACCCTCTACAGGTTCAGGGTAAGAATCAGCTCAGTGACCAAGACTTTAAATCATGCTGTGTTCGAGGTGATGAGGTGAACACAGCTCCCCCAACACACACACACACACACACACAACTGGTGAATGGCACAGAAAGCACAGCATAACTTTCAATTTCAGCTCATCGTCTGTACTAGGAGATCCTTCCACGTTTACAGTGTGACGAGCACCGTGTCACCTTTTATATTAGTGGATATCAGTACTGGCTCTACATTAATATTCAGACATGACATTTGGATCAAAAGTGCTGATGTTTCATTCCAGAACGTTGCACGAATGATTAAAGTTCACTATAGTAGTACTGTATGAGTGGCCACACAGCCCATAGCTTTTTTTTATGAGGTTCACAAGCTCTGACACAGGAAAAAGACATCCCGTCTATGAGGCAGTGGTAGCTCAGTGCTTAACACATTAAACTACTGATCCAAAGTGCACGAGCTTCACCGAGATTTTTGGCTATAATCGAGTGTAGTATCTATTCTTATCAATTTAATATCCGATACGTCCTCCATACGTGGACCTTGTATTAAATGGATTTTTAGACTAAAGAGCTGAAACCTGGTATTGCAGTATCTCCAGGAACAGTGCATTCTTTTCATGGGGGGTGTTAAGGTTCTTCGTTACTGATCGGAAGGTCGGCGGTTCTGTTGGCCACTGTCGGGCCCTTAACCCGCTGCTCCGGGGGCACCGTAAAATGGTTTACCCTCCGCTCTGACTCCTGGTATCCACAGTGTGAACAATGTACATTAAATCCCAGCACTGTCAAAATGACACTGCTTTTGCTTTGATCTTCAAATGCTCACTAAATGAAATAAATGCATTTTTTTGGTTAAGGACGTCTACCAAATGCCATATACGCTCATCAGCTATATCATCAACACCACCGCCAGGGAATTGTAGAACATTGATTATCAATCACATACCAAAAAAATGGTGAAAGGATCATAAGCATCATAAGTGGGCCCATCTACACCCACGTGGCCCAAAGTAATGTAAAGCCAATGCAGATGGAAAAGGTATCAGAACACCCAGTGCATCGCCGTCTGCTGCCTATGGCACCCAGCAGACAAAAAGTTCAAGGTTGTTGATCCGGCCTTCAAATTCTCCAGCTTCCAATCCGATTGAGCACGCATGGGATGCACCAGGCGAGTAAGTCCGATCCATGGATGTCCCTCACCCTGCAACCCACAGCACCCAAAGGTGACGCCGCTCTTGGGCCAGACACCACAGCACACCCCCAACGGTCCTACAGAGCCACGCCCTGGAGGCACAAGGGAACCTAAAACCTAGGCGGTTTTTAATGTTAATGACTGATTGCCGTTCTGTAAATGCAGCCATGATTATTATTATTATTATTATTATTATTATTATTTTACACATGCAGTGTGCAGAGGTGGGAAATCACATTATTGCACCTTGAAGGATAGAAGACACCACAAAGATACTATCAATTCCCAAGTATAAGTTGGGTACTACTGCTATAAAGCTTTAGATATTTCATGTCTCTCTCTCTCTCTCTCTCTCTCTCTCTCTCTCTCAGGTTGCTGCAGTCACCAGCAGAGGAGTAGGCAACTGGACAGAAATCAAATCCATCACTCCTCAGAAAGGTAATCTACTACAGTTTTTAACTTCGAAATCTTTGTGTAGTCCAGTAAGAATACCAGCTTCAATAACAACTACTCACTCGCTCTCATTTTGCTTTCAATGTGAATAATTTGAAACCAAAGCAGACATTTTGCTTGCTGCTTGTAGTGCGATGCGAATGTGAACAGATTTGTTCGCTTTTTAATTTTAGCATTGGCTTCTCCGGTTACAAACATCATAAGCATCGCAGACGACACAGCAAAACTTGCCATCAGCTCTGGCTATAAGGTGAGCAAACGTGGTTGTTCTTTGGTACTTTGTTCTACATTATTTGAAATGTCCTTTTCTTTTTGACCCTTGTCTTCATTGTTTTTCCAGGCTGAATACTATGTGGTGGTGCTGTCTTGGGTTTTCGATAAGCATGTGAAAGAAAACAGGAACTATACAGTTCGAGATACTCTTACAGGTACAGCCGGTGATCGTACCATAACCTTAATGCTAATACTGACTCCATCATGTTCATTCTAGGTTATTGATTGCTTTTGAGTTGTCCATTTTCCTCCAACCTCCCAAAAAACATGAAAAAAAATTGTGTTTATATATATCCAAATCTCTTGTGTGTGTGAGGTGAGTGTGTGTGTGTGTGTGTGCACTGCGATTACTTTCCCGTCTCATGTCCAGTGTTTCTCATACAGGCTTCTGATCAGCTGTGACCCTGAACAGGATAAACCGATAACTGAAGATGAATGAATGAGTGCCTATTTCTTGTGTGTCTTCACTAATATAGAAATTCATCATTTATTGATGGTCTGATTGACTGTAATGAATTGCACATAGAACAGCGGTTTATCCAAGGCTTCCGGTTCTGCTGCTAATCAAGCCTTACACAAGCGCAGTCAAGTGTGTTTGGTGCCGAAGAAGCTGTGCATGGCACACCCATGGAACGAAATGGGAACAAACATTTCGACAGACACAGACAAGCTACAAAGTGCCTAAAGATACAATTAAAAAATTGCTTGTTTATGTAAAAACCTCAGCAGCAACCTCATTTCCCCTCTCGTCTGTTCCAACCACTCAGCATTCACCATCATCAGTATACTGTAAATGATGAATCACTAGCCAAATCATCCGCACCTGTTTCTGACTGGATAGAATTTTTTTTTTAAATGCTTGAAAACATCTTTTCAAAATTGGTCAGATACGGGGAAATGCCAAAAAACGTCTTTCAGGAACCCTGGAGAACTATTTCTCAAGACTACATTAAAGATACAAGCATGTCTGGGTTAAGTACTCTGTATACGTCTGTTTCTCACCTACCATCCGGAAGGCCCGGGTTCGATTCTCACTCAATGCCCAAACCCCAGCCACTGGACGCAGTGCCCAGTCCCAAGCCCGGATAAAATAGGAGGATTGCGTCAGGAAGGGCATCTGGCGTAAAACCTGTGCCAAAATGTCAAAAGTTAATTCTTTATGTTAGAGTTTTAATTAAATGATATATGCTGTGAATTTTGAATACAGCTTAACATGGCAGTACAAAGGTTATCTCTGCTGAACTTGAACGGTTACTGTCTGTGCAGAATCTCAGCTTCTCTCCATAGACAAAACTGGCACTGAGGTAGTTGTCCAGTGCTAAGGAACTGCCCCTAGCATGAGTGTATGGAGGTGTGTAGGGTGCCCTGTGCGGGGGAAAAAACTGGCATTCCTTTCAGGATGTATTCCTCCATCATGCTCAGTGTACCCAGGAAAGACCTTTAGATACTATGCAGACTACTGAGATAAAATGATAGAATGAGTGAAGCATACAGGATACTTCTCACCCTGCACTGATTAGTCTCAGCTCACAGCCCCTGACAGAGCTTAATTTAGTTCTTTTTCTCTCTCAAAAAAAGAGAAAAGTGAGTGTGTATATATATAGATATAGATATATATTAATGTGATGTCCATGTCAAACAGCCACTAATCTGACAGCGGGGACAGAGTATGAGGTGGCTGTGTGGGCACATACCACTGTTGGAGACAGTCCCACTGCTCTGTCACGCCTCAAGACAACAGGAACACAGCCAGGACAACCTCTGCTCAAAGCCCGGGCGCTCAATCAAACCGCTGTGGACTGCAGCTGGACTGGACCCCAGGCACAGGTACAGTATATACACACTTACACACACACACACACACACACACACACACACACACACGGGCCATGTGAAGGCGTTCCTTTGACCTAATTAATAATAATATGCTACACTTAAATCTAACCTTTACCTCAGTAAATAAAAAAAGGAAATTCTTTTTTTAATAAATATAAATAAAAAAGCACACATCAGAAGAGAGAGATATTCCTATCCTTGCTGGCAGGAAGACATTTGGTCGCCATCAAGATCTAAAACATGCCCATGGGCGCGCACACAAAAAAAAAAAATGTTGGCGGTTTGTGTTGCTTAGAGCCGAATATTTTATAGAAATGTCTACATCTCTCGGTCACATGGAGCTTATAGAATCCGTTTTTGAGCTTTTCATATATTGGTGGAAAGAAAAAAAAAAAATCTGGGGTATGAGGCGATTCACATAAAACAGCTTTCACATAATCCTCAGTTTAAAAAAAAAAAGGTCTTTTTAAAAAAAAATTTTTTATGAGATGCTGTTTTTCATCGCGCTAAGCTCAGCAGTAAGAGCAGCAAAAAAAAAAAAAAAATGAAATAAAAAATCGGAGAAGCCTCGAGGTTGTCCAGAGTTCACAGGTTTTGCACGGCTCTCTACAAGCGTATCTCTGCAGCCAGACTTCTGCATGCTTAATACTGTAAAACAGTAAGAAAGAGTAGTGTGCCTATAGAAAGTGTCCTTTTTTTATTGTTGTTGTTGCTTATTTGTAGTTTTCACTTTTTTTTTTCCCCACATGATATTTAAACAGGTGATCAAATGCACATCTTCAAAAGAAACCATGTAAACAAAGACACCGCTGAGAACTGTGATAAACAGCTTCCCAGCACTGGCTTTGGCTTTTTCTTTGCAGTCACATGATGACCCTTAATAAAAAAACAAGCTAAAAGCAGCGTCAGCATTGGCAATAGACCATGTCTATAATTCTTCATGTTGTTTAATGATTCCTACATTATTTATTATTAGGATAATCACCATTTAATAAAACAACAGCCAATATATCTAAAGATATCACTATTCAAGTCATGGGATTTAATTTTTTTAAGATCTGCCTCCAAAAGCAAGCACGTCTCTTCCCGCTTCAACCGGCGCTTGCTATTTGGCCAGGAAGATATTCAGAGCTAGTCACTATGACAGTATTAAAAGAAACATAGTGATGTGTGTATGGTGGTGTGGGAAAACCTGTCAGATTCTGGGAAAGATAAAATAAAAACCCCCAGATAAATCAGGTTTTGTCCAATATGCATTGCAAATACGAGTGCTTGTGCTTTTAAATTAACTGATCTCGGTTGTTCAAATCCCACATGTTGGTAGTGTAACTCTTCCTGCATACAAAGGTACTATTATTTAGGTATAACAGTTCCTAATTTCCTCAAAAGCAAAATAGCATGTTGAATGACATGAACTGCATAAAAAAAACTTTGAATAATTTTTTTTTTTTCTTTTCTGCATTTCAATTTGATCAGTGAGGGATTTGATCAATCCTGTAGGTGTTTATAATACCTAAATTATAGGAAATTACAATATCGCAGCCTGAATTTGTGAGATTGAAAAATAACGATAGAACTTTAAACAACAAATATAGTTTTTGAACAGCAAGTTTTTCAAAAATATGCGCCCACTTGTGATTTGCATGAAAGAAGAGCCGCGTGCAGTGATTGCTGGGTTGTTGTTTTTTTTTGGTCTGAGATGGTGCCGAAACAATTCACTGAAGAGCATAAACCGATGCATTTGGATATCTGCAAACAAAATTTGACCCGATACTCAAATTACCAAAGTACCAGGAAGGTGAAAGTTTCTTAAAGAGCATCATTACTGCTGACGAGACACTATGAGCTATACGTTGAAAAGTCAATCTTCAGCTGAAAAATTAATGCTTAGAGTTTTCAGATACTGTGCAGATTTTTGACTCATCATTGTGTGTGTGTGTGTGTGTGTGTGTGTGTTATAAACATATAAAATAAATATTAAAAAATACTAATTTGACCGTATGAAAGGTGTTTGCTTTTTTTATTATTATTTTTTTTTTTAAAGGTTATGCTTTTTTGTAGTAATGACTGTGTACATGTTTGTAGATGTACGGCGTGTTCTATGCCACTTCCTTCTTGGATCTTTACCGCCGGCCGCGCAGTGTGAACAGCACCAGCACCAGCATAACCGTCACCGTGGAGAGCGATGAGCAGTATCTCTTCCTTGTATGACAGTACCCTTACCTTTCCTTTACTTAAAAGTTTATCAAGCTTGAAACAGTGTGTCACATGTACAGAGGTGTTGATTAGTGTTTGTTTCGCAGGTGCGGGTGATCGTACCGTATTTGGGGCCTCCGTCAGAATCGGCTGTAGTGAAAATGATCCCTAATGAAAGGCTTCCTCCACGCAACCTGCATAAAGTCCTAGTGGATAAAACCCAGGCTACGCTGAAATGGCAGCCACCGTACGACTCCCCCAGCTCTCCTCTGGTAAGTGCACCTGTATCTGCTGGTCTGTTGTTTTTGACATCGAAGGGCACCAAATTGTCCTTGGCGTGTAGCGTCATAGCAGGGTGTGTGGTTGTGTGCAGACGTATGTGGTGCATTTGAGGGACACGGTGCGGAAGACGGAGCGTGATTATAAAGTCACCACTCAGAACAACACAGTGGAGTACAGCCTCAAGGGACTGGAGCCTGGCGGTCGCTACAGTATCACTGTCCGCCTCCGCAACATGACCAAGGAGGCCAGCTACACGCTTAACACAGGTGAACAACAAACCCTACACAAAAACCCAACACAGATCTCATTCATTTCATTTAGAACCAACAAAACCCAGTGTGGAACTCGATAGCCATTCTACTACAGCTCCAAATATCTCTCAATGCCCATTAAAGCCCAGTGTGGCTCTTAATCCCTACTGAAACCCAGCATGCCTCTCACGGCCCATTAGAACCCATCATGCCTATAACGGGCATTGAGAGAATTTTTTATTTTTTTTCCCAACATTTTGAAAATTGGCAAACAGGTCGGAATCTGCGCAGGAGAATCTGGATGGCACAGGGTGCTTGGGCCCGCTCATCGTTGCTTGCAACCATGTTGAGTGTTGTTTTTTGACTGGCTACCAGAACTGCGCAAAACTGGAAGTACATGTGACCGGCTTGATCACTCGTATGTTGAAACTGCTTTGCGAGGCGAGGCAAAATCCAGCCAACATTTTGTTTCCCAAGTCGGGCTGTTGGTATGCCGAGGATTCACTTTATTAGTGTAACAACCAAGATGAAGCATTACAATCAAATGTGATATATTTAACGAGAAACACTAATCAGCCAGCTGCTTAGGAAAAAAATGTGTGAGAGAAGGAAAAAGAGAGCGAGAGAGGGAGAGAGAGAGTGTATGGTGTGCGCATCTATGTTGGATGAGTGGGTGCATGGAAGAGTGCATGAACGATCGAACATTCTGCCCTAAAGCTAGTGTAGAAGTGCATATTCTCACTTAGCAGTTAAAGGAGAACTTTAAGAAGAACTAAATAATAGCCAATTACATAGTTCATTAATGGGTGCTAAAGGGATTCATTGAGACGAGGTGTCATAGACGTGCCATAATCCGGCTGTGAATAACTGGTGGCAAGGCCCGAGTGTAAGACAAAGACTGCTGTTAGAGCTGCGCTGAATCTTAGCCTACGCATCATGCAGTGAGCAATTTGAAACAGCTGAGATTTCCTTTACTTGTGGCTCATCTGTGAGAGGATTTTAGGCCAGGTTCTTTTGATAATTTGCTGATGTGACAGGTACCTTTATAATATTGTTTATCCCATATCGGTAGCAGAAACTACGAGGGACGTTCAAGTCGAACCGAGTCTTTTGATTGTGTAAAATATGTAACGGAACACAGTTAGGAGAGTAAAATCTAGCTTTATTTCGCTATATAATGCCCTGCTACACTAATGCACTCATCCCAGCGTTTCACCAGTCCTTGGATACCATCAAGGTAAACCGTTTTCTCAGTATCCCGGAATCATGATCAGACTTCCCGCTTCATGTTTGAAACTCCTTTAATGGCCCAAACAACCAGGAAACCACTTGTATTGAGGTCAGGACTATATGACGGTTGCGGCAGTAAGCCCCAGCCGAGTACCTGTAAAGTGCAAGTTGTGTTGGTGAACGATTATGTGTAGAGATGCGTCTCTTCTGCAAGTTGGAGACAAGTTATCCGTCAATCCGTCAAAGTGGGCACCGAGCCATCTCGGCCAGGATCGTCATACGGCCTTCTTTAAAATGCTTGTACAATTTGAAATGTTTTCCTTTATGGTGTAGAGTATCTTTACTGTACTGTACTTAAAGTCTCCTATGAATATCACGAGAAACTTCATCTCAAGTCCCGGCTTGTCTAGAATGCCCCTCGTAAATCTTTTGACAGCAACTGTAAAAGTAATGTAAGCTGGCATTAGAACTCATAAACATCCGTTAATATCAGCCTTCTGTCTCTTCTACAGTTCCTCTACCTGCACCGGATGCTCTCAAGATCCTTACCGAGCAAGACCACGTGTTCCTATTTTGGAAGAGCTTGGCGGTCAAGGAGCGGATTTTCAACGAGAGTCGCGTACGAACTCTCCCCTCCCCTCGCCTCCCCTCCCCTCCCATACACACCCCACACTACAATCTCCCTGCAGACTCCTCTCTCCTGCAATGCTAACATTATTTCTGTGTCCGTGATCCACAGGGCTACGAAGTGTCTGTGTATGACAGCATAAGTAACTCTACCACGTCGTTAGGAAACACCACAGAGACCTTCTTCAGGATCAGCAATCTGCTGGTGGGCCACAACTATACATTCTCAGTTCGGGCTTGCTGTTTGATGAACGGCCAGCTCTGTGGCGAAGCCGCCGTGTTGCTGTACGACGAGCTTGGGAGTTCAGGAGCAGGTACACACATCCATACACATACACATGCACACAAACACACCATCCCTGTTTTTGCTGCTTCTTGTTACAGTATGCCATAATGTAGGCTTCAGGATGAACTGTTGAACTTGTAAATGAGCTTAGTAAGAGGTTTGATTCTCTCGACGAAGCATAGCTTGAAACGATGCCAGGGACATAAACAAATGGAATGAATGTTTCATGCGTATTGATTATTTCTTTTTTTTCATGGTTGTTAGGGTCTCACATTTTAGCAGCTCAAATAAAATATCTCCTCTAGTCTTACTGTATGTATACATTAAAAATGAGGTAGTTAGGTTAGATCAATTAGCTTTCTCTTCTTGTGTCTCCCCCTAAATGTTTCCACTAACATTTTGCAAATGTTTAATCGATTATGCAGTTTAGTCAATCTTTTGTTGCCATTTTTTGTCACAATTTTCAAATTATTTAGGTAAACTTAAATTTTTTTTTAATGGTCTAAAATAAATAAATTTCAGCCTCCGAGTGGCGCAGTGGTAAAGTGCTCGCCCTATCATCTGTAACCTCTCACAGCCGGAGGCCTAGAGAGAGCTGATTGGCCGAGCTCTCTCAGAGGGGAGGGATGAGAGGTACTCAGTGCTCCCACATTAATCACGGCTCTACAAACCAATCAGGGGCGTCTGTGAGCTCGTGGAAGCGGAGGGAGCGGATAGCGCTGTCCTCCGAGTGTGTTACTCCACCCCCAACGGTACGTGAGCGAGCAGTTCGAAAAAATGGTCGGTGACATCACGTGGGTCGGAGGAAACACGTGGTAGTCTGAGTCCCTCCCGACTGAATGGTAGTAGAAGCTTAATGTGGGAGCCTCCAGTGACTGGGTGGAATTGGACACGACTAAATTAGGGAGAAAATCTGGGAAAAAATCCCCCAAAAAATAGTAAAATTTATAAAATGAATACATTTCAGGAAATTCAAACTGATAACCGTATGTCGGGGATGCAATGGTCAAAAATTTTACTGAAACAATATCACAACCTGGTCTGTGCTGGGCTGCAACCCGAACCGCAAAAGTGGTTAAAATTCAGCTTAGTTATTTCTCTGGTGATTCACTGATTGTTTTGTGTGTTTACTTGCGTGTCTAAGCATTAGGGTAATGACTGTGTGTACACTATATGTACACATATACTGTTGACACAAGCACTACTGAATGGAATAGAGGCAGTGCTTAACTAATCGATGTGCGTGTTACAGGTCCCAATGACGCAGCTGCGCATTCAGTGCATTCGGGTGACACGGCAGCCGTGGTGGTTCCGGTGCTGTTCGTGCTGCTGCTGTGTGTGTGCGGAGGTCTCGTGGCTCTGTACGTGCGGCATCGCCGCCTGCAGCACAGCTTCACCGCCTTCGCCAACAGCCACTACAACTCGCGCCTTGGCTCGGCTATCTTCTCCTCAGGAGACGAGCTCGGTAAGGATGGTGCACACTCTGCTTCGATTCGATCTCACACACACAAGACGTTTTACATTTTACCTTGTTAGGCATTCAGACATTTGTCTTGAATTTTACAATGCGGTAAATTTGTTCTTGGTCCAAAAGGAGACGATGACGAAGACGACCCCATGATTGGCGGCTTCGCAGACGACGTTCCCATGGTGATAGCATAGTCGCATACTTCGGAGCCACTATGCCCTTTTCCTCCGACTCACCCTCCCCTCTTCTTCTGTTAGTCACACCTCCTTTTTCACATGTATCCCTGCAGTATACCTCCACCCCGACCGGCTGACTCCACCACGCCCTCCTCAATCCCCCCCATCCACCCCCCCCAAACCCC
>JAOVVA010000052.1:11988346-12010944 GCA_028565275.1 Leiocassis micropogon | reverse complement strand
CCCCCATCTGGGATTTCAGGATACAACCGAAGGAAAGGAAAAAAAAAAACAAGAGATATTTTTTAGAGAAAAAAAAATCTACAATGCACTTTTTCGGATGCGTAATAGCTTATTTTTATATACATAATATATCGTTTGTGGGTGACGGACTTAAGAAGAGGAAACAAAAAAATCGGAGCAGAAGCAAGCTGTGAAGAGGTTTGTCAGCTGGGCTCATGGACAGGGAAAAGACCCTACAGTCCCACCAAATCACAAACACACTGGAGCGTTGCATTCGCTTAAAAAGCCTGAATAAGCACCTATCAACTATCCACATGAACATCAAAATTCGAGAAAAAAAAGCAAAACAAAATATATAAATATATATAGATATCAATGTGCAAAGGAAAAAAATGGACCTTGTGTATGGCATTTTTTTTAAAGGAGATTGGTACTTAGGCTGGTGACAGTGAGTTGCACAGAAATCGATTGTTCTATATTCTTTTATCGTGTCACTTTGTCAGTAGACGTGTATATTTGGCCCACGGTACATTGTTAACATTTTGATGTTCTTCAGATCTCCTTTTTTTTTTTTTTTTTTAAACGTGTCTACATATCGCTTCAGCGCCTGTATAGATATGTTCTTTCTGCTTGTGGAAAATGTGAACTCACCTTGTGTTTTACAATATAATTTTTTTTCCCTTACCTTTCAGTCAAATTAGAATGCTGTAAGGCTTTGAAGAACGATTCATAGATTTTTATTTTATTTTTATTTTTTATAAATGTTCCCAAATTATTGGGAATGTTTTAGTCTCCAAAGCTGACATAAGTTCCCCCTTGCTTAAAAAAAACAAAAACAAAAAAAAACAAAAAACAGCAAACCTCCCTGAAATTTGACATGGCGCTTTTTCCACAGTGGCACTGATTTCTATTAAAATTGTTTTCATTTTGTTTTTTTGGTTTTTTTGGTCACACAGAATTTTCTTAAGTAATGGTGAAACTTTTATAATGTTCCCATTCGCTGTCATTTTAAAAGTCTTTTGATGTTCTCAGGGAAGTGTGTGTGTGTATGTATGTGTGTGTGTTAGGGCATGGTACCAGTGTTATCAGCCTGTGTAAATGGTTAGGGTGTTTTTTTGTTTTTCTCTCTCTCTCTCTCTGAGGCGGTCATTCTGCACTGCAGCTTTGTCTTTACACATCATTCAGGACTTTGTTACATCTTGTGCCAAATGTACAAGAAGGACAGAGAGAATATTACAGCATTTTAGCTTGACTGGGATTATTTTGGAATCAGAAAACGTGTTGAATCTCATCGATGTCGGGTATTGCTCGCAAGCTTTGTTCATGAATGTTTTTTTTTTAATGTATTATTTGAGTAAACGTTGAAAGCAATCACACTGATTACAGAGCCCACCTTTATTTCCCCTAAATTCCGACCTGTTCATTTTCATGTGGCAGTCAGTACGAGTGGGCTGATTTATCCGTTTACGTCATGTCTGCCTTCTGTACTTACAATAACTCAGCTGTGATTTCACTTCTTCTTTTTCTTCTTCTTCAACTCCTACCATGTTTTGTGAAGTACGTGTAACCCCGACTGCACTGTTTTCTGTCTCGCCAGTAGACATGACTGCACAGATACACTTTCAGAATCCTATCGAATTTTCAGTTCCTAACTTTTCCACACGCGCCTTATTATAAACAGTTACACTTGTGTCGTCATGTCTAGTCCATGGGAAAAAAAAGACCAAACTACACATAATACATAGCTGCCTGCAACTTAGTGTCAGCTGTATTGTGTTTGTTTCACCGAAGCACCAGGACGAATTCTGAGCCACCGGTCCCTTCAAAAACCATATTTGTCCTCATCACTTAGTAAGTCTTTGTGACTATGTGTGAAATTTGCAATGTTGAAACCCACTGTTTTTTTGTGAAATAGGATGTTTACGTATGCACAGTAAAGACATCCGACACAGCCATGTTTTTATTTGATTTGATTTGATTTGATTTGATTCTGTTTGCCTGTGGAGGGTTTTGCGGACATGAATCTTGTGAAGAGGTACCTTCAGAGGTGTTTGAAGAACCACTTATGCTCAAATAAACACTTTGAAACTGTCGAAACCGGCTCGTCTTGCTCTCAATATGCTTACGTTATTATTTTTTCCCTTCAAAGCTGCTTCGTTTCAACATTTCTAGGCTGCGTCCCAAACCGTATAGTACTCCACCAAATAGTATGTCCAACTCCAGTTTGCGGTGGTGTAGTGTTTTGACGTGCTATTTAGTTATATAGTATGTGGTTTGGGAGGTAGCCTGAAGGCTTTACCCTCGAGGAGTCTGGGGGGCACAATTAAGACATCGAGGGTCATGCAAATTTAGGAAAAATAAGCAGAGAGGGGTGCTGGATAGGAATAAATAAGAGGAAATGCAGCTGTTATTTGTTTCAGCTCATGTTCCTTGTGTTTATTCATGAGGTGGTGCTGCTTTTGGGCTGCAGTTGGACATGTTTACAGAGGGCCAGCCTCCTCCTCCTCCACTACAGCCTGTTCCCAGCTCTGTTTGTTTAAACTCGCCTGCCTTTATTTATTCTCACATGTCACACTCCCACCCGCAGCCCAGACATGGTGGCAGTATGTTAGTAAGACTGTAGCGAGTAGGACGCTTGATGGCTGTCAGGCCGCCATAGCTGAACTGATGGAGACGTGTCAATCAACAGAGCGCTGTAGATCCTGTAATAAATATCCTGTAACATATACTCTTTATAAGGGGGGAAGTGCAGAAATATACAGAAGTGCAGAAGGATAACCGGAGCTTGAATGCGACCGAAATCGGCCCCTTGTGACATCCATCTAATAAAGTATCGCAAATCAGTTAAGCAGGAGACATGAAACTGTTGACAAATAGTTCTCTCTCTTTTTCTTTTCTTTTACAGTGAGATTTCTGTTTGTTTTGTAAGAAAAACCTAATTATGCACGTCCCCTTCAGATGCAAATGAACCTCGTCTGTTAAAACACTCCAAAGCTAAGGGAACCAGCAGAGGTCTCTGATGAGTTTGGCTGTGCCTACAGTACATGTTCACCTTTCCCAGCTGCAGCTTCGCTGTTGGTGGGAAAAGCAGCTCGGCAACAGCAGTGAAAACCGTCATTAGAAACATCTTTAAAAGAGAAAATCCCACTGCTCATAAAATAAAAAAATCAAAAAATCTACTTAAACAAATCAGGCGTAACATTATGAGTAGGTCCCTCTTGTTTTACCAAAACAGCCCTGACGTGTCGAGGTATGGACTCCACCAGATCTCTGAAGGTATGTTGTGGTATTTGGCACCAAGCCATCAGTAGCAGATATACTGCCATCAGCAAATGCTGTTTCAATGAAGGGGTGTGCATGTTTAGGTATGTGTGCTATGTGTCAAAGTACAGTAACATCCACATGCTTTCCAGCAAACATGGATGTAAAATAAAACATGATTCATTCCAGGGTAAAATATCTAAGTATGGATGCTTTGTGGTCCCAAGGGAACTTCAGGAAAAAATGGAAGAAGGTAGACCAGGCTACCTTCCTCCATTGCTCTGTGGTCCAGTTCTGATGCTCATGTACCCACTGTTGGAGCTTTTGGCAGTACACTTGGGTCAGCATGGACAACCTGACTGGTCTACAGCTACAGAAACCATTAGTAAGTTTATCAGCAGTTTGAGCTACACTAGTTCCTCTATTGGATCGAAACACACGGACCTCCCCACCTGCATCAGTGAGCCGTGCTCGTGCATGACCCTGATGCTGGTTAACCGGTTTTCTTTCCTTGGACCAGTTTTGGTAGATTCTGATCATTCCAGATCAGGAATATCCCACAAGAGCTGCAGTTTTGGAGTTGCTCTGACCCAGTCATCTAGCCATACCAATTCGGCTTTTGTCAAAATTGCTCAAATCCTTACCCTTGCACATTTATTTGTTTATATTT
Source organism: Leiocassis micropogon (assembly GCA_028565275.1). Taxonomy (NCBI): domain Eukaryota; kingdom Metazoa; phylum Chordata; class Actinopteri; order Siluriformes; family Bagridae; genus Leiocassis; species Leiocassis micropogon. Next base: position 12,007,013 of record JAOVVA010000052.1, on the reverse strand, counting down.
GTTTTATTTGCTTTTTTTTTTTTTTTGCTTCCAACACATCAACTTAAGGTATAAAATGTTCACTTGCTGCCTAATACATCCCACCCACTTCCAGGTGCCATTATTTTTGCGCTAATCATAATGGTCATAATGTTATGACTGGTCGTTACTTTTTTAGTAGTTTTTCAGACTTGAGTAACTTTAACCACATTGTAGCCTATTTTCCATAACAATATTGAAGCACACTAATCGAATGAATACATAGACACAACTTTTTTATAAATCCAAGCCATAGCTCCAACAGAAAGCTCTTAGTATGTGATGATTGTATGAGCTAAGAAAAGCTGTTTCGAATTCATGGTAGTATGAAATAGTGTTCCACAATATGTGTATTTATGTTTATTCGATATGACAATGACAAAAAAATCTAATCAAAATCAAGATGGAATTCTGGACCATCCAGAAACAATTATCACTCTCGCATTACATTATGATGCTCCACTTACTGATCACACACCTGTTACTCATTTCTATTCATCAGACTCGGAACACACATACAGTTCACTCACGTTTGTGCACTTATCTAATCAGCCAACCATGTGGCAACAGCACAAATCATCATACATAAATGTATAAACGTACAGGTCGAGAGCACCGGTTACTGCTCACATTAAACATTAGCATGTTGAAAAGGTGAGCTCTCAGTGACTCACTGTGACCTGGTTCAAGTATTTGCTACTGATTTCCTGGGATTTTCACACACAACAATCACTTGAGTGTGCACATAATGGTGCCAAAAACAACAACGACGGTGACAACAATAAGAAAAGAATCCTGTCTGCAGGCTGAAACACCTTGTTGGTTTGACAGCTCAAAGAAAAAAAAATCTTTGAATGCGCAGCACAGCAAACCTTGAGGTGGGTGGACTACAAGAGCAGAAGACCATGTCAGGTTCCATGTCGGCTAAGAGCAAGGACCGTCTCAGGTGATTGTCTCATATCATGGGTACCCAAGCTGGACAGGTGAAGACTTCAAGAGATCCACAAGAGGCTAGTCACAATTGCCAGAAGCGAATCAGAGAAAGAAGCAACACATCTACTGCCCTTATTTTCTGATTGTTGAGCAACACATTGTGGAAAAAAAGTTACTGAATAGCCTTCCAATTCTTGTTCATGACTCTGATAGTCTCAATGTTTAAGTCTAGACTGAAAACGTATTCATTAGGAACTCATGGACATGTGTTTTTTGGAAAACTGGTATACTGTATTTAGACGCCATCTTTCCCCACTCTCGTTGATCAGTCAGGTTTGCTGACAGTGGAGTGACTGGTTGCTTTACTGTACTGTACATCCCAGGGAGCCCTTATGTCTGTTTTTCCTTCTGGCTCTTTCTTCTAGTTATGCTGTCATAGTTAATCCCTGGTTGCACTCTGCACAAAATATACATTTGCCTTATACATTATGTGACTGCTAGCATACCTTACTTTAGTCTCAGACTAAAATTCCAATAAACAGTTTATACAGTACCTGAACAGTGGAAGACAGGAAGTGTGCACTTTATATTAACTCGACCACCTTTCTCGTTATGTTTTGTACTTTCAGGCTTATATCACACAGACATCGCACAAACTGATTTGCCGTCATACTGGTTGACATCACCCGAATGAGGATGGTGACCCACATATTTCCATATTTTTCTAAATCTGTAAAGCTGCTTTGTGACGACATTTGTAAAAAAAAAAAAAAAAAAGGAGAGACAAATAAAATTGAATTGAAATTCCCATATCCAGCACAATCTAATGCAATTCCATGACCATTTAACTAGCCCTTTCAACCATTTTCATTGCTTCACACTCACCAATTTTATTTCATTCTCAAGGTGACTGACCCATTGGAGAGGAATCTATCACTTGGTTCACAGATACCCTTTATGTGGTGGTAGGGCCCATAAATCACAAAAAGATCTTATTTATTCTCATTAATACTTCATCATCTATAGTTCCTGGCCCATCCTGGTTACAAAAGCACCACACAACTGTAGAATAGCTGATCACCGTTGTGGTCCTGAACAACCACTGCATGCACATTGGAGTGGCGTAACCCACAAGTGTTCTCTTGATTTAACTTTACCAACTCTTATAAGCCAGGGTCAAATATCAAAATATGGATGCTTTGTGGTCCCAAGGGAACTTCAGTAAAAAAATCTGACCTCTAATTCTTGCAATATAGCCTCTTTTAGAGGGAAGTTTAACAAGGATTTTTTTGTCAGGTATAAAAACCAAAGGTTCTGATGCCACTGTTGTTAAAATATTTACTGACAGATGTTCTACCGCTTGATCTGAGACTAATGTACCACCGCCCTACACACATTGATGTTTTCATTTCTACAGCTTAAAACAGTTTTAAGTGGCTCAAGCTTAGAAGTCTTGAGGCTAGCTGGGGGCACGGTCATAATTCAATTCAATTCAATTCAATTTTATTTGTATAGCGCTTTTAGCAATTGTCATTGCCGCAAAGCAGCTTTACACAATCAAAAGAATTATTTAAGTTTGTATGAAATGTGAATGTGTATGAATCAAAAAGGTCAGTTTGTCCCTGTTACAACCGGTTACATGGAGAAGATCCACATTTCTGCTCCATGCAGACTCACCACTGGTGTCCCACAAGGCTTAGTGTTGGGTCCTCTTTGGTTCTCCCTCTATACTGGTCTTTTGGTAATGTCATATAGTCACTTGGGCTTTTCATACCACTAATATGCTACTGACATGCAAATCATCCTCTCTTTCCCTTCCTCAGTCAAGTGCATTGATCTCGGAGATGTTTGGCAGACATCCTATCATGGATTTGTCATGAATCTTATCTCCCTGGACAACTCTCAGATCTCGGAAAATTCAGACATTTCTATGTGCTTGTTTAAGCTTTTGTAATTTTGTAATAAGCTTTTGGACAACTGCAACTTGCTCTTGGCAGATCTGCCCCGACGCTACATCCAACCTCTGCAACTAATTCCGAATGCAGCTTCATAACTTGCTTTCAAACTCCCCAAGTTCTCACATGCTACGTCAATGCTTTCCCTCTCTACAGGCTTCATATGGCTGTCCACACCAGAATTGAAACACTTATGCTTGTCTACAAGGCCAAAAAATGGACCAGTGCCCATCTAAATTAAAACATATATCACACCCCTCTCCCACACACTCCCTCCGAGCCCATAGCTCTGCTTGATTGGACCCACTATCTCTCAGGATACAAGGAAGGCTCTTTATTCTGGTACCTAGGTTATGGAACAAACTTCACTTGGCTGAACATCTGAATCAGCTTCAAACAAGGACTTAAGAATGATCTCTTCACCAAGTTCTAAAATTGTATCTTTGCTATTTAAATAAATCTTGCCTTATGTGTTTTCATTCTTTACTAACTTTCACTAACAGTGTTTTTGAACGAAGCCAGTCTTAGCGCCTGACTCAGTAAAATAGCATGAGTATCTGTATTTGACAGAAACGTCAATAAACTTTTTTAGAAATTCTTAAATGGATTTACAACCAGCATGATGACTGGGTCTATTGCCTATCAAATATTTGCCTACAGCTTTTCAAATTGTACAGCTAATGTTCCATCTATTTTTCCACTGCTGTATTCCACATAATGTAGACACTGATCATGGAATTGAATTCACCTTTAGAATGTGGTAAACTTATATGGAAAAAAACTGGACATGACAATGACCTTAACATCAGTAGTGTATATCATCCACAATAAAATGGAATGTAACCAATAGCTGAGGAATTCCTAGGAATCCATCAAGTGCATAAACATCATTTGTTCACCAAGTACAGTCTTATGCAAAAGTTTAGGCATCCCTTGATAAATAACAAATTTTGGTCATTTAATTGAAAATTCAAAATCTGTTATTTAACTTTTGCACTAGACTGTACATAAACATCCATTATGTACACTAATTACAAAATTATTCATTAATCATTTCTACAAATGCTTCATATATATATATATATATATATATATATATAAACATTTTAGTGTACATTAAAACATTTTAGTGTGCAACTACACATATATTTGATGACATGTAGGCTACCTAACTAAACTTTTGCCACTAAAAACAAAATTCAAAATGCACCTGCTTTCCTTAATTCCGCTTGTGTTGCCAAAACAGTACTGAAATATGGAGACATGGACTGGAGAAGACATCTGACAGTGTGCTGTACTATCTGCCAGAAGTGGCAGGCAGCTAAGTACATTTACAAATTATGTATATATTTCATGAATCTTTACTTTTCGTGGATACTTTTTACTTTTACTCCACTACATCATACAACAAATATTTATACTCTCTACTTTACTATATTTCTGCATGGCATTGTATTACATAACCAGAGTGGTGCATAGTATTTGAAGTGGTAATATCGTCACTTACTGGCTATTATGCATAACTGCATGATATGCCTTCCCTAATCAAGTAGCAGGTGTTTGAACTCAGAAGTGGAGACGGTTGCAAATAGCAATGAAACAGCATGCTCTTGTAAGCTAATACAAGATCAGTACTTTTGATACATTAGCAAATTCGAGGATAAGTACTTTTGTATTTTTGCTCAAGCAGAATTATAAATGGAGGACTTCTACTTTTACTTGAGTAATATTATCCCTGCTACACTAAAGTACAGGATTTGCATCATTTTCCCTCCTTAGCTAGCTAGCATCTAGACAAATGACAGTAGATCCTTTAATTCTTGGATCAAGAATCCTGGATCGGACTTGTTTGTCCAGCACATCCCACAGATGCTCGATCGGATGAGGCCAATTCAACACCTTGAATTCTTAGTCTTGATTTTTGAGTGTCAGTGTGCTTTATCCTGTTCGAAGAGGCCACCAGCTGAGATGCCCTGTGTGTTCTGACGCCTTTCTATCATAGCCACTAAACTTCAGGCAAGCCAGTCTTGAACCATCCTTTTACAGGCACCACTGCAATGAGATAATCAGTGTCGTTCAGCTGACCTGTCAGTGTTTTTTTTTTAATGTTATTGGTAATCAGTATATTGAGTTTACATTCAACTAAATGGGAACATTTGCTCAAAATATGCGTGTAAAGCATTGCAATTTTGGTAAATTGTTTCATATAATTTGCATTTTCTTGGCTAGCACCTAGTGTGTCATTCATAATTTGAATATCCACTTTACTGATAACATAATTGAGTGTTCTTAAAAAGGCCCCATAGTGTGCAGCACTAAGCAAGACATCTCTCTCCAGAGTGAAGCTCTAAACATTGGGATGTGATTTTATGCCACTCTATGTTTAGAGTCATGGCTGGAGTCTGAACGTTGTATAACTGTTTATATCAACATCTGTATCACTGCTTTCATGAGCCCTGTGTGATCTGGGTATCAGACAAAGTACATGACTCTAGCTGTGCAGTCAGTGCAGGTAAGGTCTTTTTAGATTTATAGCCTCAAAACTGCATTGGGCCAGTTGTATCTAAAGGAGTTTCCTGTGCTAATACACTGTATGACCAGGAAAATTATACTTATGTTAATGTGATGTTCTCCTCTCCCATCACATTTTTCTTGTAAGAATTTTAAAATGTGAGACGTTAATTGCTATTGCTAATTGGTGAACACACCATGAAAAATTTGTAACAGCAGGATGTGGCAGTTATAGAGAAAGCTTGAAGTAGTACATAAATGTCTGCCTAAGGTACACTTTACATACTCAGCAGCCTAAAGTACACATTTCAAAATATTTTAATGATGCCCCACATGGTTATTTCTATTCAAACAATTGTTCCAGTTGAGCAAGTCTAGACTGACTTAAAATGTGTAATAGTAAGCATTAATGTAAGCATTATAGATATACCAGTAGAGGGAGCATCTCTCCATAAACGTTCACAAACACAGACCTGAATCAATCACCCGAACACATCTCGTATAGAGCTTTTAATTTACAGATAAGAAAAATTTAAAGAGATAAGTTGAAACAATGTACATACAGTTTCAACATACAAAAACACTGACATTATAACTTTGATTCTATTTTCAATTACAGTTATTTCTCATATATTTTAAATGTCGCACAATGTGAGCTATTTATGAGATCCACTTACACGACCAGTCAAAAGTTTGCATACACCTTCTAATTCCATGGTCTTTAATGATTTTAATTTTTTTGTACATTGTAAAACAATGCTGAAGGCGTCCAAAATATGCAATATTGTCATTTGATATTGAGATGCTGCTACTTATGTAAATCCTTCATAACGGCTCTAATCTGATGTGCTGTTTGTTAATTGGTGATTTTTGAGGCTGGTATCTCTAAATGAACTTCTTCTCTGCAGCAGAGGTAAGTTTTTGTCTTTGTTCCAGGGAAGGTTTTCATGAGAGCCAGTTTCATCATGGTGCTTGATGGGTTTTGCAAATGCACTCGATAATACTGTTACTGCAAGAACAGCAGAACTTTGATTCTTAAAATAACTGTCTGTTGTTGTTGTTGTTACTTAATTATCTAATGCCATATGTGTTATTTCATAATTTTGAAATAATCAGGTATTGTTTTCGAATGTTGAAAATAAATCATGTCCAAACTTTTGACTGGTACTGTATATGTAGTGAATGGTATGAGCTCATTATACAGTACATAATGAACTTATTAACTTATTAAACATATAATATAATAACATTATGCGGAGAACTGCATACAGAATACCTTCAGTACAAAAGAGTGTACATCCTCTTTGGCATGTGATTAGTAAAAGGGTGAATCTGATTTGCAAGCACATATTCTCACTGTCTAAATCCAGTTAATAATCCACCTTGTCTAATGTGCCCTAAGGCTCTTTACTCAAAACCAAGCTGATCCTGGCTAAAACCTGTCTGCATGCCTTTACCAAGCTGCACAGGATTGCAGAAAGCAGTGATTCATGATATAGCAGCGTTTATGCTCATTTAAAGAAACTAAAACACATTTCCTGTTAAACAAATGGACTTTTGAGTCCATAGCACAATGTTATAGAAGGGGTATACTTATGGTCACGCTATCCGTATCACTTACATGAGGATGGGTTCCATTTGGAGTTTAGTTCCTCTCAAGGTTTCTTCCTAATGTCATCACAGGGAGTTTTTCCTTGCCACCATCACATCACACTTGCCTTGCTCATTAAGGGCAAACTATTAAAAAAAAAATGTATTCTTGCATTTTTTCATTCTGCTTTGTGAAAATGTCCATTGTTGAAAGAACTATGCAAATAAAATCAAATTGAATTGTTAGTTACAAAAAATAAATCCATGTGCATCATTTTCTATTTAGGGAATATTAGTAATTGTGTCTTGTGAACTCTTTTTTCCAGAATATAAGTATATTCAGTGTAAATAGCATTTATATATAACATGTTTGTCAGACGAAGTTCGATAGAATCTTTCAAAGTCCTGAAATTTTGTGAAAAAATTCAAATATAAACGTTTCCATCAACTATGCGATTTTGCCTGAAAACGTTGTTGCAGGTTGTTCTTAACATATGTATAACTGAAGCTATGTAGTTAGCTAATGGATTAAAACCCTTAAAACCTAAGCGCCACACATCTGTGGCGGCAACATAGTATAGGTCAATGGCGATAAAAAAAATTATTTTAAGTGCTTATATGAAAGCCTTGCCAGACCAAACTCCGCATTTGGGATTTCGAATATGTCAGGTAAAACAAAAGTTATCATTACTTTTATATTGTGTAAATTTTACCACTACTGGAATATGGGAATGACATTGCGAATATGTAACATCTTTAAATTATTACTATTACTATTATTACTATTAGTATTATCATGGTCACAGAAACCGCCAAAAACAACCAAAAGACACGTGATCATGTGTATCTGTGCTACTTCTTTGCCCATGTGACCCATGTTTACATTTTTTTTTGCTCAGTCATGTTTGTATAATGAACAAAATTCAGTTCATCATATTGCTAACTTTGTGCTGAAAAAAGCCCTCAGAGAATGCTCTACGTTTTAAGGGCTAATACGTATCATGCAAATAACTAATACAACCTCATATCTGACTGGATGCCTACCCACTTTGTGTTAACTTCTGGAATCTACACTATTCTAACTTAGCATTAGCATTTTTTTTTTTTACGAAAGCATGCTAACTTGGTTACATATAACTCATTAACGTTGGCAAGTTAGCTTAATTTACCTCAGCATGTTTTTTCAAATTAGATGAAGTTCATGCCTACTAGTGAGGCTAATGAGATGCCTGATTCTGTAGAAGTGTTTGCTTACTCCGGCATAATGAAACATTTTACTGATGTAGGGCCTGAGGCGCTCATTCTCACCTTTGACACTGCAGGCATGTACCTTATCCATCTTCAGGAACACATTGATAGTTATTTTATACAGCATTAGAAAGTCACCTTAGATGATGAATTGGCAAGGTTTTAATAGTTTTCCCCCCCTACATTGATTAACTTGATGCTAAATGTAAATGATAGGATGCTAAACTAAAATGATTTGATGCTAAAGCATCCAGCAGAAAGAGTAGAAGAGTGTTATGTGTTTTCTTTTTCCTGTAAATGCTGTTGAGTAAGGGTACAAACATTAGATTTTACTTATAAACTAATAAAGTATTATTGACCAAAAATAATCATTAATTAGAGCATCAAATAAGACTTAAAGGTCCTATATTTTACTTTTTCTCTATCAAGTTAAAATAAGCCTCAGAGGATCAGTCAAAGTGTATCTGGTAATTCTCCATCCTATGATGCATTTTATACCCCTTCTCCCTCGGTTTCACCCCTCTTCCAAACGTGCCATTTCAGTGTCTATGTAAATGAGCTACTGCTGAGCCATGTCTCGCCAGAAAACATCAGAGGTGAGGGGAGAGCATCTCCTTATATGATGTCACGCTATTGGGAAAATCGATTTGGCTTGCTTAAGCTGCAGCCAATCCAAAAATAAAAGGCTGTTTTTTGTTTGTACACACTGTAGACACCCATTTGAACGTCAAAAAATAACTAAAATGTGAATTTTGCATAATGGGTCCACTTTATTACTTTTCCACTGCGGTATTAATAGAGTATGATGACTGACAGTTCTTCTATCACCTTTTCTGACTTCAGCTGCACAAATGACAAGCTATAGTGTTTATGACCATTCCATTTGCGTCCAATTGGTAGTAAAAATAACTTCGCCTGTCTGTCTGTTGCAGACACTGTTTGATCAGTACATGTATACGGCATCAGGCAGAATGTCACATCTCAATGAGCGTCTGAACATGAGAAATCTCATTCCATTCATTTAGCTCCAATGTCACAGCCAATCCTCACCCACCCACACAAACATACGCACTGTGGAAAGTGCGGCATGGAAAAGGGGTGTGCGGTTGTGTAATCAGCCGGCAGAACAGCAGGGTCAGCCCACATTACTCCTCCACATGAGCAGCTTCCTGACCCTCTGATCACTGCAAGGGCAGAGGTCAACTAGCTAGTGACTGCATGAAGTCAAGGGCAAGTTTGCCAGCCCAAGAGGGAGGCTTTAAACCAAGAGTGGCAGTGTAGTCGAAAAATCGTCTGTTTAACTGTAACCTTTCAAGCATTTGAGTCTGATTACATGGATGACTTTGTGTTTTTGCAGGTGGTGACAGTTTGTATACATTCCTAAAATGTAGCTGCTGATTTACTTTGAAGTGAAAATTCCGTGTTTTTTCGGCGAACTCAAGTAGTCATATCAGTCAATGGATGTTAATGAAGAGGTCTTGAAACAGCAGACTGGATAGAAAACAGGTACCTTGATTAAGCTTAAGGTCTATTTGGTTTGGAAAAAGACCTCAATGTTTTGCCAGTCTTCAACTGTCTAGTTTCTGTGAACCTGTGCCCGCTGTAGCCTCGGATTCCTGTTCTTGGCTGATAGGACTGGAAACCAGTGTAGACCTCTACTGTTGTAGCGCTCTTGCCTCAAGTTTCGACATGTTCTCGGATGCTTGTACAGAAGGGTTATTTGAGTAACCATAACCTTCCTGTCAAGTCGAACAAACCTGGTCATTGTCCTCTGACCTCTCTTATCAGCAAGCCATTTTATCAGCAGAACCGGGTGTTTGTTGTTGTTGTTTTTTGGTACCATTGCTGTAAACTCTAGAGACAGTTATGCATTAACGTCTCAGGAGATTTCTGAGAACATTTTCTGAAAATACTCAAAGCAGCCAGTTTAGCACCAGTGCCTTTGGTAAATCCAGTCAAATCCACTGAGATCACATTTTTCTCAGTTCTGTTGTTTGACGTGAACAATAACTGAAACACTTGTAGCTACATGATTTTACGTGCTGTGCACTCACCTTACGATTTGATAATTGCATGAATATGCCGGTGTACACAAATCTCACTTGTGCAGACAGATTTAGTTCTTTCCAATATTCCTGGAAAAATGGTCTTTAAATGTCTGTAAAATCTCGAGAGAAAGCCATTCTCATTTTTATTGGACAAACATGCATGTCCTTGTAGCCAGTGAAAGAGAATGGTGCTGCTCCTCTCCTAGCAACAGGACCCTTTAGCATTGTGATACGGAGAGCTGACACCCCAAATATTACGTCATGAATAAAGGGAAATTAACAGTTCCCCAGAAGGGAGGTATCACATTAGCCCCCGGATCCTTCTCTCCTGCATTTCTTCTTTTCAGTCCTGATAACTCTCATTGATTTTGGACAGTTCATGTTAGAGACAGCTCACTAGCCTACAAAACAGTACTGTCAATGCAGATGGCTGATCGGGCATCAATCAACACTTTATGTTTGGGAAAGAAAAAAAAACCTTTAAAACCTTTGACACGCAACTGAGACTGCTATATTGTCATTTATTTCATTTTTATTGAATAAGTAAAGACAGATTGGTTTGCATCTTTTTAGCAAGTTTCCATTGAAATGGCTTTTTTCGGGCCTCTCAAACATATGGCATGCTTTGCCAGCAAGCACAAAGCCTCTCTGTCTCTCGTTACACATGGCCCCGCTCAGGTTGCTATGTTTAGCTTTAGAGAGGTGTCACTGTGTCTCCGTCAGCACCAGCCAAATGGCCACACACAAACATATAAACACTAGGCGCAGTTGAGCTGGTTTACCAACCCCTCACCCATTTCTTGGAGCAAGTACAAGACCAATGCTAAGAAGCAGTGGAGATATCCCAATCCTCTTGGGATGGTCCTCATCAGGGCTGTAAGACCACGGCCTCACCGAGCTTTCAAGTCCTTCTGTGAAATATAACTTCGTTACTGAGACCCAAGAGCAACAGATGGATGCTGGGGCATCGAGACGCTGCACGATTTTGCTGGGGTTTGAGTTTAAAGCAGATATAATCAGATTCCAGGCCCGTGGAAGAGCAAAGATTCAAACGTTGTGAACTCGAGTCAAGTCAACATGTCCAGCTGTCGCTAAACTGCTTCTTTGCCAGGAACTCACAGTGTACATACATGTTCACAAATAGGATTTAGGGTGATTTCGAGATGAAAGAGCTCAACAATTGTGTCTGGTTCTTGGTGCAATCTGCTGAGCGAGGAAAACATTGTGCCAGTGTGGTATTATGTGTGAGAAAGACAAACTGGCTTTTCAGAATCTCAGGCCTCAAACAGCTAAACAAAGGAAGAGGATGGTAAGCTTATTGGTTCCCCTCATTTAAAAGGGCTACATATCCTCAACTAACCAGCCAGACAAATGTAGTTCCTTTGCTTTTCAAGGATTCCGTCAAACCGTATTTAGCTGCTACTTTCTTCATGTGGGTTTAGTTTCAACATTTTTTTTTTATTAATTGTAAATATTTACAGAGTAGTGTTGGCAGACATGGGTATAGTTTGCACCTTTTTAACACACCAGGATAAGACGAAGCAAAGTGCCAAAATATCCCACATCCCACATACTCTTAGCTTTTCAGTTCCCATATTTGAGATTCTTCAGCAGCCATGAGATTTATGTGCGGTAAATTTATCACTCTTGATTCTTCCTTTTTGACTGTATCTTCCCCCCAAATTAGTTTTCATTCATAACATTTATAACTACATATATTTTCTCATATTTTAAACATTGCGGCCTAAGAGCAGTGTTGGGTGTAATGCATTACAAAGTAACGTGTTAGAGTAACGCGTTAGAGTACTTGGATGACTTTTTTGATGTAATGAGTAATCTAACGTGTTAGGTCCGCCATTTAAGTAATCAGTTATTTAGTTATTTTTTCAAAAATGTATGGAATGATGGAAACCTAATCACAGCGCCAAAACTCCCGATGAATCATGATGAACCGTACTTATGGCCACCGCGCGAAATCGCGTAGGTGAGATAGGGGTATTAGTAGTTAACAGATTATGGGCCGAACTTCGCTGAGTGATGATGGTAGAATAATTATAAAGGTCTTGACTAAAACAACATGCATGAGGAGTCACAAAGGAGTTTTCATTTTCTGCAATAGAAAAGTACTTAAACTAGTTACTTTTATCAGAAACTGTTTTTTTTATCAGTAACTGATTACTTTTTAAAGACAGTAATTTTGTAATGTAATTAGTTACTTTAAAAAGTAACATCCCCCAACACAGGCGGCATGGTGGTGTAGTGGTTAGCACTGTCGCCTTGCACCTCCAGGGTCCGGGTTCGATTCCCGGCCAGGCTCTGTGTGCATGGAGTTTGCATGTTCTCCCCGTGCTTGGTGGGTTTCCTCCGGGTACTCCGGTTTCCTCCCACAGTCCAAAGATATGCAGGTTAGGCTAATTGGCGTTCCCAAATTGCCCATAGTGTGTGTGTCCTGCGATGGATTGGCACCCTGTCCAGGGTGTACCCCGCCTTGTGCCCTAAGCCTCCTGGGATTGGCTCCAGGTCCCCGCGACCCTAAATACAGGATAAAGCGGTATAGCAGATAAGTGAGTGATTCCCCAACACTTAGTAAGAGTAGTGACAAGTTTGTTACTTTTCATAGAGTTTAGAGTGCATTTAGACGTAGCAATGCGATACGTATGTAAGCAATATAAATTCCACAAAGTGTTAACAGCATGTTTGTTGTTGCTCCTGTTAAGGAAATTAATCCCATCCAGTTATTGAATGCGACTGTATTTACAGAACCGAGAGTAGGGAAAGGAAAACCGTTGCTAACCCGTTTGAATGAAAAGGCATAGCGACTTTGGTCTTGATGATAGCGATGGAGTAATGGGGGCGATCCGTGGTGGCGGGGAGTGGGGGCATTTTACCGCATAACACCTGTTAAGTTGCTTATACGTCCAGGAGCCGTTCAAACTTGTTTACATTGGTGGAAAGCCAAGCGAAGCGAGTACACAGATTTTTGTGCAAGATTTAGTGAGAACATGGCGCCATGAATCCCAAGTATGTTAGCAAGGACGGTAGCAAGAAGAAAAGAGAGCCGCTTTCAGTTTCGTTTTTAAAGTAGCCGATGCCAAGAGGAAACATAAATTCTTATTTCATATTTCACATGTCTTTTTAAATTTTTTTTGCTTGGTTTTATATGTAAAAATATAATTATAGTGTTGGTAATTGGTAATATTGGTAATATTTTTTGGGTGGGTGGAACTGACTATCTGCATTTACTGTACATTATTTCCTATGGAAAAATGAGTTAAAAAATCACCTCCGGAACGGATTAAATTTGTATGATGAGGTACCACTGTAACACATTCAGTAAGCTCTATGTTAAGTAAAAAAAAAAAAAAACATGTGACACTCTATAGTCTTTTTATTTTTTATTTTTTGATAAATGTAAAACATTCATTCATTCATTGTTTCAACTTTACTAACCACTCTATGCCACTTTGGCCACAGGATGGCTTTTAGTGTCAGACAGGGTACGTTAAATATTCTGGTCTCTTTCACTCACAACATTCTTTAGGATGTGACCACCAAACAAAACAAATCCAGTGAGTGGCAGTTCTGCACATGGAATTACCCTGTTGATAAGAGAGATCAGAGGGGAAAGGCCTGACCGGTTCAAGCTCACCAAATAGTAACAGTTATTTAAATAAGCACTCTTTACAACCATAGTGAGCAGAGACGCATCTGAGAACACACATCATGTCCAACTTGGCTGTGGTGTTCTATATCAGCAGACGGGCACATGAAGTTCTCCCACTGGCTGCCAAGAACATGAATCTGAGGCTACAGTGGGCACAGAATCCCCTAAACTGGACAGGTGGAAAAGATTGGAAAAGAATCGCATGGCTTGTGTTTAATTTAGTCATTTAGTTGAACTTCCACTCACCATTCTATGTACGTACATTTCAAAGACTGTTGTGGTTAAAAATCCCAGGAGTTCAGCAGTTTATGACATATACAAGTCAAAGTGATTAAGATCTCATTATTCCCAATTTTGATGTTTGATCATTGATCATTACCTCATGCTCTGGACATGTATTAGAATTTTTAATGCATTGCACAGCTTCTACACGTCTTGATTGGTTATGGTTTCCCATAATCACAGTGCGGTTACCTGGCTGTGTGTGATAATGGCACGTTTAACATGGATAATAACATGACTGAGGAAACATCATCAAAGATTCTAGATTTAAGCTTGGATAAAACCAACGTTGTGTGCTTCGCTACCTTCAAGGCAAACCGTGGCTCTAGCAGCTAAGGCTCTAGGTTTTTGATTGGAACATCTGGGTCCAAACCCCAGTGTCACTGGGTTGCCACACCCCATATTACCCTATCACTACATGCAGTGCTGGCAACTAATGTTTAAGATATTATAAAACTGCATAATCTGTTTCCTCTAACCAATTTGACATGCATTTCTCTATTCCAACATTGCACGTTTAAAAAACAAATAAATCTGAGTATTTTAAAATTGTGATTAATCTAGACTATGATTGACTAGACAAAAATTTTTACGTAATTACGTCAATACGTAAATGTGATGCTGTCATGTCAATACGGAATGTTGAATAAATGGACTGAGGAATTAAAGCAGTTCTAAAGACAAAAGGGGGTCCATCACAGTACTAGCAAGGTATTCCTAATGAAGTGGCCAGTGAGCGTAGGTGATTCTTATACTCTCACTCACTCATCGTCTATACCACTTTATCCGCTTTATGTGGATATCCCAGGAGACTTAAGGCACGGGGCAGGGTACACCCTGGACAGGGTGCCAATCCATCACAGGGCACACACACATACTGTATACTCACTCATTCACACACTATGGGTAATTTGGGAACACCAATTCCCCCCGAGAAAACCCACCAAGCACGGGGAGAACATGCAAACTGCATGCACACAGAGACAGGAATTGAGCCTGGCTGGGAATCGAACCCGGACCCTGGAGGTACAAGGCGACAGTTCTAACCTCTACACCACCATGCCGCCGGTGTTCTTTATAATATGATTAAAAAAAATATATTTACATAAAATAAAGGTTTTTCAAATAATTTGTTTTATTATTTAGATATTATGTTAAAAATGTACATAAATAAATGTTAAATTAACTCATATGAGATCATTCCTAGCATTATGACAATAATTTATATTATAAAATGAACACAATCTCTCTAGAACATCAGAGGTCACATTAAAATGCTCTTAAATATTTCCTGTATGTATAATCAGCCATTATTTCTCAAGGGTACCTGCAGCCCCTGAGGATGCTTGTTTGCTCTCAGCCTCGGCACTGTCTGTCAGTGCAGAGTCGTGGTGGCGCCTGGCTCAGATCCACTACTGCTGCCAGGGACAGTGCAGATATTGTCATTTCCTCTCTGAATGAATTTCACCCCCCCTGGTCACCCCGCCTGCTCCAGCACATAGCACCCTCTTCACATAAAAGCCACGTTTGTTTTGACCCTTGCGGCACGGATGGCCATTGTTCTTCAGCAACTGTTAATATCCATCACAAATCTGCTTATTTTCAAATTCCATCAGAACTGCCACACAAAGGGATGGCTATTGCACAGAGCATAGACTCGGGCACGGAGCAGGCGCGGAGAAAGGAGGAGAATGCACACTCGATCTTGTCGTGGTGCAACTCTGCGAGCATGACAATGGTGGCAGTGTGCAGCAGCGGTGTGATTGATAAGGATCATGTTCTGTACAAGGGGGGCTGGGTTCGTCTCTATCGCGGATGAGCCGAGGGTTAAATTCGGACTTCACCTAACCAGATTTCAGCTCTGGATCTTGCCATCTGTAGAAGGTCATAGCTCTGATACGAAAGAGCCATGCCGATGCGAAGCCACCCATGATGATGGTTTATGTCTGAGCTTGCAGCCTTATCGGTTTCTAATAGAATATCTACAGTATATCTGTATCATCCAGAAAACGGCTCCTCTATGACACTCAGTTCTCTAGCTTTCCATCTAACATTCTGCAGTGAAATTCCACGGTCATGGAAAGAGTTTAGATTGTTATTGTGTATCTTGGATCTAAAAGTCAATGTTACAGAAATGCATGCCACCTCGCAATAGCTTCAATGGAATAAAATGATTAGATCTGTAAGCTTTGGTGCATGAAAGATGACAGAATGAGAGCTGGCATCTGGGTCTCTTCTCGGTGCTGCCATTCAATCTAGTGCAGTTTCAATTCTCTTTTATGTGGATGCCGCTTTTTATAATAACAAAAGCAGCTTCACAGAAATCTAGTTGCAGATTTAGATTGAGCGAGCCAGAGGTGACAGCGTTTTGAATAAAATCCCTGAGAAGACATGAGAAAGAAACCTTGAGAGGAGAAGACCAGATATAAAAAAAAAATAATAATAAAAACCTCTGATTGTCAATGGATAGTGGGATTATAAATAAACATACCAGTACTGTACAGTATGTCGTATTAGTATGAACAGCATAGTTTGTATGATCACAGCAGTTGGTCTTAAGTACCGGGTGAGATTATACCCTAAGGAAAGGGTGAGATCTGATCACCCATTCAGACTGAGAGTTGCCACATGAATGCATGTAAAGTGGTACTAAAAGTCTCTTGGACATGCCAGATCTGTTGTGAATTCCTTGAGATGGTCACATGCGGAATTTTCTTTGTTAAAGAGGACACTGTTTTAACATTAGACCAGATGCCAGTTCTTTCTCGAAGTCATGAAACATCAATCTGGAGGCACTGCTCCCAAAAGTCAACCCATTAATCTCCCCAATCTTTCAAGGGAAACAATCTCACACTTAACTGAAAATTTTGCATGAGCTGAATAAAATGCTGCCCCTACATATATACCACTAACTGTTCAACTTTCTAATGAACAGAACAGTCTGCAAATAATGGTGAGCATTCATAGACAGCAAGGTGTCTCCAGTCCGGGGAATGCTAATCAGTGTTCTAGTTCTCGAAGAACACTTTGCAGCAGTGTGTGCAGAACATCCAATTACTCGAGGTAAAAAAGCACTGTATATCCTGAAGTGTAAACAGAGAGTCTCATGGCCCTGTCCCGATGGATTTTGCCCTCCCTCTCTAACCTCATGATTAGTCCTGTCTCTGGCAGTGCACCTGATAACGGCTCACCTTCTGTAGCAGGCTCTTACTGTAGACAGACTCCTACAAAGCTTCTGTTATCTTTTATCTTTCTAGCCTTGCTTGTTTAATGGATTGGCTTACGAAGTGAACAAAGCTACTTGAATCTCCTCCCCTTTCCTTTATCCCTACTTATCATTCGTTCATGGAAAGCAGTCTTAAGACCTGATAGTTTATAAACTGTCTGGAGAGGAGCAAGTTTTGATACTAGCTTAAGCATACAATACTTTTTATGATTTTTTTCTTTTTTTTTTTTTTTTAGATAAGACTCCCTTTCGCATTATTTCCACTGCTTATCTGTTCAGTTCTTCAGGAAATGGTCATTATAATGTGTAGTTATTTTTTTGGACTTATTATTAGGTCAGTTCCAAGGGCCAGTGGTGACTCAGGCAGGTTCGGGAATTAGAGTCTCGCCACCGCCAGGTCACGACTGTGGGGTCCTTTGGTCAAGACCCTTAATTCTATGCCCCATACAACCCAGCCACTGTATGCAGTGCAACTCCCAAGCCTGCTTAGAAAAAGGGGAGGGTTGCAGCATTAAGGGCATCCAGCATAAAACCTGTGCCAGATCAAATGATTTTATGTGGCCCAACCCCTATGATGAAAAGAAACGAAGCTCAAGAAAAAAAATAATGATTAAGTCCGTTCCCCTCCTGCATGGAAGGTGGCCGTGTTTAATCATACCCAGTGGTTTATTTAAATCAAATGTTCTGTTCCCTGTGTTTATGACAGTAAATGCTTCCTTTTAGTAGCTTTAATGTCTGGTAGTAAAGATTTCTGTTGACGCTTATCTAAAGGCAGGTTTTTTTTTGGGATGGTGAATCTGAATAAAGGGGCAACTCAGTAACAAAAGAATATTTGTGTTCATTTTCATAAACCAAAGGTAATAGCATTTTGTAGGCACGCATTAGGCATGTATGGCAATTGTGTGTCTATTGTGGCCAAGTGGCAACTAGCCATTGCAAGTTTTGAACAGCACCAAGAAACTGAGCCACAAGCATGTGCTCAGTTTGGACTTTTTCTGGACTGCAATAAATACTCTCGCTCCACTCTTGCTCCATCTTGGTTAAAATGCTTTCAAACATAAATACAGTATGTACTGCCTGACCAAAAAGAAAGAAGAAAATTTCATGCCATGTCAAACAGGTCACATTATTGGGATGCATCAAGCAAAGAAAACAACTAAGGAGATTTGAAATTACTGGAACTGGGTTAGGA
>JAOVVA010000052.1:11965437-11988246 GCA_028565275.1 Leiocassis micropogon | reverse complement strand
AGTGTTGAACCATCAACTATGTGGAAGAACTGTGGTCAGAAAATAGTCATACTGTAAATGGAAATCACTTAAAGTTGCAGGGTACAAAAAAAAAATCAATAGTGAAAACAATTTAGCTTAGCACAAGGTCTAAACAGCCGTTTGGCCAAAAGTTAACCACTTGTTAGTGGATTCTTTCTTTCTGATTTCTAATCAGAAAAAAAGGTTTTAATTCAGAATCACTTGCTACAGGAGGATTGGCCTCACATTTTTAGCCTAAAGATCGGCATGATGCTGTGGATGGTATCCCATGGACACACATAAGATACATATGGTTTCACTTGGATAATACAAAAACTTATTGATTATTTAGTAGATAACCTAAAAAGCATACCCAATATGACCCTTATGCTTAGGTCTTTGGTGATGCTTAGGACCCTGATGCAGGTCGTTTCAACACGCTCAGTACTTGGGTATCGGCCAGAAGTGATCTGCTCCATTTTGAGTCTGGTTTCCCTAAAGGTTTCTTGTGTTTTATACCTCTGGTCTAAATTAAAATCTAGGCTAGATCCAGTTTTCTGCAAAGCTCCATTACAATAACGTCCATTGTTAAAAGTGCTATATAAATTAAAACAAAGTGAACTGAATGGAATGCACACTAGATGATGTGGGCCATCATTTGGTCATAACCCCTTTTGGTAAGGTGTCTAAAGTAATTCTTTACAACACAGGGTTCCAATCGTGGTCCTGGAGTGCCCCCTGTCCACTTCCCAACACACCCGATTTAACTAATCAGCCCTTCAGGGTTAAATTGTGTGGGTTTAAGAAACCAGTTCCCTGCAAGGAGTGGGGCTTGAGATTCATTCATTCATTCATTCATTCATTCATTCATCCATCCATCCATCTTTGGTAAGAGCTTGATCCTGGTCATGGTAGCTCAAGAGTCTATCATGGGAATACTGCGCACTAGACAGGAATACACCCTGGACTGACCTTTCTTTGTTATGACGAGTGAGGTCTGATGAATTAAAAAAAAGAAAAAGAAAAGACAACTGCCAACAATAACTTTATTTAACATTTCCTTTCCCTAGTTGTTTTATTTTTGTTCATTGTTTACTCCAGATTTGTACTCTATCTTCAGCAAACACAGTATGAGTCATTCACAATGGTTATGAATAAAACAGCCTGTCCTGCATCAGAGGCTGATCCGCTTATTATCTGTAGTGCAGTGGCAGTGAATGACGAGACTCTTTGTAGGAAGCTCTGTTTGCTGTAAGACCATTTCCGCAATTAATACAAACTCAATGGTGTTCTTTGTATAGCTGAAACCTCAAATAAAAATACAGATAGAGTATGTTCGCTACACAGACTGAGGGTGTCTTCACACTTGTGCTCCAGTATGAACTCGCAGCTCGGTGGTGCTGCTCGCTGCACTGCATGTAATGGGGGGAAAAGGCAGCAAGGGGCCAGGTGTTGCTAGATTTGGCTTCTCAATGTCGTTGGTGATGTGAAAGGACAAAGGCAGTATTGAGGGCCCAGGCAGTGGGCTGGGAGCAGTCGGATAGTTTTACAGAAAAGCCAGTGTTTGTGCCAAGCCTGCACTCATACACAACAGACACTGTGTTCTGCTGCTCCGCTCCCAGCTTTGTCCCTATGCACCCACCTCCCCCACTTTTTTTTTTTTTTTTTTTGTTTCAGAACAGGTAGCAATAGCACTTGCATCTAGGGTGCAGATGAGAAAGCTAGATAGCTGACTGTTAAGAACATGGTTTGGCATTCTAGACTACCTCTTAACAATCCACACAAAGACACGGAGCCAGTGGGAAACATGATAAAGCAATGCACCATCCCGTGCACGGAGCAGACCAACCATCGACGTCCCTCCTTCCCATCCATCCTCCCTCCCTCCAGATCTTGGGAATTCTCGCTCCAGCAGATATCGTTTGTCTGTGTACACTTACCTGCTGTGAATGCATATCAAAGCTCTCACATCTCCTTAAAAAGCAGAGCCTGATTTTGTGTAAAGCTTTTTAATGATATGCAGCATGTTCGACAACTCACCTAAATTGAGTGAATGATTTTTGATTTGGGAATGTCCCTTTTTTGATCGATTAAAGTGCTTTCTCTAACTAGAACTGAGAACATATCGTTAATGAGTCTGAGAGGGACAGCGATTATACCATATGCGTAAAAATCAGCACCATCCAAAAGAGGAAACGAACGAAGCCACGCCAAGGCAGATATTCACACCCACCCCATCCTCTTCTACCCGGACTCCGTGTGTGTGTGTGTGTGCTTGGTTATGTGCGGCTGGTTTGATTCTCACAGGGGTGTGAACTGCCTGCTGCATGAAAACGGAGAAAGATGACACTGATGTGATAATGAGGCCCAGCCCAGTGGCCTAGACAAACAGCTTGTCTTTGCCCAAATGACACGCCGTCAGGAAGCCGGCAGAGGTGGTGCGGTTCTCGTGGTGCCCGGAGCTGTGAGTCGTGCATTCTGCCTGTGTCTCATTAGTGGCCATGGGCCTCAGTGGAGCTCTCTGCAACCTTCCCCCTCACACACTGCCCTTCCAGCAGGTTCTGCCTTCATCCAGTCCCCTACATGGGCTCTGTATTAAAGCGCTGCAAACAATGTCCCGAAATGTCAAGTCAGCAGCACAACAAGCTGGTCTTCACATATGAGTGTAAGAGGCATGCAGTGAGAGATCGAACACAAGAAAAGGCAGCAATTCTTCCTGGAACCCTCATTTGCAAGTGTCTTAGTAGAGAATATGTAATAGTTAGTATGTTGGAAGAATGTGCTTGTGTGTGCTCATTGAGGTGTAACGAAAGGTAGTGCTGGGTAGGTGGTAGCACATCCAAAACAAGTGCATCATTTAAAAAGTGTCTGTTATCCTGCCTGAGGTGGTCAGGAAACGGGGGAAAAAAATGCAAGTTGTTTTCTGTTCTGAAAGGTGTAAGGATATTATTCATTAGTTTTTCTTTCTCTTTCTGCCTGAAGCATCATGATGCTTTGACCAGGCATACTAGCATCCGAGATGATACACAGACTATGTAATGCCGTCAACACACTGATTGACTATGCACATGAATTCTGATGACTTTTTTTTTTTTTTTTTAAATATTCCACCCCACTATGTGCCCTCAGATTTCACACTGCAACATTAACGAGAGCTGACACAGGGGATTAGTAGCAGACAGCTGGAATGCCCGACCCTTTTGTGCTACGTGAATCTCAGCCAAAAGCCTTCTTACCAAGGCCAAAAGAGACCTGGGAAAAAGACTTCTCCTTGGAAATAAACACAAGACTGGCCAAAGGGAAGGAATGTGCCACCAACGGACAAAACAAGTCGGGGACTGCGCGGTGATTAGACAGAAGACATTGTCTAGGAGCTGCAACCTGTAGATCTCCATTTAGATTTTCCTCTCCTCGTTCAGTTAATGTCACCTTTAGGATGCTGAAGTGAAACTCTGTAAGGAAAGAGTCCATGTCCCATGTACATATGCTAGCACTGGACACTTGAAACTAACACTGTGAAGAAAATTGTAAAACGACCAGGTGATGCTTGTTTAATTTTCAGCTGATGCTTTTCTGCTCAGCATGGTTGTAAAGAGTAGCTTATGGAGTTAACATAGTCTTTGTCAAATCAGCCTGTTTATTATGTCTCATCATTCTGTGTAGATAGCGATTCTCGTGAAATACTCAAACCAGCTATTCTGTCACACACGCACACACACACACACACACACAAAACATGCCATAGTCTAGATCACATTTTTCGTTTTATTCTGATGTTCAATGTGAACTTTACTATATCCTTTACCTGAACTGTGCAGAGTATTGAGCAGTACCTTTTGTATTTTGCATGCTAAAGCAATAATGTAAGAAAGAAAAATGTTGGCCATTCCATGTTGAAAAAAAACCAACATATTGTTAAAAACATCTTTTGTGAATAATTCTGAGACATTTCCAATCATTATGCAATTGATTTCTGAAATAATTAGCCCATTTATCTGACTACTCCCATAGTGTACATAGACTAATAATAATTAGCTATATTGACTTCCAGAAATTCTGTCAATCTTAGAATGTTAATTATGCAAAATGTAAAGTAATTATGGAGAATAAACTCATAATAAGGTATGGGCTTTTAAAACGCTAAACACTTGAGAGATGGGGATGATTTAATAAATATATATTATATAAATATATATTAATTATATAAATAAATATATAGCCTCACTGCCTGAACTTAAATAGCAACTGTACATTTGGTGATGCAATTAAACAATACTGAATATAAAATTTTAAACAAATAAATATGATCCGCATATTAGCATAAGTCCTTTGTGCTTATCAAAAAGAAAATTTGCTTTAGGTGCTTTGACTCTTTGTGGAAATGACAGGGAAATGATGTTACAGGGATTTGATGGCATTGCAGCAGCTTGGTGAGTGTTTCTATGGTAACTCATGAGTCTGGTCACGCCTCATTAGAGGACACAGCATTTTCGCGTAGCCCAGATAGTTCCGGAATCTACTCTCTCCATGCTAATTGCCTTCGGATACCATTGGCTCGCCGCGCACAGCAGTGTCACACTCCCCGATGAGACTCTATCTGACGGCAAACGTTCAACCTTTCACGGCACAGACAGTGTTTGTAAGGATCAGGCAGTTCTGTCCCTCGGATAATTACTGAGCACTTCCTCTTCTGTGGACTTCCTAAGAAATCATGCCCAAACATGATAAACTCATAAAATCGTATTTTTAGGAACACCTCTGTGTTTAGGGTCACAGGTGCATTTGAGTTGCACTTTAATGTGATCTGTTTAATTGTTTTACCTGAGCTAAGAACTGTGGAAATGTCAAATATCTGATGGCACTGGACTTAAATTGTAAAGAGTGGCTTCTTCACACATGAATCAGCCAAAACACTTTTCTGAATTGAAGGACTAATTAAAAGAAAATATTACTTACAAAAAAAAAAAGATTCATAAAGCTGTGATCAGTACGGATATAATGTGACATTGTTAATCAGAGATGTTGCTAATTTAATCATTTTCATTAGCTTTTTATTAATAAATATGTATCTTTTTAGTAATCAGACTGTAACCATGGGTCATATTTTTGAAAACTTTGAATTAACTAAAGTGGAAAAAAAAAGCAAGTACAACTTTAGGAAAATGATTTACTGACTGTTAATCAAACTAATTGAAACTGTTGATATAAAACGTACAGAGCACCAGAGTATAGCCATATACAATATAATATAGAATTAATTCGCTCATTTTATTAAAGATGTGCACAATTTAATTAAATAAGTAAATTAACTACAAAAGATCTCACACCATATTTTTGTCAGCATTTAAATTGTAATTATTTATTGATTTTGGATTTAAATTTAGTAAAGTGAGCACCAGGTAGTAAAATAAGTGAACAAATTACAAATAAATATGATGTGACCGTTCCAGGACTTGTCCACACACCCAAATTTCAGGTTTTTGTGAGACAGAAATTATATTAAGATCATATTTCTTCTACTTTTAATGTTATACATTGGGCAACACAATTCATGTGAAATGCAAAAGCATTTCATTTATGTATAAAAAAAATAAAAAAGTACAATAACCAGGTTGCAAAAGTGTATGCATACTCTTAAATGGGACATGCAACTTTGCTCAAAATTAACCAATTATACAAAACTTGTGTTCAAAAGTGATGCTGATTAACACCAAGTAAAGATCAGCTGTTTCTGTAGAATCTTAGTTTTCATCTAACATTCATCCATGGTTTCCAAAGAGCTTATAAAGCATCTAGAAGATTATATTGGTGAAAGGTATCGATCAGGAGAAGGGTACGAAAGGATATCCGAAACGTTATGGAACTCTGGGAAAGCCTTTGTCAACAAGTGAAGAATGTGATTTTATTTGATTAGTTTATTTGAACAGTTCCAGACAAACAACACAATTACACAGAAGTATGGTTAATACAGTTAAAATCCTAACACCATATCTTATGTTAAAATTAATCAATAGTTTATAATTTTTCTAAATCTTACTAAAAAAAAAGTTAACTTTTAAAAATGCCACTAGTGATAACACAAACAGTGACAGATAGTTAATGATTAAAGGTTTCAATTTTCCTACACCAAAGACAAAAGCAATGTCTAAAATATAAAAGCTATATAGACCTTCAACATTGCATTAAATGATTTACAGAAATCTGGCCATGTCATGCATGTGAAAACAAACTCTCATATTATTCACAAAAACAAGGCAGGGCATCACCCAAAAAAAGCACCTTTCCCATAGTGAAGCATGGTGGTGGCAGCATCATGCTATAGAGCTGCTTCTTATCAGCTGGTACTGGGACTTATAAAATAGAGGGACTCTGAGCTAGCTTCAAATATCAATCTAATCTAACAAAACATGCAGGCCTCTGGTTAACAGCTGAATAGAAATTTTACCTTCTAGCATGATAACAACCCAAAGCACAAATCCAAGACAACAAAAGAATGGCTTCAGAAGAAGAGTAGGATTAATGTTTTGGAATGGCCCAGCCAGAGTATAGGCATGAAGCCAATCAAAAGCTTATGCCATGACTTGAAGAGGGTTGTGAAAAGGAGATCTCCATGCAATTTGATTTGTAGAAGATTGAGCAAAGTTAAGTTAAGTTGGTTGACTCACAGTGTATTACAAGCTTACAAGATTCTTTAACTAAAAACAGTACTAGTTATGAATATTTATGTAATCAGGTTAATCTAGTTTTCTTTCTTTTTTCCTCCTAACAATTAATTAAATTTAGTTTTTCACTTGAATATTATTGTATATGAACTGTAACTAAAATCCAACCTAATTTTCCACATTTTTTTAAGTTTTTAACCAAAACTTGCAATAATCACAGGACCTGGGGGTGGGGGAGAGTTAAAAAAAATAAAATAAAAAATAAATATATATATATATATATATATATATTAAACAGTAATTTTTGTATAATCATAGAACCAGGAGTAGCACATGTGGTATTGTGTAAGATTAGGTTAGCTTTTGGGAGATTTCCAAATTCCAGACTGTATAGCCTCAGCGTGAAGTAATGAATATAGGGAATGTAAGAAATGTTCAGATTTTTTTAAAAAAGAGGGACCCTTCCAAGAAAAAAGGCAGCTTGAAGTAAAAAAAAAAAAAAGGGGAGGCAAGCTTTGAGAGGAGAAAGTTAAGATGAGAGCAGGGGCGAGGAAGAGGGGCGAGACTTTAAAGCAGGGGCCAGGCAAAGGAGAGAAGCAGGAGCAGGGGGATGGGATATGAGGAGGGGACTTTGCTTGGACACAAGAGAGAAATCAGCTGTACAGCACAACTGTACACTGATTAGTTTTCACTAACGGGCCTCCGCAAAATAACAGCTTTGACTCATTTAAGTCAGCTTTAATTCTGTCATTTGCCTTTGGGACTTTTTTGCCTTTTGTGTGCTTCTGAGCTGTTCTTTCAGTTAATCATTTAACTGAACTCAAAGCAATTTGGTTTTGCAGTTTACTTAAGGTAAAGCACAACTGGAAATTCTACAAATTCAGCACATCCCCAACCCTCCCAGCTGTCCTCGCTCTCATTATGTGGACTGTATTTTTATGACCAATGTGGCACCACTGGAGAAAAAAAAAAAAGACACATACTGCACTAATATACACCGGCTAACACATTATTTTCTGGCTGTGTTCCATCGCACTGTCCGAGCTCAGTGTGCTTTCCCATGGGGAATCAGGGTGTGTGTACTGTAGTGTGAGTGCCTCTATAGCAGCCTGTGTTTACGCACGGTGCTTGCGGTTCCACTGTTTTCATGCCTGCGGTGTGTGGGCACAGGCCTGGCCGATACGACTGCTACCACTTGTACTTATCTTCAACAGGGACAAAGCGGAAGGGAAGACGGAGCTGTGTACGACACAGATAATGATTTCATCCCCTGTAGGAGAAGTCACTGTTTATGCAGTTCTATCCAATTTGATCTAAATAACCTGAGTGCCTCCAATGGCATTCCCGTAATTGCTCCGGCTTGTGGTATATTAAGTGACGGTATCATGCTGTGGCAATCACACATACACATTTATTTATAGGTGCTGAAAAGCTTTTGTGTTAAACATTATTCTGCATGAAATGTGGCATCTTCATTTGAAATAATAAAAAAAAGGTCTCTTTTGTTATAATTACCGCCAATCTTTAGAAATTATAATTCATGTACGCTGTCAGATTGTTGAGCACAGTTATATAAATGAAGTTTTTAATTGAGGACCATCAATTTTTGCAATTGGTCTATGTACTTGTGGCAGTTCCACAGTGGAAGGTGGGGCAGTGCTCCATCGGACAGCAATTCAACAATTGTTGATCTTCATATTGTTTTTGTGACCAACAATTTTAGAAAAGAAATTGTACTATTTAATAGATAACTGATTAAATGTCGCACAATCATCGGGCATCATTTTCACCAACCCGTACTGTTCTAGAGAGTTATTATTGTTCCTAGTGGTTAAAATGGGAACTGCACCCTGCATTAATAGAAATCTGAAACGCTGCGCTCCCAGGAACTCCTTTAATGGTCCAAACATGCAGAAAAATGGTTTGGAGTAAGGACAGAACTGTCCAGAGGACGTGGCGATAACTTCTAGTTGAGTTCCTGTAATGTACCATTGCAGATGTGATGTATCTGCACATCTGCAAGTTAGTGACATGTTATTGTTGTTTTTTTCAAGGATCAAGCTGAACGTTCGAGGGAACGACTCCACCTTGGCTGGTTTCATCATTCTTGGATGTACAGGCTTCTTTAAAACATTCGCACCTTTCAATGTCTCATAGTTAAAATTCAGTCACCGTATGGGCTTGAAAACTTCTGTTTTATACCTTCTTTCGCAGAAAATATCATTCCAATAGAAATCCTCCTAGTAAAAATGAATTGAAGATGCTCATTTTGAACTCACCTGTATAAGGCATTCTTGATACCTGTGAATATTGTAAAGAAACAACTTGTTAAAGAAGCACACATTGGGTTTTTTTCCGGAACTTCTCACTGGTGCATTTCATGAGAAAAGGGGATTGGTACATACTGCACAGCAACAGTGAGGCTTGTGCTGTGTGGCTCTCCCAACAAATCAGGCATAGATGCCCAGGTCTTTTTATTACATCCTTGTATGACAAAGTAGTTTATTGTCGTTTACGCCACCATTAATGTCACAGTGAAGTGCTTCAGTCATGCTACTATTGACTCAGGTTTCTGCTTGCCATTGTCCACCTGCAGGGCCAGTCTCAATTAAACCCTCCCACAAGAAGGTAATGGGCTTTCATGGAGCACTTGAGAGGCCGTGCAAACCAGGAGAGGGCTAAATGAGAGTGCTTCTGTCTCTCTCTCCGTCTCCCTCTCTCTCTCTCATCTCCTATTCACCTGATGGTATTCCCCCTAGTGGGTTTTCTAACTTTCTATCAGATATTTTTTTTTGTTCCTCTACAGAAGCGCCCATTTGACATCCGGCATTTTACTTAAAGTAGAAGTGCACGTTGACCCCTAATGCGTCACCATAATGCAGGCGGTATCTGGAAAGGCAGGCATGGTGTGGGCCGGGTGGAGGGGTGTGAGCGCAGCCCTTTTGATGTGTGCCCTGGTCGGGTCATGCCTGTCTGCTTGGCTCATGGCTCAGGGGACTCCACGGGACTTCACAACCTTCTTTCAGAGAGGCCGGGTTTGAAGCGCGGGACCCCCTGCGGTGCACAATGAATGGTCACATACCTAGCCGATAGCCGTTTGTGAAGCGGCCCGGGGGCTGAAAGAATGGCAGGAAGTGAAGAGAAAGGGCTGGGGGAAGGAGAGAAAGTGCACATGAACTTGGCTGATACCATCTGCTATTTCCTCTGGAACCCCATTTTCTGCAGCCCGTGGTGCCAACACACTCAATTTGTGTCACCGCACTCACTTTGTGCACCCACTTGGATGAAAGTCTGAATGTCCATGTGCACCAGAAATGCCTTGTTTTAAAGGTTTCAGATTGAAAGGAAAAGCAATATTCACATCATATGACATATGATAGGCTACTGTTAGCAACTTCTTATTCCTTCCAGATGTTGGCGTAAAGCAGAAGGTAAAGTTTCCCTGCTGCATCATATGGCTGACTTAAAGCTTATATGTGTGCAGGAACCTGCATCATTTATTAATAAATAATAAGAAGGACCATCTCTCTACTGCTTAATTTCCCTATTTGCTTCCAATATAGTAAAGACTAATAATGGGTGAAGAAATAAGGCAAGAAAAAAGGAAGAGAGGTGAACTCTCTTAATACTTTAATAGAACCCCCAAACTCATCCAACTCCCCCTCTCAGACTGCCTCTGACAAAGGACAAGGGAAATGGACAGATCAAAGGGGCTTAGTCACTACCTCACACAGCACTCCCACTCCTGTGTGTGTGTGTGTGTGTGTGTGTGCGCGTGTGTTGCAGTATCATAGTGAGGACCTAATGTCCCCACAAGGATAGGATAATCTGACAGTTTTGACCTTGTGAAGACAGACTGCAGGTAAGTGGGGCAAAAAACTAAATTAAGAAAATCATTCAATTATAAACAAGCAGACAATATTGTAAAAATGAACTGAAAAAAGTGGAACAGGAATGTGAAAGTAATGTTCATATTAATCACTTGTACTTAAACGAATTAGTTAATTATAATTAATAAGAATAAAGTAGTACAAACAGTCCAACAAAATGATTACAAATTCAATTCTACATTA
This sequence comes from Leiocassis micropogon, assembly GCA_028565275.1. Lineage (NCBI taxonomy): Eukaryota > Metazoa > Chordata > Actinopteri > Siluriformes > Bagridae > Leiocassis > Leiocassis micropogon. The sequence continues at coordinate 11,977,511 of JAOVVA010000052.1, read as the reverse complement.
GTTTACCATAACTAAAGAGTAAAAGAATGCATTAAAATAGCATAATGTACCTATATAAATATTATATTATCGCTGTTGTTCTATTATTATTATTATTATTATTATTATTTTTATTTTTTATTATTATTATTGCTGTTGTTCTTTTCCTAAATAATTAAAATGACCTTTTAAATATTATTTAAACTATTGTATATTAATCAATATAAATTCAACATTAATAGTTTACAGCAGCTCAAATAAATAAAAGGGCCTATTTATTACTATTTATATTATGTAATATAATTTTAACTATGTTATACTAATTAATGTTAACTATTCATAGTTTAACAAGAATGCAGATGGCTTATTAAAATCAATGTTTATTATAAAAATGCATTTAATTTACTTCAATACTTTAAATTCAATAATATTGTATAATTTTGTATTGCTTAAAATATAATAAACTGTTTTATACTATTCAGCAATAATTAACTAGTAATAATTAAAGCACAAACTATTTAATAGAAATAATACAAATCCCTAGCGCATCTGTAATCACAATAATCAATTAGATCTAAATGTAGCAATTAATAAGAATCCTTTTCAATTAGAATTATTTTAAATCTTTGAATAATTTAGATCTAAATCTAAATGACAACCACAACTGCTGCATCTAGAGGTTTAAAAGACAAGTCTGTATGTATCACTGTAAAGTCTGAGTAAAGGTTTATTTAAATTATATCCATAAGACAGTTTTAAAAAAACAAATATATAATATAACATTGTTATTATTCATTTATTCATTAAACACACAAACTAAGAATAGATGTGTAGCAAACTCAATCTTTTAATAAAACAATTAAACATGCTTATACTTTCATTTTACTTATTAAAAAAGATAAGTAAGAAATCTGACAAGTATGCTTCATCATTTTACAGATATAAAATCATATAAAATCATATTTTACAATGATGGTATTTAAATCACAGTTAATTTAGGGTGCTGGAATCCCATCATTAAAAAACATAAAGTGTCACAAACAACAAACAAGCAAAAAATAACCTACAATTAACAATATTTCTACATCAATTCACAAAACAGCGTGTCCATGTCCTTTCAAACTTTTTGTTTCATTGAAACGATCAGATTTCAGGTTAGTGCAGAAAGGGCGAGGCTTTTGCTGCTAAGTGGAAAGTGCTCAAGGCTTCGAGCCCAATTCTGAACCTATTCCTGGCTCGGAAAAGAGCCGTTTTCCCACTATTTATAGCCACGCGCAGAAAACACATTCAGATTCCTCGCAGACGCATGAAATCACGTTGCTACACTTCACTTCAGCCGGCAGTGTGACGACACTGTCTCCAGCCAACGCTGCACAAGACATTGAGCACATAACCCTACAAGCGTGACTTCAACTAAAGCGGCATTACACTATTACAATCACTCGCAGTCGCTTTTACAGACGATTACACTGCACATTTATTCATCATAATATTTCCTGTGAAAACTCCCCAGAGGGTGGGTTGTGCTATTTGAATTCTTGTTAGTTAAATTCTAACAAAATGAGGTTACAGTGTTTATGAACAGAATACATTGAAATAAGGACAAAAACAGACAAAAAATATAAAAGATTAGTATTTACAACATCTTTATAATGAACACAATTTGACCAGTTCAATGATTCCTAAATTTGTTTCCAGGCCAATATTTCTGGAATATTTCATTTACTTTAATTTACAGATGTATTTAATCTGCTTAAATAATGCACTTTGTCTGAGATTGTTTTGAAACTTTCAAAGGTTGCAGCTGTATTGTTCTTTTAGTTTATGTCTTCTTTCACGAAATGGTTATCCAGATTCCAAACAAATGTGGGGGAAAATACATTTTTTAAATAGTTTGGTGTAATTATTAAGTCATTCCTAATACAAGTTTCGAAATGCTCTGATTATTTCGCTAGAAAAGGACCCGTCTGCCAAACATCCGAATCGATAAATGACAGCAATCACATGAGATTAATAAACAGGTTATAACACAGAGAATGAACATCAACCGGCTGGAAGAGTAAATGTTCATGAAATAAATGGTATTTGAAAAGGAGCAATAAATAAATACTAATAAAACAAAAACACAAGAAGGATGTGCAGCTGTATAAGAAGCGATTAACTATGAGGATCATTCGTCTCCTTCAGCCAGAAGAGACAGTAAGAAGAGGCACACTTCAGCTATGTAAGAGCATATATACTGACAGCTTAAAAATGAAATTAAAATTAGAAGTCACTTGAAACTCGGTTTTAAACCCAATAAGCTTAAATCTTCTGACAGTCAAAGCCTCTGTGAATTTTTAATCCTGGCTTTGATCATGGCTGTGTTCTAAAAGAGAAGAGGGGAAAAATTGTGCTTCCTTAAAAAATTTTAGGTTACAGTAGCCCCATGTCTGGACAAATCTGGAAAAATAAATGAGAATTATGGAGAAAAAGGACAGGTGAGCAAAGCAAAGGAAGATTTATAGGAAGAGGATGGTGCATATGAGAGTCAGACCTAATATTAGGATTGCAAATGCAACTGACAAAAACTAAGTTTCTATGACAACCACATTGATTATGCAGGAAATAAATAATGAGAAATAAGACCAATAAACAAAAAAAGGATTTCATGAAGTATAATCAAGGGGTCTTTATTCTTCTTGTTGTTGTTGAATGACATTCAATTAGGGCTGGTTCAAGATAAACTACTCTCAAAGCTGTTAAAGTAATTATAGTAATTTTGTTATTATATTAATATGCGTAATTGATTAGTCACTTCAATGGAATGAGATCAGTCTGCATTTAAATGCAGGTATAATTAAGTGAAAGTTAAATTCAGCTGCTGTTGGATATACGCAGGAAGTTTTATACGAAAATTATATTTTTCGTTAGATATCTTCCTAACATGACTAGTATTTAAATAGTTGATTCGCATTCCTAAAAGATATCGGTGCTGTAATGCTGCACTGATGTTAAATGTGTACTGTAAATACCGGAACAACCTGGATAAAAACCACCAATCATGTGCAGTAATACATGCATGTACTGTACTGTACTGTATTAGCTGCACTAGAAGATACATAAGAAGTCCAAAGCTGTAAGTGAGATTTTATGCGTCTATACATGAAGAGACACAAAGTATGTTTGTACAACTGGTTCTAATTTAACCAGGTATTTAAGCTGGTGACAAATTCCAGGAATTGAAGTTCCTGGTGAAAAAGAAAAAAAACATACATTTTCCCCTTCACTCCAAAAAGCAACCTCATAGCAATAATGTACATGTTTAATGCATAACCATGTTGAATGTAGATGTAAAGACAGATGCATGGACAGAATGTTAAATATGTTAGTTGTAACTCGTAAGGTTTCAAAATGTTTACACTTTGATACTAACCACGATGCAAGAATGTCTACGTCTATGTTATATAGTCTAAGTGGCCTTTTCCTAATTTTGAAACAAAATCTGGTTTTCTTCAAGAGATGGGTCAGAAGATGCACTGTGCAGCAAAAGGCCCTCTAAATACCGTCCAAGGTGGAAATGATTATAGAGCAGGAAGTGGCCGTTTCAATTTCAAATGGATAGCATTACCTTTCCTTGTGCGGGGGGTGGAAAAAGGCTCCTCCTCCACCACTGCCACGCAGAACTACCAACCTGACCTGAACCTCACTGCCTACTCATTTACTCATCTGTGATGGGGCAAAAAAAAAGAAAGAAACAGACAGAGAACAAAAGATTTTTTCCCCCCCTTTTGTCCATCTGTCTTTGCTCGTGTGTTAGTGGTTAAAGAAAAAGTGGTGGGATCTGACACTAGTCTCACATCCAGAGAGCGCAGGGAGGGGAGCCGGCAGCTGGAAATGTTCCGAGAGAGAGTAAGAAAACAAGAACAAAAGAAAGTAACAAAAAGAGAGAGGAAAAGGAGAAATCGAAAGAGAGAGAGAGAGAGAGAGGGAGAGGGAAAAACATGAAAGAGAGAGAGAGAGACTTTAAGTGGAGCCCCTATATCCAGCCCCTAGAAGGGGCTCATTACAGGCAGACAGGCATGCCTTGCCTGCGCAGGGTCACTGGGTTTAAACATAAAGTGGCCTTATGGAGTTATTACTGTAGCAGGCCTGAAAATCTCACATCCATCTGCTACAGAACTGTCCAGGCTTTACCTCAACATTCAGCCTGCCACCCAACCGCTGTTCAACATCACGCTTCAGGAATGTTTAAACACACCTTCAAATGTGTAAGAGCTATTCTGGCTGAAGATTTACATGCCTATTATGTGTAACATTAAAATGGTTTATGGAGTCGGTGCACATCAACGTGCATTAAGATAAAAGAAAAGGATGTGCATTAGGTCAAAAAACACAATGACTTCAGAGTGCAAAGAGAGACACCAACAGAAAGGTGTTTAGTGATTATTGGTACTGTATATAGGACACTGACTTATTTATATAGCCTCTTCATATCCTCCTTTAGTACTACTGTTTTTTTTTTCTCCTAAAACTGATTATATTTTCTATTTATAAAACTTCATGATTTGCAGCTGTTCATCGTCACTGTCAATAATGAGCACCAAATAGAAGCATGATGCCATGTTGCCAGCATAAACACGGTTAAATTTCTTGTACTCTTCTGTGTAAAATTTGTTGGCCGCTCTTAAAAACATTAGGCGGCACAAACATTTGCACTAAAGCTCAGCAAGAGATGCCAAGCCAAGAGTGGATTTAAAATTTAGCAGGCCATCTCTCGACAAAAAATGTCTGACAACATGCGAGGCAGGCAGTCTCTCTCTCTCTTTCACACACACACACACACACACACACACGCACACACATACACACACACACACCCGAGCTCAGCACTACAGTAAGTAGGCCAAAAGTCATATGAGGACAAAATTCGGATAAGGCACAAAATGAACAAAATGTAAAAAAAAAAAAAAGAAAGAAAGATAGCAAGACAGCCATGTACCATCTGAGTGGGAGAGAATGTGAGACAGTAGGAAGGAAGACTACTGATAAAAAAAATAAATAAAATAAAAACAGAAAGAAAATGGGCCTGATGCTATTTTCTGTGCTGTCAGCTAGAGGGTAATCTGTAGAAGCTCTTCTCGGTAAGATGGCAGGCTAAGTCCAGGCTAAGTCACTGAGCCGTCTTTCGAACGCTTACACAACCTCGCAGCATACCTGAAATAGAGAACACGATCCCACACAGCAGCTAGAACTGCCATCGGATCAGGGAGCGTGGGGAATCTTCAGCTCAATCGACTTTCTTTAAATGAAGAATTAGTTCACTCATATACAGTAATGAGGGTTCGGGATATTAATGATCAAGTTTTTTGGTATACCAAATAATCTGTTCACTAATGTTGATTATAGAGATTAATATAAGTGACAAAGTATTGCAAATACAAAAAATATATATATGAATGCTTTTTAAAGCCAGAAAAAAACAGCACGTGAAATGGCTTTTAAAACTTTCTAAAGCTTATGACTATATATAATAGAAGTGCAATTGTCTCAAATTATATATTTTTTCGATATATAATTGTCCCATATCTGGAGCTAATACTGTTGTGATCACTGAATTTGTTATCCAGTTGCAAAGCAGAATTCACATTTATGATACAAAAAAAAAAAAACACAAGTCATCACTACCTGTCCTCCTTTTTCATCTTAAGACAAAGGGTGAAAGACATGATCCTAATATACTTTACTGCTTTACCGCAGATAAGCTCAAAGTACTCTAGGTGAGCCTTAACTACACTACCACCAGGGATGTGCTGCCATTTTCCCCAGTGCTACTTCAGATCTGGGATTATCAAATAAGCTTCCAAAATGTTGGAAATCTATAATCAGGTTTAGCTCAGAAGTAAAAAAAAAAAAAAAAAAAAAAAAAATTATAACATTACATTCCACAGTATAATGAACAAAATCGCTATGATCAACACGTTGCATATTTCAAATGTTTTGACAGCTTTAAATGAAAAAAAAAAAAATAAAGTAGTGCTGCCAAATGTCAAAAGCTGTGTAACCAATGCAGTTAATATTTGGAAATCTGGAAATAACACAATGTTGTGCTATATTATGAGCAGACATTAAGATTATAGGCAGATATAAATCTGCAGCAGTTATTATACTGTATAAATTGAAATAATTACACATTGCACCACAATCATGCAGGAAGATATCAAATAAATGCCAGAGATAAGCAAGATATTGTATTTCAATGTTATTTTTAATCTAGAAAAAGACAGTAAGAACAAATTATATATATTCATGTGACTGAACAATTTTTTAGGTTGCACAACAGCTTGTCAAATAAGTAATCAAACCATTAAAACTTCTTAATTATGACCTTCCTATAATAAAGACATTCTCAGAGAACATAATGTGGTTTATGCAGCGACGCCTAAAACCTGATGCCAGCGAAGCTCTACCAGTCAGAAAGGCATTCCAGGCTGTTTAGGTGTTTAGAGACGTACAAGCATCAGAATTTCAGTGTTTCTTTGTGTCATATACAAAAACACAGATGGATTTGCACAGACACGGAGTGAGAGACAGAGCTGCCAACACCCTTTTCTCACCATCCAGAGACCTGGCTCCAGTACCCGCTCCTGGCGAGCCGCTGAGAAGCGATTGTCAGCCACTGTCATGCAAATCTCCCAGCCTGCACTGACAGCAGCATCACTATAGTTACAGACCGACTGTCTTCACAGAGAACGCTGACAGTCTGCATATTAATGACAAATTAATCAGGCTAAAACAAATCTGCAGAGGCTAGATGTGAAACGAGGAACAGACTGAAAACCAGACTTTGCCGTTTTTCGTGTCATTAACAACATTTTATTGCATTTACTGAACATCAAAGTACATTTACAGTGAAACACCTAATGTATTATTCCAGCGTCTGCCATGAATAAGAAATGTGCATGCACTAAATTTACTTATGAGGTTCAACCGTAAAAATAAATTTCACAGACCATTCAAATATTATGATTTCAATGTTTATAATAGTCTGTTGTTTATTTATTAGAGCCATTAAATTAATGGAGCCATTTATTCTTGAAATTTATGTTGACAGAATGCACAAGGTCCAAGTTAATATTATTTTTTAGGCCTACTTGTTTTTTTTGTTTTGTTTGACTTATTGAGGTTTGGATTAAATCCATCCATAATAAATATAGTATCTTAAAATAATAACTTCTAATAAAGAAGATTTCTAGCAACTACAACAACAAAAAAAAAATGACATAAGACCCCTTGGCTATACTTCACAGACCCATTTCCACAACCTTTGTTGTTCAGTTCCTAAGCTTCAGCTTCCGATATAGCCACTTTGTACCAGATGGAACATCACGTACACTCTCGAACCGTAAGGTATTTAATTAACGGCTTGCTAATGTGATGTTAGCAAACAGCACGTGCGGCTCAGTCACAACGTGTGTGCAAGCGACGTACGATCGGCGAGGCAGCGCCAGCGAGACGAGCCAAAGAGCCGCATGGCGCTCACCCACAATCTCGTAGAGGATTTCCCATAAAGCACCACAGCTCTCGGCGCTCTGAAAGAAGTGCACTGTGCTGCGGGAGGAGGCCAGGCCGAGGGGAGAAGATGACAGAGCTGACCGATGTGTGCATTCCAGTGCTGGGCAGGCCCCGCGGCTGAGAGGGAAGCGCTGGATGTACGCAGATGACATTTCCCTCCTGAACTAATTAGTTTAGACCCACGCTGGTTAATCGGGTTTGGTGTGTAGGAATCATGTTTAAGCTCCTCAAACCCTGCTTCTGATCTTAGGGGCCTTGTTTAGCGTGGGGGCAGTTGGGTCAGTGTGCATATGTGTGTGCGTTTTTTTTTGAACTAGTTTAGTTTTTTTTCATTTACGCGACTCTTTATTCAACACAGCTATGCACCATTTCACGGATTTCATAAATCCATAATGAATTTTTTGCTCTAATGGAGAGAATATCCTGAATATCCTACTCTGCAGCACTGACCTTAATGGGTGGCAAATATTTTAAGATTTTCCCTTTTTGACCTAGCCATATTCAGAGCAGCACTGTGATATGCATGACTGTTTTTTTTGCCTTTTTTTTTCCCACAGATTCATCCCCATTCTAAACAGTTCTTCAGAACATGAGCCGGATATAAAGTCTCATTTATTTGCATTTGGGAAATGCAACTAAACCTACATGGTCTTGAATACCTTACAGTAGCAGCAGCAGCAGACATTTCAAATTAGTGTTAAAGTAAAAACTAATTACACATTTCAACACTCAATTCAATAGCAGCAGAACACAAAGGTCAAGATCATTCATGTTCATTAGTACGCGAACAGCAAGCTGAGAGATATTGTGAAAAATATTGTTGAGCCCGCTGCCAGGTTATTCTAATATTCAAGGCTGAAATCTGAAACTGGGGAAGGTAATAAAGGAAAAAAAAACAAGATCATATCAAGAGAGTAGAAGACAATTTCTTGATACATGGTACAGTTTGTGTCAATCAGGAAGGCGGTGGTGCAAGGTTTAAAAAAAAAAAAAAAAAAGGAAAGAGAGGAACGATTACAGGATCAACTGGCTCAATATTTTGAGCAACAATAGACAGTGATATCACATTATGATGTGTCGAACCCAGCCCTGGTGAAAGAATAGCGAGTGGAAGGAACGCTGCAGGATTTTGGGTTCAGAGCGGCACCACGTGCTTCAGCGCCATCTTGTCTCATTTACCTACACAGGAATTCTGAGAAAGCTCCAGACGGCTGTTTGCATCGGAGCAGGCTCGATCTCAAATCGCAGAGAATGAAAAAAAATCCTAAAAAAAACCCAAAAACCAACAACTAATCCTGCAGACCTACATGTGTTCTGAAAAACAGGATTTATTATCCCTTTTTTTAATCAAACGTGGCGTTTTTTGTTTCTGTGCTGGATAAAACAGCAGTGCGCGGTCTATAAAAGCATGGCAGGCAGGACGATGAGACCAGAACTCTGGAGTGCTCAAGTCTGTGAAAAGAATAAATAAAATCGGTGTATATGTGCATGTTTTTTAATGCGTGTGTTTGTATGCGGGAGACGGCTCGGCTCGGAGCTTCCCAGCCATGGGCGTCACCCAGTGTGGATCTGTCTCTGTCACTCCACCTGCACAGCTTCCTTCAATGCAGCAGCCTTTGTTCTAAGCACCTGGCCCTGCCTGAGTTGGCTGCTCCACCTTAAACGCTTGGGCCGGGCTCCTGTCCCTATGTCTGGTCCACCTTAAAACTTGCAGAGCCTCTCCGAGGCTGCCCCTGTGCCAAAGAAGTGCAGCATGAGGAGCAAACAATAGAGCTGCAGCTCAGATACCAGAGCACTGCAGAAACAGGGGCAAAGCCCATACTCTCTCTCTCTCTCTCTCTGACACACACACACACACACACACACACACACACACACACACAATCCGAGCAAAAAGAGGCTTGGTCATTTTTATAAGAAAAGCAATCTAAGCTGAGCGAACCAGACAAATCCTCTTACGAGTACGGGTACCTGGGTGGGCCTTCAGACAAAACGCCTCACCCCTGATGGACAGCATCGTCCCTGTGAAACGGCAACGCGATCGCTGCGTTATTGTAGCCACATCTTTTGGTCCGGTGATGGATAACGGAGGCAGGGTGACTGGTATACGTGATGCTCGGATCGAACTGCTGACCACACCGCAATGCGCCTGTGCCCGTGAAACCCTACACACATACACCCAGCTTATTGTTTTATATATACGTATGTATGTTTACTTTTCCATTAGGTGCGAGGTGCCATTTTGGAGCGCAGATGACCTAGAGGGGAGGACATCCCGATCCTGGTGTCTGAGGAGCATGGATAGCATAAAGATCAGCGCAAAGAAATCCACTATCGATAATCCTCCCGCGCCTGATCGTTTATCAATACATAATATATATTACAGTAGTAGTGCTTTGTTGGCAATATGTCGTTACTACGTGATATTCTCTTGGGTTGGATCATTTCGCATTTCCAATCCATGTCAGGTTTTTCACAAATCCAAAAAAAATTTAATAATAATGAAATAATGGCAGTGACTTACAACACCCTGCACATCAGTGCTACGTACTAAAGCTATGCCATGCAGCCACAGAGCATGCACGCACACACACACACACACACACACACACACACACACTCTCGCACATGCTCAGACGCACACACAATTAGCAGGCTTGAGAGAGAGAGAGAGTGGGTTCATGTCTTCAGAGCACAACGCTGAGCACTCTCACTGAGGTCAAACACAAGTGTACCGAGCCATAAGCGTCACGCTCTCACCAGTACTTTGTGCTGCTCTCAAATCATTAGGCAAGGACAAGCCAGCTCGGCGAAGACAAAGACACTCATACAGTATGGCCTCACAGAAGAGAAACCATACATGACTGCTCATTTGCTCCTCGCGGTTGTGCATCGGAAAGGAATCCTCCTCTCATCACTCGTCTCACAATGAAGCCTCAGCTGATTCGAACCACAAATGTGTCACATGACCCCTGATGCCAGCATTCCATTATCCCTCCCCCTTCCAAAAAAAAAAAAAAAATCTTCTCTTCATACCCCTGGCTAGCTTATATCCTTTTTTTTTTTTTCCCCCCCTTCACTGTGGATTCATTTCACTGTTGATTCGGCTTTAAAATGGCTTTGTCTCCCACAGTGCTAGGATGATGGAGTACCCCTCCCAGCTCCCAAGAGCCTAACCCGTGCACAGAACAGCAAAACGTCACAAGTTAGGGTCTCAGGGATTGCGAGAGGCACGCGGTCAAAATCTGTCTCTGCTCTGGGCACGCGGCAAAACCTGCAACGACATCAAAACAAAAGCATCATCCTTAAAGTGTACAACAAGAGGGTCGGGTCGGGCCGGCCGACGGGAAGACCGAAGAAAATTCTCCAATCTCCAGTTTAAAATGACACCAGCAATGAGAATGATTTTAAATAATCATATTAATAGTAATGAAATAAAACAGAATCAAATAAATTGTCCTTCTTATAGCATCATCGCATTCACACCCTCCCCCCACCCCCTCCTGTGACACACAACAAGTGCAACCTTCAGCCAGACACAACACTGACACCTCCCCCCTCCCCCAACTCTCTGTCTCTCTCTCTCTCTCTCCCTCTCTCTCTCTCTCACTCGCTCGCTCGCTCTCTCGCCCCCCGGCCCTGATGCCATTCTATATCACTTTGAAAAAATGTCCTCGCAGGTAAACTTAGTCGCCCCCATCGATGAGCTCCTCTCACAAGCATATATCTCGCGCACTTATAAACATAATATCCCTGGAACTCTGGCGCCAACTCATACTCCTGTTACCCATACACTCATACGCTCTCGCGTTAATTACTCTGGACAACAGGCTAAAGCATTAGACGCGCATATTAAAGTAGCTCGCAGTTTAAATCAGAAGGAGGTTAGTTACATCAAGCATACAAAAGAGTTCCTGAGCACAGACGCTACCTGACTAGATGAAGATGAACGAAGCCACCTTTTCAAATTAAGGTTAATACAGCATTATCAGATACTGAAAGAAGAACGTAGGAAGCAATACAGGAAGGAAAATGGGGAGAAAATATATTTCGAGGAACTTACCCAGATTCGGTAACGGATAAGGATACAGCTGACCGCTTTCTCCCGTAGCCTGCTGGACAAAAGAAAGACGGAGTGAGAGGAAGCGGGAAAAAAAAAGGGAGAGTAAGATGAGATAGGAGGAGAAACAGAAAGAAAAATAGACATCTTAGATTTAAAAAGACCGGAGCGCTGATGAATATACATGCGTGGTGATGAAAGGAAGCGTGGAGCGAGAGGCACGGAGCAGCCTCAACGAACCGGGGAACAGGTTGGCCGCCGAGATCGGAGCCCGGCTCCCATCCCGCACTCCGAGGCGACGAGAAAAGCCAGGTGGGTCGATGACAATGGCGGTGACGATCGCGGCACTGTCGGAAGCATGCAGGTTGGAAAAAGCGTGCAGGGAGGAGGCGAGCCCGAGAGGAACTGCGACTGCCAGCCAACAGCCAGGGCCACAACACCAGCAAATCATACCAGTCTACTGGATCTCAGAAGAGGAGGG
>JAOVVA010000052.1:11953285-11965337 GCA_028565275.1 Leiocassis micropogon | reverse complement strand
GGCGGGGGAGTTGAGAGCGCATGCAGCCAGCCGCACACACGCGCACACACACATACACGCGCACACTCTTTCACTCGGTCACTTCACCTCACTGGTCCGGAGTTGATTAGCTACAGCGGCACCGTGTAGGCGTATATCCCCGGTTTCAGAGGCAGCGAAAATCAAAAAAGGAAAACTCGAATCTCCCGGACGAGGAAAAGCTGCGGATGAGACGTCTGAAAAGAGGCACAGGCATCAGTGCACTGTGCTGCTTCTGCTCCACTCTCCACACCCCCTTCTTCTCTTTCATTCTCTGTATCTGCCTTACATTTCTCCCTCCCTCTCTCTCTATCTCGCTCTCTCACACACACTCTCGCTCTCTCTCTCTCTCTCTTTCCCGCCGTGCACACACTTTTTCTCTTATTCCATCTCTCTCGGAGCAAAACTGAAGGGGTGGGGGGTGCAGGAGAAGGAAAAGCATGAACCCCCCCCCACTCCTAAATCCTGCATTTATAAATCCATGTTGAGTGGCAGGATGGAGAAAAAAAGAAAAGAAGAAAATTAGAGAAATCGAGAGGGAGAAAAGTAGTATCGTCCATACATTTCGCTCTCGCAGCTGTGATTAGTTAAAGTCAGAGGCCCACCTCAATGCCGGACAGAGCTAGAGAGAGAGAGACCGAGAGAGAGAGAAAAAGGAGGGGGCTGATAAAGTCTTCTGCTTTGCATTTATCCCTTATCCGGCTTTTTTCTTTTAATACGGCCACTCTCTTTCATTTCGTGGGAGTTCATCAGCCTGTCCATTTATGTTCTACATGTTATGGCTACCTAGACAAGCAGGTTGAAAACGAGAATAAAAGCGAACAAGAAAGAGAAAGAGTGAGCTAGAGCTGGTCCTATAAACATAGCTACATGATGTGCTTGGCTTATAGAGGCTACATTTTATCTCCACTGGTTCCCCCAGGCTTGGGCTGAGAGAGGGGGGGAGAGAGAGCTGCCATGGATGATGAGAAGGAGGGACAGAGTCAAGGGGGGTGTTCGACGTACAACGGCGCAGACACTGCAAACAGCGCAAATCAGTGACACTGTATCCGAGGGGGGGGAGAAAAAAAAAGAAGAAGGAAGAAATTCCTACAACACACTTCCTTCTTCCTTTTCGTCTTTATTTTTGCAAGCCCTTTCATCTTGCTTGTTCGGTCTTGGCTTGAATTCCGAATCCTTGGCCACTACAGTAACAAGACATGTTTTTGTAAGCACATGTTTGTTGGTGCACATCCCTGCTCGCTCTTCACCTTTACGACTCGGGCCGGCTTCCCTTTTAAAATTTCTCCCTTTGCTGCAAGCTCGCACCGCATACACAACGCCCCCCCCCCCCCCACTCCCCCCGCTTTCTCACCGCTGCTATCCTCATTTATCACCCTCTCCTCGTTCAGATACAGCCAGCCATCAGGCAGACGCTAATATTAGACCGCCTTTGACAGTGCCGACGGCCATCGTGCGCCTCTATCAAGCACGCACATGCTTAGCGCACACATGTGCATGCTGCTGTAGCTTGACGAAAAATCCAGCAAGGACTTTGTATCCTAAAAAGGAAGATACATGCATGGGCTTGATTCGATGTACATATCATGCTTGTGTATGGAGCTCGGTTTTTCTAGTGGGGAAAACACCAATCATGTGCATCATCATCATCATCATCATCATCATCATCAGGAAGTGATGTGATTGACGACTGTCATGGTCATGTCGAACACACACGGACGAGACACATCGATAAATTTTCCGATAAATAATGCCATCACTGTTAAAATGTTCAGTTATACCAAGCAACCATGTATAATAAGGTACATTACGTATGTCTTAAAGTATTTTAATGTTCGTGCTCAGAGTGAGCTCTTAGTCGGAGTAATTACAGCATTATTACATAGTACTAATTATAGTATTACTCATGGTAATGACACCGATTAAATAAAAATGAGCAGATTTCAATCAGTGATGTCGAGAGATATTCAGCAACTTCTGAGAGACTGGTAATCATTTTGTCAGCATCATTTGCCCTATAGACAATTTTTAGAGTACGGCATCGCCTCAGATCTCATAATTACCATCTGCGAAGACATACGACTGACATTAACATGACATGACAGTAAGATCATTGCATCTGACTGAAAACGTTGCAGGCAGGGGAACCAGTAGACAGTGGCAGAAAGCAAGCAAGTTGAAAGCGTTTGTTTCACATGTCTTTTTGTTACACAGGAACCAACAGGGAGAAAAGCAGCGAAAGAGCAGAATATCCCTCCACTCGGGGTCTGCATTGGATTAGTGCTTCGTGGTTGATGTTAGACAGCACACAATACCTTCGTAGGCACCCAAAGTAAATGCACACACTCAAGAACAAACAATTACACACAGACACACGTTGATGATTTAACAAAGAAGGGAAGTTTGAGGGGAAAAAGAAGCTCTCCTCGCAGTAGTTTGACAGCGTACCAGGATCGGATTATAGAACTAAGCGTAGCCGCTGACCATTTCTGGATCAGACTGCATGGACACTGGGGTGAAGTTGTACTATTACACCACTGGAGGGCAGTCTATTGCTCTCTAACTGAGTAAGAAGGACATTTATTCTTCAGCAAGCAAGGTAAGTGACAAGTCATTTCCAGTGTATAATTACTAATTAAAATCTACTATCAAGTAAGGGTAATATAAGAAAATTGGGAGAGTACAACTTTTTGTTTTATAGCCAGAAATGAAAATGTATTTTATTATAACTGTACAAGTGAAACTGCTTGAAAGAAGTAACATGACTTTAGCCATGTAACATCATACTGTATAAGGGGGTGTGGTCAGGATCAAAGACTTGATCTTGTTGTACAAAAAAAAAAATAATAATAATAATAAAATGGTCATGACTAATATACATCTTTTTATTTATGAAGCATAAATACATAAGATCTCCATTAAGAAGTTAAACTTTTACATATATTGAATAGCAGTTGTTCATGACAGCAAAGCAAGGTTCAGGTAATTTGGGGCATTTTTTTTTTCTTTTTTATTAAAAGAAGTTTCCATAGTATGTAAAACATACTAATATTAATCCACTCAATCTTGCCCCCGTATAACCCTAGCGTAGCTCTCGTACATTTATTGTAGAGTAGAACGGCACCAAGAAGACTGGCAGAGGTCTAGAAAAACAATTAGAGAAATGTACGACGGCCGTTCAAGTCAAACCAGGACTTTTGATTGTGCAGAATAGGAGAAGAACATTTTACACAATATTACTATTACTTAATAATGTGTACTTCATTTACACACACATATTATATATATATATATAATACATAATATAGAAATGTTAAAATATGCTATAATAAATATGCTATGACCAAATATTCAAATTTAATTATATTTAATAATATTTAATAATAATAATAATAATAATAATAATAATAAAAGCTTTTAAGGATTAATTTTGACAAAATGGTAAGACTTTCTTTTTTGAAAACAAAGGATATTTCCTTCACAACTTATTGAACAATTCAGAAATGTGTGAAGTGTTGGTAGATATTTTATTACTCCTGGTATCACCCACAGAAATCCCAAAACTTGAGAATATATTTGAATTTACCCGGCACTTTTGTGCGATTGATGGTCAAACAGTTAGAGGAATTTTGTTGTTATTCCTATTTAGCGTTCTAATACAACAATTATGTACCTTAATTACAATAAATAACAGAATGGGTCTAATGAAATAACAGCAACACAAGTAAATATAGTAAAGAAATATTGTTAATAAAATATAAGTTAAAAACTATTCTGGTAAAAAGTGTATTTACTTTAGTCAACGTTTACATTTGTCAACATACGTAATATATAAATTTGATCTTATTAATGAAGTTAAGCTGATTTTCTCTGTTAGCAAACACTTTGAACAGTGAGTCAGAAATAAACAGGGGCGACGTTTGGAGCTTCAAAATGTATTTGACCATCACATGCTATGCCTTTGTTCTACAGTCTGTGGTTCACTTCTGAAATCATACACGTGTTTATACTATATTAGCAATCGACCGCAAGCTTTCATGCCCCGGCTTATGCATCTCTTTAAGCTTGACACACCCTATTTAGAATCATTACAAACCTTCTGCTTGATCCAGGGGGATTTTTATCCCCTTCTAGGAATACTATTACTCCCTCTCTGTTGAATTAACTCTATCTTTACCTGTTTGGACTTCATAGATAGTTGTTAAATGAGAACAGAACGTACTGGCAACAGTTTAGCAAGGAATTACCGAGCCGTTACTTCAAGAACATGTGAGAGCGTTCTCTGGACCCGAAGTTTTCAGCCATGAATTGTAAATGGACGATAACACAAAATATCTATATAGAACCTATATAATGGAAATTATTTATAATAGCATTAAGCTTTCCAACACTTACATTGGATAAATATAACCACACCATTAAAACTTTTTCGCAGTGTAACAACAGAGAGGATCATGGAACCTTCGTCTCATCTCCAATCACATTGAACATTACAGAAGACTCTATCCTGTTCCGTTGGGAAAAGTCAGGTTTTCAATGTGAATTGAAACTAATTAAACCCCAATGGTGCCAGATCAATCCCCAGTAGAGATGTTTAAGGAACAGACTTTTCTCACAGTTCTCATAATGGACTGAAAAATGGACACGGCCTTGGAGATTGATTTTCTTGCAAGTGCAACTTAGTGGTATAATAATGCTGTATTGTTAATTCCATGGTTTATAAAGCAGATTCTGTGGTATACCTGCAAGGCGCTACTTTTGTGGCCAGTACAATAGTTTCGATACAATTTAAATACCAAAGTTACCAAATGTATGGCCACTACAGTAATTAGGCAATAATATGTTATGTTGTAGACCACCGAAATAATGCACAGGATCACAGAAAACATCATTCTTGTAGCTTATGCTAATCATCCTTTTACAACTACCCCCAAAATAGCAACAGAAATCTACTTGCATTTCTTTTTTTCATAACTGTCACTATCCTGAGCCACTGACTCATACAGTTCAGGGTTTTTTTTTCTTTTAAAGCTAATTTGACAGGATATTGCAGCAACATGACTACCTCGACCTCTTCATGAGGTATTCATTCAACATTTCTTATTAAAATTGTGCTTCCATTTGCCGGGGGAGTATTTAAAGTCATAGTGATGGAAATGAGAATATATAGTACTGTGCAAAAGTATTGGGCATCATATTATATGCTGTACCAATTTTGTTATACCATGTCTGCATAATTATGTGCAAAATCATGCAGTATTTCCATATATAACTTAAAAATGAATAAATAATTAACATTACAGGAGAATATATGCATGGCTGTAAACAAATATATAGTACAAGACAGAACTCATATTCTCCAGCATGCTCAGTAAAACCTAACAGCTGTTTTCTCATAGTTCTGTGCAAAAGTCTTGGGCACATACAAAAATATGGCATAAGCAAAAGATGCTTTTCAAAACATTTTTGCATAAAAGAAACTTGGATGTCACAGCAAAGGGTCTGAATACTTAGACCCATCTGATATTTCAGTTTTTCTTTTTTAATAAATCTGCAAAAATGTCAACAATTCTGTGTTTTTCTGTCAATATGGGGTGCTGTGTGTACATTAATGAGGAAATAAAATGAACTTAAATGATTTTAGCAAATGGCTGCAATAAAACAAAGAGTGAAAAATTTAAGGGGGTCTGAATAATTTCCGTACCCACTGTATCTAACAAACATCAGTCTCATCAGTTGATATTGAGATGCGTCTGCTACTTATGCTTTGTAAAGCCTTCAAAATGGCTCTAATCTGAGGTCCTGTTTGTTAATTGGTGATTTTTGAGGCTGGTGACTCTAAATAAACTTCTCATCTGCAGCAGAGGTAAGTTTTGGTCTTGCTTTCCTGGGATGGTCTTAATGAGAACCAGTTTCATCATGGTTCCTAAAGGGTTTTGCAAATGTACTTAACAATACTGTTTTTGCACAGCTATTCCAGAACAGCTGACCTTCGTGTCAAAAAACAACACCTGACTGTTGTGGTTACTTAAATATCTAATGCTATATGTGTTATTTCAAAGTTTCGAAAAAAATCCAATATTGTTCTAGAATGTAGCAAATAATTCCAAACACGGGTCCAAACATTTGACTGGTGTCGTCAAACTTTTAACTGGTACTGTATCTGATGGCAAAGTAATAACTGGCCAATTTAAAAAAAAAAATGTTCCTGGCTTGACCATAAACATAATTAAACACTAACATTTCATTCAACTCCCAATATTTTGATTATGGCACACAAGATGGTGGCCAAATCATGTGTGAAAATGACTCCTTACACTCCCAGAACCACTCTTTCACAACTTGAGTCCTGGAATATGCCTGTGCACATTCAGGGAGGTAAAAAAAATATTGATGGAATAAACGAGCCATTCAGTACATTCAGGTAGTAATTTGAATTAATTTTATTGACACATTGCAAATTGCAAATGTGATGAAATGAAGGAAGCCTAGATTATAACACTGCCTCTGGGGGCTTGTACACTCACTTGCTTCATGCATCACTTCATGCTCTTCCTTTCTTACCCTGATGTACCTATCACCTGGAATTGGGTCAATCTGAACTCATCGGACGATACAACCTATTTCTATTGATCCAAATTCCAATCTATATGGTTTTCTTTTTATGGCCACACAGGTGTTTAGTTCCAATCCTATTGGCCCTTGTCACATTGTGTGTGTTAATGCTCTTACTTTACACAACATTTAAAATTAGCTGTGATTAAAAAAAAAAATCGAAATAATTTCATCAAGCATTTAAGTGAACTCCCATTCAGGCATTTTGAAAATTATCCTACCCTGGGTGTCTTTGGACTGTGGGAGGAAACCCAAGCACCCGGAGGAAACCCACAAAGCACCCATAGAACATGCCAACTCCATGCACTCAGACCCAAGGCGGCAATGGAACCCTTGCTATTCTTGTTATTCTTAACAGTCTAAGGTGCTTTAATTCTCATATACTGTCACTAATGTGATAAAGACTCAGGTTTTTATTTACCAAGAAATCGCAGGTTTTAGTATAGTTACGTTTATTGTGAAATGACTGCAAAACATTCCAGTTGCTGTTAACAATTGTTCCCTCAGTAGTCTTCTCATTGAATCACATATCAAATATCTCTATCCAGAAGACATTCCCATTGTGGAAAATGTGCAGAATAAACAACGTTTTATTCTGACTGAAATCTTCTTTCATAAATTGTTGAAATGTGTTTTATTTTCCAATAACAATAAATTTTGTTAAGCTTAACCTCCTGAGACATGGACTCAACTGTTATGTACCTCGTATTTTCTCGTCATTGTTCCTCTTTATTAGCTCATGATAACAATGAACGTAATGAAAGTCTTCAAACAAAAACTTGAAATGAATAAAGATGAAATGAAATCTTCTTTATATCAGGAGTCCTAATATAAAAATTGTTAAAAGTAATATAGACAATGTAGTTGGAAGAAAACGTCATATCCTCATACCAAGATGTTCAGACCTCAAGAGGATTTATTATATAAGTGTGGACCATATAAGTTTCTGTCGAAGTATTGATTCTACAGAAACAATAACCTACTAGATCAAAGGCATTAATATAAACCAGTGACATGTGTCGCAGTCTGGACTGCTGTTAGTGTGCTGTAAAAGCAAATGTAGCAACGTAACAAAGAATGATCATTTTGTCCATATTGTAAAGCGCTACATGTTTCTTTTCTTACTATAGTGTAACCTTTACCATATGAAGGTAATTTTCACCTTACAAACAGAAATTTCGCAAAAGCTTTGCCTCAGCATACACAGCATTTTTTGACATCTGAGGAACCGAACTGAGCCGAAACGAACGCCGGCTAAGTTGCGTGTACGTCTGGTAGCTGTTAAAAACTTGTTCGCGTCAGTGAAAAGCTGATGTTTTTTGTGCAAGATTTAATGAAGGCCTTTAATGAAGACATGGGTCTGAAGAATTTTCGCACGGACGATAGCAAGATGAAAAAGGAGCCGCTTTCAGTTTCATTTTTGAAGCAGCCGTTGCCAAGAGGAATTATAAATTAAGGTTAAGTAAGATTTAATGTCTATTCCTTTTTTCATATTTTACTTCATTTACAAGTCTTTTCTAAATGTTTTGATTGTTTTAATATGTTTTAAGAGTATGTTTTTAGTGCCGAAAATTGGTAATATTGGCTGGAACGCATTATCTGCATTTACATTATTTCCTATCTGAAAATGCGCTTCACACTACCAAATTTCCCCTTAAGAACTTGTCTCCAGAACAGATTACCTGTACCTATTAAAAACATGAGCTGAAGTGAAAAACATTGATGTCTCCTTACATTGATACCTGTCAAGGGGTGGGATATATTATGCAGCGACTGAACAGTCAGTTCTCAAAGTTGATATGCTAAAAGAAGGAAGAATGGGCAAGCATACTGATCTGAGATATGATGTTATGGCTTTGAGTATTTCCAAAAGGGCAGGTCTTCTGGGGTGTTCCTGGTGTTCCAAGGAAGGACAACCGGTGAACTGATGCTCATTAATTCACATGGGAAGCAAAGTCTAGCCTTTTCGGGCCAATCCCATTAAAGAACTACTATAGCACAACAGGTTATTTCTGGCTACAATGGGAAGGTGTTAGAACCAACAATGCATTGCAGCTTGCTGTGTATGTGACTGCATAGGCACTGACTGGTCAGTGTGCCCATGCTGAGCCCCTGTTCACTGCTCAAAGTTCCTACAATCGGCATGTGAAAGAGTGTGATGGTCTGGGCAAGGTTCTGCTGAAAAATCTGACATTCGTGTTAGTTTAACATGTAACACCTACCCAAAAAAATCGATGCAGACCAAGTATCCCCTGATGGCAGTGGCCTCTTTCAGCAGGATAATGTGCCATGCTGCATTACAAAATAATTTAGAAGTAGTTTGACCAAGAGTTTAAGGTGTTGACTTGATCTCCAATTTCTCAGATCTTAGTCTGCTTAAGCATCTGTAGAGTGTGCTGGACTAACAAGTTTGCAGCTTACACAACTTAAAGAATCTACCTTTGTGCAAGATACCATGGCAAAACTTGAGAGGTCTTTTGGAGTCCATGCTTGAGTTATTTTGGTGAAACAGCTAAACAATATTAGGCATTTGATTTTATTGTTATGGCTGATCAGTATACCAACTAGGCAATAGTGGAATATTTAAATAAAATATTTTATGCATCATGATTATTATTATTATTATTATTATTAGTAGTAGTAGTAGTCAAGATGAATGCAGGCATATTAATAATAAAGCAGATTAACAGAAAACAGCTATTTTCAAAAGATAGATAATTTGGGAAAATAGGGAGAGTAAGGGTGCTATCATATGCCATGACAATCTATTCATAACATATCTTGACATCACTTCACCTGGCTCATTCTACAGCTCTGTAATATTTTAATGACAACTTAACAAACAAATCTGCTATTTATGGAGTCGATGGGATTCCTTGTGATTCCTTAGAAAGTAAGGCATGAAAGCCCATGGATATGAAGATGGCCAACTTTTAGGAAAAAGAGCAACCCTCAACATCATGTCTCACATTGCACACCTGCGACAAGAACGCAGCATCTTTATGCTAGTTTAGCCAAAACTAGTAGAACCCTGTTTTATGTAGCATCATATCGATGCGAAATGATGATGGAATACATATAGTACTGCATGTGCCATTCACAAAGAGAAAGAACATATCTTGATTGCAGAATGTAATGAAGTTACTTAATTTAATACAGCACCAATGCAAGTATGTGATTTTCATAGTGAATGATATCTTTATTTTTACTAATGTCAGTAACCATTCCATAATCAACCATAGTCTGTTTGAGTAAACAGTAAAAGTCGGTTTAACCCCACAGTAGAATGCTTATAGCACTCATGTTATTTCCTGAAAATCACTTGCACTGTTCACTATTACTACACCCAAAGTAAATTACACCTACGTATATCAACTAGAATTATTTGCATAAGCGTCTATTACCGAATAAATTAAATTGATCACATGAAATGCACAGAAAATTGAATGATCATTGACTATAATCAACAATTTTCCCATTAATAATTCTCAATCTCTCACTCTTCGCATATATATCAATAATTGTTACTGCATATTCTTCAATATATCGCTTATCCATTATGTCCAGGTTGTTCCTTTGACAGAAGCTTATTTCGGAGAGATGCCACCTAAGATAACAGAGCTACTGACGGTCCTTAGACCATGGTGACAATCGACAAATACTTTGAGAAATTTGTAACAGGAAAGTTAACCGTAATATGGATAAAAAAGTTAAGAGGAAAAAAAAATTAACAATGATCTAACATTAGAAAAGCCATCTATACATTAATTTCAACATGTTCAACAATTGTCCTGTTTAAATGTCACAATTTAATGCTTGGATTTTACCTTGGTACAGACTTTCATTTAATCAGGTTGAGCTGTAAATGCAAAGAAAAACATTTTGCAATGCAATTTGAGATAGTTTTTTTTTTTAATACATAAAGATGCCACTGTTGGTAATTCAGTCCTTTTCAGGGTCTGTGAAAAAGCTTCTTTTTTTTTTCTTTTCTCTTCTCTTCGTGGAGGACATCAACGGAGACATTGCTCATCTTAAAGACTGATTTATTATTAGTAGTAATGGTAACATTTTTTTTTTTTACTATTGAAAGTTGTACATTTCTCAAAGTGCTTAGTCAGCTTATCCTTCAAGTCATGGCCATGATTTCTTTTTCCAATAGGAGAGAGCATATTGAAGTTACAAAAGCCCAGATATTATTTAATTAATTCCACAACTCAAAAAAAAAAAAAAAGGAACATGATAAAATAACATCTTTTGTGCAATTTTATGAGCTTGATTTAGTATCTCATGGCTACACAAAATTTATTGTTAGTGAACAATTAACAAACCAACGTGCTTTAACTATACTCTAGTAATTACAACTAGACACAGTTCAAGCATCAATATGCACCAATCAGCCATAACTGAAAAACAAACAAACAAACAATAAAAACACCTGACTAATAACTGTGTAGGTCTCATTGTGCCATAAAAACAGTCCTGAACCTTTGAGGCATGGACTCTACTAAATATCTAAAGGTGTGCTGTGGTGTCTGTGTCCGTGGCTTTAGAAGATATCTTGACTACTGTACGGTGCGAGGTATGGCTTGTTTGCCCAGCACATCTCAAAGATGCTTGATCTGATTGGGAGCTTGGAAATTTGGAGCACAAGTCAAGACTTTTGTCATTTTTGCAGTGAGGCAGCGAACACTGTCTTGCTGAAAGAAGTCCTGCAACATTGTCC
The DNA here is from genome assembly GCA_028565275.1 of Leiocassis micropogon. Taxonomy (NCBI): domain Eukaryota; kingdom Metazoa; phylum Chordata; class Actinopteri; order Siluriformes; family Bagridae; genus Leiocassis; species Leiocassis micropogon. Next base: position 11,953,981 of record JAOVVA010000052.1, on the reverse strand, counting down.
TACTGGTAATACAGTAAAAAAAATCTTGCCATGAAGGGGTGTACGTGGTCTACGGCAGTGTTTGAACAGGTGGTCTGTGCCAAAGCAACATCCACATGAATACCACCATGAGCCATGGCTTCCCAGCCGACTATTCACCAGAGCATCACACTGCCTTGCCGTCTTCTCATAGGGCATCCTGGTACCATTTCTTCCCAGGTAAGTGACACACATGCACCCCAGCCATCCACATGATGCAAAAAAAAAATTTGATGTGATTCATCAAACCAGACCACCCTATTCTATTGTGCTTTGGGGAAGGTCTGCAGCAAGCTGCATTGCACTATAAGTTTTGGCACCTTTCTATCATGGCAACTATTTCAACAATTTGTGCTAAAGTAATTCTTCTGTGAGATTGGACCAGGAAGACTAGCCTTTGCTCTTCATATGCATCAATGAGCCCTGGGTGCCCATGACCCTGTCGCCTGCCACACAGACTGTCCTTCTTCGGATCACTTTTAGTAGGTGTTAAGCATTGCATTCTGGGAACATTCCATAAAAACTGCCATTTGGAGACGTTCTAACCCAGTCATCTACTCTAGGCATCATACTTTTGTCCCTGTCACTTAAATCCTTACACCTTCCAACAAATCAACTATAAGAACTGGGATAAGAATATATCCCATCCCTTCACAGGTGCCACTGTAATGAGACAAT
>JAOVVA010000052.1:11929506-11953185 GCA_028565275.1 Leiocassis micropogon | reverse complement strand
CTTCCAACAAATCAACTATAAGAACTGGGATAAGAATATATCCCATCCCTTCACAGGTGCCACTGTAATGAGACAATCAATGTCATTCACCTAAACTGTCAAGTATTCTTTATGTTATGGCTGCTTGGTATATTGGCAATATACTAGCCTGCTATGAGATGTTTATTTCAGTGCTTGCCATCATCACAGTCATATATCATTTTATTTTTCATTTCAATTGCCTTTTCCTTTTATGCTACATCATATTACATTTGACAGCAAAGAAATAAAGGCTGTCTGATTCTTCATTGTGCAATGTCTACTGCTCAATTGTTTTCGGGCTTGAAAGCAAGTTACGCTTGTTTTTAAGTCATAGTCTAGACTTAATTAAAAAAAAAAAAACCCTGTCTCATACACTTCAACTAAAGAGAAAAATGGCAAACATGCAGGTGATTTAAAAAAATCACCCTCAGCATGTGCATGACCTGATATCTCTGAATCATATTGCTGTAATTTTAATATAGATCTTTTTTGTGGTATGAATCCATATTTTGCCGCAATCTTACCCCACAATAAAACACTAGTTATTCTGTTGCACCATGCACAATATATACATGTATTTAGTTTAGGTTGTAGTTTAAACATGCATACCTCAAGGAAAGCTAGGAGGTTGTACAGTTATCTCCCATGGTATAACTCTAAACTATACAACCTACTACCTCAGCCTGGGGAGCATTTAAGAAAACCGGCGAAGTAAAGTCCATCGGTCCAACAAGAGAAACAATCTGACTGTCAAGGTGTAACGTCAGACTCAAAGCTGGCACAGCTCAAACTGCACTCTGCTCAAAAAAATATACACCCCCAGCAAAGTGCTCCAATACAAATGCAGTGCGTTATGAGAAAATGTTAAACCTGATAAAATTCAAACCAGACTGTAAATCTGTGTTTCAGGCTGCTGTTAGAGGTTTGGCCACAAACTTTAGTAAAGACAATACTGTTTTGACAAGTGAGGCAGTTGTGAAGGCTCGACAGACAGATACCTATAGATACAAGCTTGTGTGGAAAGTCACCACAAGTTCGGATCTACGGGTTTGTGTCTGCAGGCATGTCTCTCCCAGAATAAAAAAAAGGAAAAAAAGAAATACAAATCATAAAACTACATTCATCATTACTGATTAATCAAATTTTGATAGATATATTATCTATGTCTGAAATATACTCCAAAGTCTAGAGCATCAAATTGCTGTATACTAAGATAAATCAGACAAAGCAAACCTCCAGTGCAATGAATAATGCTAATGAACGTTTATACCAGCAGTAGTATCCTCCAAGATTCTAACTTTTAATAATATCAAACACACAGATCATTTAACTTAACATAATTTTACATAATCCATTATTTTATTTTTCAAAATCAAATCTCGACTATTCCAATACATCCAGTTCCAGTCAATCTGTCTTACAAACAGCATGGAAGAAGGTGTTGAGGAATTATTAAGTGAGTAGAATCATAGCTGGTAATTGTAACAATAATCAAAGACCTTCTCTACTCATCAATTTCTACAATCAGACTTTGAAAAAGCATCACTTTAAGTTTAGTTCTCATAATGCCTTTGTTTATTGTCCAGGGATCTAGAAAATTGTGTGGTCTACAAAAATTTTGTACAGATGCTGTACAGTGAGGGAATTCTGGAAAATAGGCAAAAATAATGAATAATCATGTTTTGCCTAAAAATTTTAGTTGACATCTCTACTTTACAAAAGCACAAATACACTGTTTTGACAAAAAAAAAAATGCTGTTAGGATTTAAATAGGCAATTCCTTTTTAATTTTTAGTTTTTAATTGGATAATTACGAGTTTAATATGTTTCATCTGGTGACAACTGATTGTGTGAGAATCGTCTTATTTCTTAACCAACCATTTTGGAAGACATTTCCACTGTTACTGTGTTTCAGAACCGGTCAAACTAATGGTTACTGATGGTCAAGCGAAGAAAACAACCAAGGAGATTGCTGAAACTACTGAAACTGGGTTAAGAACTGTCTAAGGCATCAATAAAATCTGAAAAGAAACTGCTAAACTGTCAACTTTGCAGAAGAAATGTATTCAGAAAAAAAAAAGATACCGATCAGAGAGCACAGAAATGAAACATAGCCACGTTTAGTATTAAAAAAAGTAAAGGCAATTTCCACATGCACACTTCAATAAGAAATCATAGGGTTGGGACTAAACAGCCGTGTAGCCATAAGAAAACCACTTATAAGGAATTATTTTCACTCACAAATTGGCTACCGATTTATTTTACAAAAAACATTTTTACCCTAATTTAGCATTGGTTGACCTTCTTTGAGAAAACACACATATACCATATCAAATGTTTTCATTTCTGCAATTTATTAGCCTTGCCTCTGGTTTCTGTCCACTGAGATCATGACGGGTATGGAGACAATTTAACAAACAGCTGTAGGTCTGTCTAATGATGTCTAAAACCATGCTAGTTAAGTGTGATTTTTTTTTCGATGTCATGTTTTGATCAAGTTGTTGGACAGCAAAACATAAATAAGCCTGATCAATTCATTATGTCAGATATCAGCTTTCAAAATGTCTGCACTCCTCCTGTGCCACTGCTTATACTAGTTGTTTAAATGGCCTAATAAAAAGATTAGATACTTTAGCTTAGAGAACAGAATTTGTTGAATTAACAAACAATTATTTTTAAAAACACACAGTGATGATCACGATGTTAATTAGTAGTTAATGTTAAAAATGAAGAGGCAGCTAAGGTCTTTGCTTTTCATAGCCAGTCAGATCAGGATATTATTTAATCAGTTCTAGACTGTGTTCGCATTTCCACCCTGAAATGACTCAAATCCAACTCAATTTTTTTTTACCCTAATGTGACACAGATTTGATTTTTTAGGGATGTCTAAATGCACCAACTCTGAGGTTTTTCAGATTATATCTGAGTCACTTTCGTATGTGGTCCTAGGTCAGATATATATCTTGTTATATATGGTCATGTGACTTGCATGAGGCAGGATAGATTGTAACTCATGTGACTTTTTGCCTTTGCACATGAGTAGGGCCCTTGCTGACGTAATCAGTCAGCACCGGCAGCACCGGTAGCCGTGCTAGCAATAGCAGCAAAAACAGCTAAAGCAAGACTTTCTTTTTCTAGATCCCAATAAATATATATCCGACTCACTGCTTGCCTTCATCTAGAGCAAAAATTCCAGTCATATTTTTGCTAAAATTGCATCCATTAAAATGAAGAAATGGTTGCACAAATATAACATGTTTTAACCCAGATTACGCAAGCAAAGAAGTACTAAGGACAGATGCATCCACATTAGAATCAGATAGAAGTCACTTGTAATTATTAATGTGAATCTGATCTGACCCACAATATCAGAATTGAACAATGTAGCTTGTAATGTAAACATAGCCTAAGAGCATTTCAACTGAGATAATATAAAAATTACAGTATAATTTTCAAAATATTGTAAATATAGCAATTTCTAAAAAAAAAACATATACACCTTTTAATATAAACCAAAGATCATTATTAATAAGCATGCTTAATGAGTGGAATTAATGCAGCCAGTCAGCTTAAAAAAATATAATAATAAATTAAAATAAATGCTGGCATATAGAAGTTTTCAAGGACTTACATATAATTTGTTTATCGTATTTACCACATCTTAGACTAATTGCAGGTTAAATCAATAAACAGTGGCTGCTTTTAGATAATCAGTGTGTTTGTGTCTCTCAGTGGACCTGGAATGTAATCTTTAAATGCTAGAAAATGCTTTTTTAAATGCAATTTTCTCCTTTTCACTTCAACCAGAATTTAAAATGATAGAGCTTTGCATTTAATTCAGATGTGCAAATAAGATACCAATTATAGGTCACAAAAACTTTTTTTTTCATAAATTTACCGCGCGTTCCAGGAGGAAAGGTTTAAAGCAAATTTGCCTTTAAAAATAATGCCATTAAACATTTTTAAAATCTATACTTCGATATTTTAAGTAAGGAATAAAGTAAAATGAGTCAGTACTTGGCATGACAATGTTTGCCTTAAATAATGCAGTACACTTTTTAAAAAATAAGCTCCTAAGTAGGTTTTTAGCAGCTTGGGGAATCTGCTACATCCTTATGGACACACTGTTTTTGGAAACTTGTGTGTTTTTTTTTTGAGGTTGAAATAAATATATCTTCTGTAAATGTACAATGATTTGCAATGACACTATTTTTAATGATGCAATTGTGCAGAACATAATAGGAACATCTAAAATTCCTATAAAAAATATGGTGCACAATATATATATATATATATATGCACACACTGTAGGACAGCATATCATGTCCAAATTTGAAGACTTTTCTCAGGCTGCCAGACATTTACATCCAAGTGTAAGATACAGAACATGAAAGCTTTGAATAAAAGTTTTCTGAAAACTTGGTTTCACTTTTATAGCATAATCACAATGGGACCCTATATATAATACTACATTTCTTAGGTATTTGAGTTATTTTGATATTTGAGATTTTTGACGCGACCTTGCTCGTATTATTTTGTGTACACCATCTTTGTGAAGGTTTGCCTATGTAAGCTCACTGTACAGTATCTGGCAAACATATGTGCATCAGATGAGGAATTTATAAAATTCGGCCACTTTGTCTTATAGGCTGGCGGGACTTTAAACATTGCATTCTAATTGATTTTCTAATGGCACCTCACACTTGCTCCAATATTAAATTTTTTTGCATTCAGTTTAAACTTTTATTCTAAAAAAAATGCAAAAAATTATTATGCAAAAAATGAACAACCAATACTTTCAGTTTATGAAGGCGACACTATTTTGCATCAAACTACAATATAATAACACCAGAGTGTCAGGTCTCACACATTGTAGGTAAACGTTAATAACCTTTAAAATCCTGATGCGCACAAACTTAATTTGCTTTACCCACATTATGTTTTCGCAATATTGTGACCATGTTTGCAACCCAAAAAACATGGCAGCCACAAAATAGTTGCTAGATGCATACTCCTATGCAATATTGTGTTACAATATTGGGCTTGTAGTTTTCAGAATCTACTTTGTTCAGAATCTACTATGTTTGCTCCATGTGGCAAGCTGACTAATCCCATCCTCAAAGAAGCACACCACCTGATTTAACAACATGGAGGACTCAAATTGTTGTTATCGTTACATAGAGCCTTTGCTTCCTGCTATAAGTTATCTTTTAGGTCGGATGTCTAATAGATTTACACTTAAAAAATTGTATTTTCATTTTGACTATTATTATTATTATTATTATTACTATTTGAGCTTTTCTATTTTGTTTTGTTACTATAAAATTCACAGTTACATTTATTACTGTTAATTGCTTCTTACATGGTATGTTATTACATTTATACGCATATTCTAAACATTTATTAGAAATATCCGTAAACAAATACAGTACTTACTCAGTTTTTTTCTTGTTTACTCTCGAACAGGCTGCTCATTTTGCTAAAACCCATCATCATCTTCGTCCTATGCTTCACTGACAAGGATGAGCACCGATTCTTCCAAACGACCCGACTTGCTTTTTATGTCTTATGAATATAAATATGTGCAAATCGTAAGTACTGAGAGTTGATATTTTAATCAATGTAGATTGAAGGCCATGTGCATGTAGATGTGTGAAGTGTAGGCAACAGTTGCTACATGAACAGTAATAATGTACAACCTTATTAAAAAAAAAATATGTGAAATTACTGAATTTTTTTTCATGTATATCATAGCTGCTTATTGAATTGTAGCAATGTGTCAATACGATGAATCAAGATGTTCACTTACTGTTTAGACTCGAACAACATTTTGACCACACCCTATTTTCACTGACAATACAAGCTTACTTTAAAAAACAAACAAAGAAATCTGTAATGTGTTCAAATTCACCATGGAGCCATTTATGATCAGTAAAAAAAAAAAAAAAGGATAAGTAATTCTAAATAATTCTTAAAAGAAGAAATATAAAAGAGAAAAGGTTTTACAGAAAAACGGAGAGCAATTAAACAACTAAATATCTTGGGCATAGAAATCATCCAGAGAGCAGAAAACAGAGGATGAAGCCAGATTGGAATTTGGTAAATAATGAGTAAAGCAAAAGGTCGGGCCTGGCTGAGGCTGGCATGTGTTTGGAATTTCCCCTGCGTATCTAATCACACAACTGACTCCCAAGGATTCTTTTTTAAAGGAAAACTAAACCACAAAGGAAAAAAAAGAAAGAACTGTACAAAATTAGAGATTTATTAGGAATAACGATAGAGTGGGAGTACCAGATCAACTTTGCATTGTTTAACTAGCATTTAAAATAATCGAAAGAAGCACCAGTAACTATAATTACAGTAGGCTGACCTGCCCAGGAAAAATAAAACTAGATGTACAAATTGTAAGCTATCAATTAAATAGGTAAAAAAAAAAAAAAATTTTAAACGTACATATCATATGCTACAAGATGCAGTACAAATGAGACGAAATCTACGGTAAAAGAAAACAGCAATTGTAAGGAATTAATTAATTAATTTGCATTTCGTTTACACACTTATCATCATTATTTAAACTCCCTTTCAACACAAAACAAACAATTTTGAAAAATGTAAATAATATTGTAATAGAATCCATATCCAAACATAATAATTGAGTGCTATGATTAAATCTGACATGAAAGATTGCACTGAAGTTCATTGCTGTGTACTGTGCAATGACAATAAATCTATCTATCTATCCATCAAAAGCAGCGTTAAAACATTAAACCATCAAATCAGTTTTTTTTTTTTTTTACGAATGCTGTTTAAAAGTAGTTGAAGACACGTGGTATTGCAAGAAGCAGACAAAAATATCAAACTCAGAAATGCACCAGAAATCACTGCAGGGACTTGCTCACTTCCCCCTAAACCTGTTCAGTCAGGTAGGCTATGGGCCTGCAAGGTTGCAGTGACTGTTTTTTTTGTTTTTTTTTCATTTATGTAATGCTGCGACAATATCTAGATATTGTAAATAGATACGGCTGTGACGACGTCTATTTAAAAAAATATTATAGCCTAAATCGGAACCAAATTCAGCATATTTAAAATCTAAAATTCAAAATGCCTTTAAATACCAAATGCATGTTCTCGAAATAGATATCTATAATTTCTAAATAGATGCCAAGCGGGAATTGGATTCATCTGCGTTCACATACAGCACGTATACGAAAATAAGCTTTTTATTAAGAAATATTTATCTGCTTAGTGAAACAGAAAAATATCGCCTTTTTAAAAAAAATTTCCCATCAGATTCGCTGATGGTTTTTAAACGCTATGACTACGCAGCGCGCATTTACTTCTGTTATTATGCATTTACCACTAGGCTACAGTATATGGCTACTAGTAAACTACTTATTTGCGAAAACCTGTCAACAAAAATACAATGACATATCAGTGATCATTTTGCTCCATAAGCATGCAGAGCACGCAAAACTAAACTAAACAATCTCTATAAACACGGTTTTTAATTGAAATTAAAAACAAAACAAAAAAGTGTCTGAAATGGGAGGAATATTAGATTAAAGACAACATAACAGATCAATCTGATAAAGTCAATTATAGATAAAGTAAATCTGGCTATTAAAAGTCATATGCTGCTGTTAATAACAAGCGGATCAGTATGGAAATTATGTGATGGTCAATTTAGTCTCTCACTTAAAGGACTGATGGATGTTTTACTTCAGGTGCTCCCCAGCACTTGAATTTCAATGACCGGATTTTGACTTTGATGCTGGTGCCAGGTTCCTTTAACTATGTTAGTGAGGTCATGCCAAGAAGTTCAAACACCCCTTCAATGAGAGGGCAGAAAGAAGGGGAAAAAATATGTTATTGTCCTGCCTTTAGGAGCACAAGAGTAAAGCCTTTAACACTGTGTGGGAGAGGTACCCCCCCCAAAAAACTCTCACACACACACACACACACACACACACACACACACACAGCACAGTAGGCATGCAACTCTAACCCAGACGAACAACGAACCAGACCTTGAACTTATTTATTTATTAAAATAAAAATAGCAAATCACTGTTTATGAAGAAGTACGTGGTTATGCGCTAGGCCTTTCACCTCACGCGAGGCGCTAAACGTAGGATACACACAAAAGACAAGTGCTGAACGCAGACGCTGAACATACAGTCTAGCTCCGAAGCATGTTAATAGTGACTTACCAAGGCTCTGTTTTATTGTTTCCAAATCGTCTCTCTATACTCACTGTGCCTGCAGCATTTGGCAGGAGGTTTGAAGAGTCCAGTCCACTGTGGCCCACGAGCAACACAAAACATGCAACTTTAAAGAAAAGAAAAGAAAAGGAAAAAAAAAAAAACAACCCTTGATAACGAAACGCAGAAAGCAAAGAAAGACTAAGGAAAACTATGCGGAATATGATTCAGACCCCATGAAAAAAAACAAAAAAAAACCAGCAGGAAAAAAAAAAGTTTCGGTATTTATAAGAAATTGATTTCCCTGATAGTAAAAGCACAAATACACCTAGAGGTTTGAATGTCTGTAAAACCTCTGAATCCACGAAATGGGTGCCTGCTTAACGACCAAATGACAGGCAACATCTGTTTGTATGAAAGCCAAGATCGAGTCTTAAAAAAAAAAAAAAAAAAAAATTGGCTTGGTTCTCTTTCACTCTCTCTCTCTCTTTCACTCTCTCTCTCTCTCTGTCTTGCGCTCTCTCCCACTCTCATTCGCTTTCACTCTCACTGCTGAATAAAAACGAAGGAGAAAAGAAAGAGAGTGTGGAAATCGGGCTAGGGAGGAAATAGTTGTGCAGTAGTGCTGTCACCCCTTAACCTCGTCGCTTCTGCCTGCTCCTCTCCTCCAGCTGCTGCGGCGAGAGGCAGTCCAGGTAAAACTTCTCTACCATCCTTCTGCTAGCCTCTCCCAGATCCTCTGCCCGACCAAACCCCCACCCTTACACACACACACACACACACACGCTTCTTGGAAGACTTCCCTACACCAAAAATAAATACTAATCTGCAGTTCTATTTGCCTCTTTAAATGTGCCCTCTGGCCTTTTGCCACCTTTTGCTGACACACACACACACACACACACACACACACACACATGTACCCATCTATAAACAAACAAACAAACAAACAAAAACAAACATGCAAATTTTGAATCGATTTTGATTGTTTACGAACAAGCAATATTTTGTGATGGATAAATTGAAATTACGGTTATTCATTTTACCTACAACATGGTCCTCGGAGCAACAACGACACTTACATACACTGCTGAAAGCATGACATGAAGTAAACAGTACAGTTTGCTGAGCACAGAGAGAGCACACGGAATTGTAAAACCCCGGCTTGTCTTATTGCACGTTTTTAAAGATCGGCAGCAATCGGGTTGAGCACGTGGCAATGCAGACGGCCATAAAAAATGAGAGCGAGCTCGCTAAATATACGCACGTAAATAAAAACAGCTAGCGCCGGGTATGTCTGGTGTATGCTGTCAGCGACGGCCCTGAGGGAGGAGAACTACTGTATGTCACTGCAGGTCAGGCTTACAAGCCGGAAACATCATCTCCTGATTCTCTCCCTTTAACGCCGCGCTGCCTGTTCCAGTCGGCAAAGTGGGGCTGACACCCTGACACACAAATAATCAACGACAGTGGTTTCCCATGGGATACCCAGCGGCACCATGAGCCGCTTCCTCATAGCCTTGCCTGTAAACAAAGCTCACATCATTGCTATAATACTCTCAGACTGGCAGCAAAGAGGCGTGTGTGTGTGTGTGTGTGTGTGTGTGTGTAGAGGGAGGGGTTGCTTTGGATGGTTTAAGGGAGCGACTCCTGTGCACCGTGATGTCTTCCTTTACTGTACAGATGTGTTCATGCTCAACATACGCATTCACACTACAGTACATTAAGATGGCACAACGTCTCACCCCTATAAACCGCACGCCTCTCCCTCTCCTGCTCTCGCACGCTCTTTCTGACATTCCACTCACGCACAACTGCGGCAGCCCTCCACCAATCCCTCGCTTTAACCCCCGTCTCAGCCAGATGGGCCACCAGTCTCCCCTAACACATGCACTCTCCCTTTCTACCGACCTGCCAGACGGAGTTAGCGGCAGCAGCAGCCTCACGCTGCATTCGAAACATGCTTTTATGCACGCGGACACGGAGGCAGCGCTGCCCACAGCTGGGTTACAATAGAATTGACATGACTTCCTGTTTACGAGTTAAAGCCGCGCAATATGTTTCGGCATCCAAATCGAATATCAAATAAAGATAGTATTTGGCTGATATACTCTTATATCTAAACAGCACAAAGATATCCATGCCAGACTTGAACATCCATTTAAACGATTCAAAAGCAACTAAACTGCTTTTAAGTCAAGCGACACCTTCTGCCTGGTAAAGCTAATCCTTATTATAGTCCATCTATCTTGGGGAAAATTAAGAACTCCTCAGAGACTCCTCAGTGTTTTCATTATAATGATGTCGTGGGAAAAAAACAAAACAAAAAAAAACACACACATACACACACACACTGGCGAACCAACTTATGTGGGAGCTGTGATAAAAATCTGAGTGGTTGTGTCGCTGCAAATTTTTTCTGGGAAAGACAATAAAGCGAAGCCAGACCACAGACCAGAGAGCTGCGTATGAGAGGATGAGCAAGGAGTTCGGCAAAGATGAAGAGCCTCTTTGTTTCTGCCGATACCCATAATTCATGGCGGTTCACACTGTCCACTCTGTTCTGAAGCTGCCATGGCTGTCTGCATGCCGTACGAGCGCTGCAATTGGTTTTCTGAGCGGATGAAGGGGGCGGGCGCTTTACTGTAGGTCTGTTTGCTGTGCTTTTTCCCACATTGTCATGGGGTCATAGCTGCTTGTGTCCCCAGCTGACCTGCCGTTCACACACACACACACACACACACAGACACACACACACACACAGTCATGCCCAGCTGCTGCTTCTGACAACACCCACCCACGGGCATACACATCCCAGATATAGTCAATAAGAAATCAGCGCCGTCATTTCGAAAAGTAATACAGCACAGACTTGTTTATTAACAGAATTACACGACTAGATAGTCTTTGAACTTCCATTTCAACAGAAAAGCGTGTGTGATAAATGCTCGCGATAGGAGTGAGCGCAGCTGCAAAACTCAACCCAAAGCCACAGTTGTAGCCACACCCACATTCCAGTATTACCAATACAACAGCGTAGTTAGGGTGGGTAGGTCATATGCGCACATTTAAAATGACCTGTTAGATTTTTATTTTTTTTTTGTGCATCAGCTGCAAAGTGCAACAAGATGTCGGAATGCGAGCCACGGTCAGCCAGGAAGATGTGAAGCTTCAGCCTCGCCTTCACGTTTATTTCAATCAATATTACTCCCTCTCACTCACTCATCCCCTATACCGCTTTATCCTGTATTCAGGGTCGCGGGGACTTGGAGCCTATCCCAGGGGGCTTAGGGCACGAGGCAGGGTAAACCCTGGACAGGGTGCCAATCCATCACAGGGCACACACACACACTCACACACCCATTCAAGCACGGGGAGAACATGCAAACTCCATGCACACAGAGACGGGAATCGAACCCGGACCCTGGAGGTGCAATGCGAGAGTGCTAACCACTACACCACCGTGGCGCCTCGATCAATATTACTAAAACGTTAAATACTGTAATATCAAATGATGAGGGTTGATATGTATTTACCATCACTGCAATCCTTTGGCTTTTTCTCATTTATAAAAATTTGTTATACTTCATTAGACCACAGCGTGGCTGAATGCTTGATTTGCTTGTTATGACTGTAATTCAAACCACAGGTTTACATTAATGTGCATATTCGAATTCTGTATTCAGTTTTTTTCTCTATCGACAAAAAAAAATCTGTATGGCAAACATTCCAGATGATCTAAACCTAATACTAATAATCAAGTAAACGCTGTACATGTGTTGTTATTTAACAAACGAAGCTGAATGATTGTTCATATTATTAACCCATAGATATCTTATCAGGGGGTTCAAGTCAAACCAGGACTTTTGATTGTGCAGAAGGACACAGTTATGAGAGGAAAAAAACCTCCCTTTATATCTCCATGTGATCCGCTGCTACACTAATGTACTTATCTCTGTGTTTCACGAGTGCTTGAATACCATCAAGGTATTATGTTTTCTCAGTACACCAGAGCCATGATCAGACTACCTGCTTCACAACTGAAATTCTGGCCTCTCTGGAACTTCAATGAGCCCAACATGCTCATTTAACGTGCAAGTGGTGTTTGTGAATGATTGTGTGTACAGTTCCCACAGACAGATGCATCTCATCTACAAGTCATCCGTCGATTTTCAAGGATCAGGGATTCCACTCACTGAATGATTACGGGAACAACTACAGTGGGGCTCTGAGCCACCACGGCCGGGATCGTCATTAACAGACATACGGCCTTTTTTATAACATATACACTATTCAAATGTTTTACCGCGGCTAAGAGTCTCATCACCGTACTGTGCTTGAAGTCTTGTGTAAATGTCTGTTTTACGGTTTCCTCATTCACAAGAAACTTCAACAAAAGTCTCGGTTTGACTTGAATGTCCCTTGTATGTAGACTAGATATTATACTCACTCACTCACTCTATCCTGTATTTAGGGTCGCAGGGGGCCTGGAGCCTATCCCAGGAGGCTTAGGGCACGAGGCAGGGTACACCCTGGACAGGGTGCCAATCTATCGCAGGGCACACACACATACACACACTCATTCACACACTACGGGAAATTTAGAATGCCAATTAACCTAATCTACATGTCTTTAGGCTGTGTGAGGAAACCGGAGTGCCTGGAGGAAACCCACCAAGCACGGGGACAACATGCAAACTCCATGCACAAAGACACGGGAATCGAGTCTGGCTAGATATTACATACGCAGACTATTTTGTACCTCTAGCTTATTGCATTCTTCTAGGTGGTTGTGCCACGTCTCCATATTGAATAGTTGGGCTTTCACTGCAAGTGAAGTCATAGATTGATGGTATCCAAGCACTAGTGAAACGCTGGGTTTAGTGCATTAGTGCAGCAGGGTATTACATAGAGAACTGTGTTCTTCTGCGCAATCAAAAGTCCTGGTTTGACTTGAATGCTCCTTGTAGCTTGCCTTAAGGACATTCCACAGCATCGGATGACCGCAACTATAAGCAGATAAAATGTGTCATTCATTAATGCTGTATATTAAAGTTTGTGATCATTGCTGGTTGTAATTGTTGTGGTTTAACAGGAATAAAACATTGTGAGATATTAATGAAATTAGGAATTTAGCAGCAAATCAAGGGGCATTTACACTACCCGCATCTCTCTAATGAAATCACTCCTGAGGAAATGGCTTGCTTTCTAAACATGAAATAGCAGACAATGCTTGAAATGAACTACACTGCAAAATAATTCAGCAAACCTTGCACAATAGCTGCCTTCACTTTCAAGATAGATCAAACCGGATTAAAGGAGAGTGGCCCATCACCAGGCTATCTGATTGTAATCTTAAGGAGAGACAAATGAAAAGGAGATCTAATTGCTGGCACAGTGATAGAACGGAGATAGCGCTTATTTCCAGAGGCGCACAAACCAAAGACAAAAGCGCTTTACGCTGAACGCCTTATGTGGAGAAGACTTCAGAGCATGTTATGGATCCGCATCATATGAGCTGAACTGTGTTTTCCTCTGGAGCTTTGGCATTTCAACCCTTACTCAGTCTTCTCTTCTGTTCTTTTCTTTCATCCAAATCACTGCATCTGTCTAGCACCCTCCATACCTTCTCCTTTGGTAGTGGCCTTTGCTATCCGACTACCACCCACTCTCTCCTTTTTCTCGCTCTCATCGTCTTTCTCCCTCCCAAGCTCATGCTCTCCCTTTAATTTACCAGGGCTTCAGTGAAGGCGGGGCAGAGGGAACTCCATGGTAACCTGGCACTCAGCCATCTCATTACACTGCCAATTGATTCTGGCCTACCGCCACGCTGCTGTCCCCTGCCAGCCCACTTCCCATCATGCACCTGACATCCCCAGGCCTGTCTATAGAGCAGGAGAATTACAAAGCACATACAACCTGCAACCCCTTGCTCTTGTTATGGTGCAATCTCCTGCTCAAAACACACAGAAACAAACAGATTTGCACAAAGAAAATAAGGAATAGCAAAAAAAAAAAAAAAAAAGAAATTTGTCATATATAATGCAAGGCATTTATTTTTATTTTAGTATCACTGTATATAGACTTTGATAGATTCCATTTGAATGGACCAACACCCCAAAAGTATTGGTACCCTTAGGTGGGGGGAGAGTGGTGTTGGAAAAATGAGTGCTACCAGTGATGTGGTCCCCAAGATCGGACGAATACGATCGAAAATGTTGAGAATGTTGGATCCTACAATGATTTATAATAGAGTGGAATTGGAATTTCCACAGTTTCCTTTTTTTTAACATATAAAAAGACTTGATGTTTTGTTAATAGTTTATTATATTAGTATTAAGTTATACTTTAGTATATGTATTATTATTATTATTATTATTATTATTATTTGCATTGTAAGTTTTTTTTTTTTTTAAGTTTAAATGTATAATACATTGGTTAGAAGAAGAAAAAAAAAAGCTTAGTAGTTTTTCCAAGGCATTTATTACTTTATTCTACAACACTTGATGAGATACACAGATTAAGGGATCTGAGACTTTCTCTGTATAACAGTATCCTCTTTTGAGGACTCTCCTCTTCAGCTCACTCTGCAGGTTCTCAGACTGGGATGGCCAAGCCGAAAGCTTGCTTCTGTGCCCATCTAACCATTTGGGTGTGTGTGTGTGTTTTTTAGAACGATTGTGTGGAATTTGACTTGTTTTGGAACATAGTCACTGCGAAATGCGACCACAACCCAGCTACAGTCAGATTTTTATTTAAAATCTCTTGATACTTCACGGACTCACTAACAGCATATTTTTTTCTCACGTCATCATAGATCCTTCACCAGGTTCTCTTCTGTAGAACCACTTTTATTTTATACCAAATCTACCTTAGTGTTTGCTATATTTTTTGTGTCATCTGACTAGAAAACCAGGTACTAGTCAAAGTTCCAGTAGCAGAAGTCCAGGTACTTATGTTTTGTGGTTAGATGAAAGAAAAGGCTTTCTTTCTGCATGCCTTTCAAATAGTTAGTTGCCATGTAGGTGGCATCTAATTGTAGACTTTGAGACTTAGTGACCCTGAAATGCTACCATCTTCTACACATCTCCAACTGCGATAAATGTTTGCCTCTCTAAATACCCTTCTGAGTGTGTGTTTGGGCAAAATATACTTGAGTCGTCTTTACGACTGCAGTTCTTTTAGACACCTTAATTTTTATCCTGACATAAGTAAATAATGACCTTTTCAGTGCTGTGACTGGCTTTTAATAGATACCTGTCTTAATGTGTGTGTTATACGGTGTGGGCCAAAACTGTTGAGACAAAAGTGAAATTCCATTATGACATTCTATTTTTTTTTTTTAAATAATGACAATCAATAGAGGAAGAATAATTAGTTATTTTATCCAAATAAATAACTATACAACAATCAATATTTATCCCAGAGGTGGAAATATCTACTCAAGTAAAATATCTACTCAAGTAAAATATCTACTTAAGTAAAAGTAAAAAACAAAAAATCTACCCAAGTAAATGTAAAACGTAGCTCATTTAAAGTTTACTCATAGTAAAAGTTACTCAGATTTTTAACAAAGAGGGAATGAGGGTCATTCCTGTATACAAAGGGATGTAAATGTCAAATTCATTGTTTTTAATTAAAGGAACACCTTTACAAATTAAAGTGCAACAACAAAATAAAACACCTTGGCACATGACATTTAAATCAGACCCGCTTTCCGCTGGCACTGCACTAGGGCTTTAGTGGGAACAAAAAAAATAAAATAAAAAATTGGCAAACTATGAATTATGTAATAGAGGTATGGCAGACCATAACATACAGATAATAAATCAATCAATAAATAAATGAAGGAAGGAATAAAGTAAGACAGTTTCTTGGGGGAAAATGTGAATTGTGAAGCTAAAACTCCTTGTTAAAGAATTAAGGAACAGCATAGAAGGAATAAACATAGCTATCCATAAAGTTTATTAACCACCATTAAGAGTGTAGAGCATTTTGGAAGTCAATGTGGAAAGATTGTTTAATGACACGTAGCCCTACATTCACGGCATTTGGCAGATGCCTTTATCCAGAGCGACTTACATTTTTATGTCATTATAATTACAACGTGGTGATGGGGTTTTAACCTGGGACCTTCCAATCAGCAGTCCAATGCTTTAACCACTGACCTGGACACTCCATCATGCACCACTGTGAGGAAAAAAAAATTGAATATTATAAAAACTAAAACAGTTTTATGAAGTTTTTTCTCACTTTGTGTTCGAGGTCGTTTCCCGGCATTGGCAGAAGGAGGTTTGCCGTTTCCACATTTCAAAAAGCTTCATATATCAGTGTTGTCAAACTTTAACTGTCAACTGGCTGACACCAGAGATGATGTGATCGGTCAGTGGACAGTTAAAGGTTTCATAAATGCTGATTAAGCAGCGCAATAAAGAATACACTATATGAATAACTCGAGCTGTTGAAATGCCATAGACTTGGAATAACTTCAGGTTGTAATTTACAATGTAATTACAATGGTTGTAATTTAAAATGTAACAAAATACAATACTTCAGATAAAACATAATTGAGTAAAAGTAAAATTAGACATTAAAAACTACTTAATGTATTAAATACACACAAAAAAAAATCCCCTCAATTGCGCAAGAAAATGCAATTAGTTACTTTCCACCCCTGTTTAAGTCTAAAGTCGTTTATTCTTTAAAACCTGCTGGATCCGGCTGGGATCGAAAAGACGAAAAGACGTCTGCAGTACTCTGATGTCACTTGTTCAAGTCCTGCCTGCTTGATTGCTTCCTGAAGATCATGTACAGAAGAACGGTTCTTGATTGCTCCAGCCTTCTTCATTGTGAAACAGTTTTATATTGGGTTTACAGTAGGTTTGGAGATGACCCAGCCCATGGCTCCAGAAGCCGAATACCATAGTCACATATCCAGTTTTCCACTAGTCTTTCAGTTAATTATCACAAATCTTCAGCCAGACAAACGAGAACTAATTACTGAAATCACCTGTTTGGTGCACAGGGAGATCTATAACACATGGCATATGCTGTCTTTATAGTTTTGCCGATCACACATAATAACATAGATAGATTGACGGACAGACGTTGAAAAGTTAACTTCAGGTATAGATTATATTTCTTATATTCTCCGTGTGAGATTAACCAGCCAATTAACTACAAAGACTATCAAAAGGCGCCAATAGTTTTGAACCTAACTGTAAATTGAAATTATTCAAAACTACTACCAGCTGCTAAAAGGTTGTTGGCACATTTCGTTAATGTCTCTGCCAACATCAGGGCCCCTGAACAGCTGCACATGTCGGAATGTACAGCGTGTGCTTGAGGACATGGTCATTTACGTCACCAAATACTTGACACAGGTAAAACGTAAGGAGGCTGACGAGAAAGCCAGGAAGGAATCTCAAGAGTGCTTGGATTAGCCTGAATACTGAGGCCAGATGTGAGGCAAGTTGTCCACCTGTATCTGTGGGACCTGGAGATAGACTTTCCATTCTCCCATAGATAAGACGAGACTACATAGCAACATTATAGTCTTCTCTCCTTTTGAAATGTTGCTCAAATCACAGCTCCAGCTGCTCCGCTGATGGACTGTGAAAGGCTGAATCTCTAGTGTCCTGACATTATTTATTACACCACATGCCTTAATGTCCATTACACTACTTACTGGACATGATTAAATCACAACAATAAGTCATTACAATGACTGCATTAACTGAGGGTATCATAAACTTTCTGTGTAATGACTGCAGTCAGCCTTCCTCATGTGGTTTTGGAGTACTGTGAGTGTCTCTGCTTTAAGGCACTGAGTCACTGCAACTCGAAAGAAGATAACAAATAATACATGCAATGTGGAACGATGAACATCCTTTTAATGTAAACTTCCCTTTACTGGGTTTGCCCTTTGCAGCTGTATACTATAATCATTTATAATCCCACTATCTGGTGTCACCCAGAAGAGGGTGCTTATTTTTCGCTCCAGGGGTTTCTTCCTCGTGTCATCTCTGGAAGTTTTTTTTTCTCGTCATGGTTGCCTCCGGATTGCTCACTGGGGATTGAAATTTACATCAGATTTCTGTAACGCTGCTTTGTGACATTGTCTAGTAGTAAAAGAGCTGTATGAATAAAACTGACTTCAAGTCTGCACCTGCTATGGCATGGCCAAAAACACCATATGCCAAATGCTTGCCGAATGCCAAGTCTGCCAAATGCCATAAATGAAAACATCTCTATTTCACAGCCAGTGGAAGCAAAACAACTAAAGCAAAGCTTCCATGCCAGACCCAGTGGAAAATATAAGTATATTTAACTGTGAAGTGATATGAACACACTTTACAGCAATTTGTAAAGTTATGAGTTGCTAATTTCTTGTCTGTAAACCACAAACTCTGAGCTCTGATACAGCTTATGAAACAGGGAGATCAAAGGATGATGGTGCAAATCTGGTAGGAGGCTACAACCAGGGAACCTAATGAAACACATCTCAGATTGCTTAACTTTGTCTTAAATGTAATACATCAGTCAAGTCAACAAAGTAAACCGATGCAACAGTGAAGACCACAAATGCGAATGTCTATTCAGCTGATGCAGCACCAGTTTTTGGATATAGTTCTGTCCACTAACATGATCCATACTAATTAAATGACAAGTCTGACACATTCACATACTCTGAGTTGATGTCCGATAGCAGTTATTATAGCGAGGATGCAAATTTGTTATTTTAAACGTTTCAATTAAGACTATTAACTGCAAAAAAAAATGATTACAATAAGATGGTAGTAATAGGGGAAATTAGATTTTATTATATAAACCTACTGCACCTAATAAACTATGGTTCATTTTCTCCTAAATAACCTGTGGTACCCACCGTCACTCGATACCCCTAAGCTCAGAGTGCCTCTCAAACTGAAACAGGACTAACACATGATTCTGATTGGCTAATCTTGTTTCTTGTCAACTGGCAGCCAGTAAATTTGGATTCCACAAACTACAGGCCATGTTCATTTGCTCATCTGAGGAGTGGATACAAGAAATATGGAGTAGTAGAACGTCCACTGGCCTTCTATGATGCATAATGTTTTATGCACAACTGGTGCAGGAAGTATACTAGCTTTAAACTTTGCGTACACACAGACATGATCCTGTGTTCGTTTGGTGTATAGCTTGTGCTTGTCCTCAGAAATTAACGAGACATGCTCGCGATATGCACAATGCATATAAACTATAGAAGCAGAGGAGTTAGCAGGCATGTCAAACATGGCAAAAAAATTTCAAGGAGAAGCTGTGTGACGAGGTCTGCAATTACCCCAACCTGTATCTTTACTGCTGCACAATGACAAATACTGTAGGCATGTCAAAACATTTGGTACTATCTTAACAAAGCAAAACCGTCTAATTGAACTCTCCAGTGTGCCCCCTCCTGGAATTCCCCAGTAACACACGTAGTATATAGGCAAGTATAGTATGTAAATAAATACAATCACAATGGAGCCGGTCGTCTATGTGAACGCATGGTCTAACAGGAAGTATATCTCGGCTTTAGTTGCATCTGTTTTCCAAAGTTACAATAGGTAATTTCAACCGCAACAACACAGACCAGAATCAATCATTTACAAAAGATAAATGAACAAATAAAGTCCAATTTACGCCACATGTGCCAGACACTTCGGCAGCGCCACATGAGTACCGCTCCGTGCCCAATGCACTTCCATGTTAATGAACACAGCCTTTCTTTGTCCTTCTCAAAACCCACATGAATATAAAAAAAACACCTGCTCCTGCAACTTTTTTTTTTGTTGGGTTCCGTAGGATCCCAGTTCCAACGCACACCATCTTGATCAATGCGACCAACACCTACTGAGTGAATGACAGCATGTGTGAACATCACTGCTCACCGAAATCATCTGTCCGTGGTAACAGTTTGTATAAAACTCAATTATGTTAGCAGCAAGCCAATTTCCAGCCACTGGAAAAGACGATCCTTTCTCCATGATATTTCTTGGTGTGCACATACTATACAGTATAGCCTAAACAGAATACATGACCAGGCACATCCATACAGCATAGAGGATAGGTGTACCTAATAAACTAGCGGCTCGGAGTAAGTCATACTTCCCCAGATTTGCCACTGTTTTCCCTGCATCATTACAGACATGCATGGTAATTACTGTTGCCATGGTGAGCTGAGCTGCAGGGAAGATGTTGGCTTAGCTTACATATAAGCACATGTTTCCCATTTATCGCACAGGGCCTGTAGGGAACGGTAATACCGTTAAGAATTAAACTAAAAAGCCTGAAAAAAGAGACTCTCTCTTCTTTCTCAGTTCATACAAATAATCTCCTTCAGTGTGACTAATGGATTTGATGAGATAAAAACAATATGGTGCAACAAACTGTAGATTAAACTATACAAGAGACAAAAACGAAATGCCAAGGGACAAAAAATGTGAACAGACTTTTCAAGGCGGTTCAGCTTCATTACGAAACGGTGTTGTGAATTCAGACAAAGTGATCAGGTAAGCAGCATCTAGAGCGTCGGATTAATAAAACGTTTTATTCTTCTAGAGAGGGCGACTCTGGTGAGGAGAGACAATGACATATAGGCGTGAACTCGAATGCCCTGCGCTTGCTCTCTCTCACTCGCTCGGTCTCTAACTCGCCCCCCAAACTGCTCTTTCTCTCTCTGCACACTCTTAGTGTAGTGCGCCAGGCCCCTGCTGGGCTGGCTTTGTTTATTAATAGGGGCTAATACTCGACCCTGGTTCCTTCCCGTGGGGACAAGGCCTATGAATGCCCCCACTGTGTGCCCCTCTCTCCTTTGCTCTGTACTGTACTCATTCTCTTGGGGAATGCCAATGCTGTGAGGTAAGGAGCCTTTGTACCTCTCAATCCAGCATTCACACACTAATACACACACACACATAGTCAGGAACACATATCCAGGAACACACAATGGGCCTCATCGTGGTAGACCTATTGTAGACCTGATCTCTCTCACACTCACGAATAAGCAAACGTAATAATCTCCCATGATTGATGTGCTTACTCTGGTGCTGCCTTGATGTATGGAGAACAGTGTGTGAGAGCCAGACTGCATATACAGGCAGATTACATCGGGGAGAATGCACATTAGCTATTAGGCAAGAAAGATGTGTTCAAGAGGTCAGGTACTTTGTTACACGACGATAAGGCAGGAGAATGCAGCGAGGGGAAAACTCACTGTGCCGATACATGCGAGCTTCCACAAGGCTATATCCCGAGTGTGCGGCAATTGAACAAAAACGAGAGGTTTGAAGAGGACTTTTTTGTTATCACATGTAGTCAGAAATGGTGACATTTTTGCTCACTCAAGGCTACATGGTCTTGACTGTTCTTTGCAATATTTCCAAGTGCCTTTATGTTGGTGCATAATAGTATACGTACTGTAATTCTGTATTCACACCAATAGTGAACGTTTTTTCCATGAAATTGCTTTACACTGTGCGCTAATGGACATTGTTTACTGCAAGTTGCCATGGTTTCACCGATCATGACTAATGCAGCTTCCACACAAGCAACAGTAACTGCAAAAGGTAGTGACTGAATATACATACAGTATATATAAAACCGCCCAATAGCCAAGTTCTCAAAAAAGGGGAAAAAAAAACAAAAATTGGTAGACAAAACAATGTTGAGTTCGTCAAACTGTTGTTGTTTTACCATTGATTTAAGGTCGATTTAACACATTGAGCTGTAGCAGTACAGCAAACGTTAACAACTGGTTCAGAAGCTATGAGAAGGAGCAATGATATGCAACAGAGATCACAGGGGCAAGTGCACCACTGTCTCTTGTTCCCACTGCTGATCACCACATTGGCTTGCTTCTAATTTGCATCAAACTGAAAACCACATATATCGCTCTCCCTGACCAGTGTACAATGGTAAGTTGCTTCACTTCGAGAATTGCAGCTCACATAGAGAATATCAAACTCCTGATCACTTTGCCTCCCTGCATTGCTGTCAGGGGGTAAGAGATGCCCTTCAGACAAAGGATTAAAAACAGACTCACCGACTATCTGAAGACACCATTTAGTTTAGTCTGGTAAACCTGAAACCTCCTTGTCCTCCTTACATCCTGAAAATACAACACATTTCATTAAAAGATGACATACTTCATGAAACTAATATTACAGATAAATAAAATTTACAGAATGATTAAGAGCCTGATTGCAGCTATGCCTACTCTAGTCTCCGACAGTAAATCCATGGCTCAATTTTATTAAAATGCTGCATGTATACATTTTACTTAAATAATTAAAAACACTCAAATTTACATTCCTTCTTATCTACAGTTAAAAGGCTCAACGGAAATATTTAATAAAGGTTTAGTAATAGTATATGAAACATGTTGTGCAGATGTAAAGCAAAGAATGTCTTTTGAATAATTTTTGCTAAAACCTACCTTCTGAGAAAAATGCCATCTTTTATATTCAAAAGCATTGGGGCTGTGTATTCCGTCTATAATACAGTATTTGCCAATTCTTTCCAAAGGGGGCAAAAAAACAATTCCTTTCTTTTTGTGTTTTCTAGGTTCCAAACCAAACCAGGACTTTTGATAAAGTTTCTTGTGAATGAAAGTATAAAACCGATTTACATTCAAATAGGATTTCAAGCACAGTACGGTCACGAGACTCGTAGCCGCAGTAAAATATTTGAATGGTGCAAAAGTTTTAAAGAAGTCGAGACATCTGTGAATGACGATTCTGACCAAGGTGGCTCGGAGCCCACAAAAGTCGTTCCCGTGAACATTCAGCGATTGGAATGCCTGATCCTTGCAAATTGATGGATAACTTGTCGCCAACTTGTGGAATAGACACATCTGTCTGTGGGAACTGTACACACATTCATTCACCAACACCATTTGCACATTACAGGAACTTGGCTGGGAGTTATTTCCTCATACAGTCCTGACCTCGCTCCAAAACATTTCTACATATTTGGGCCAATTAAAGGAGTCCTTGGGAGGCCAGAGTGTCAGATGTGTAGCATCTGGCATACTGAGAAAACTTTCAGCACTAGTAAAAAAAACACTGGAATAAGTGCGTTAGTGTAGCAGGGGATTATATAGAGAAATAAAGGGAGTTTTTACTCTCATAACGGCATTCTGTTATTCTGCACAAACCAAAGTCCCAGATTGACCTGAACACTGCACATAGAAGCAGACACTGTCTAGATTTAAAATAAATGAATAAAATAACATGGAGTCCATGATTTCTTTTTCAACACTGTTCCTTGGTGCAGGCCTTTATATGATGGTATATCATAAAAAAGATAAAGCGCAATAACAGATGTCTTCCAACATTATATAACTGAACAGAATAAAGATCAACTTCTCATGATATTTGTGCATGAGTCTAAGCGTCTATGAGTCTAGCGTTAGTCTATGAGTCTGGCGTTA
>JAOVVA010000052.1:11901736-11911877 GCA_028565275.1 Leiocassis micropogon | reverse complement strand
TTAAAAGCAAAATAACAGGTCTTTGAGGGTCAGAAATCTGGCTGATAAACAAGTGATCAAATACTTATTGGACACAGTAACTCACAAATAAATTGTTAAAAAAATCATACAATGTGATTTCCGGATTTTTCTTTTTAAATTCTGTCTCTTACAGTGGAAATGCACCTGTGCTGAAAATTGTAGACTACCCAATGATTTCTAAGTAAGAGAACTTGTAAAATCACAGGGTGATCAAATACTTATTGACCTCACTGTAAGTTTTGTCCTAAGAATAAAGGTTGCTGAAGCCTTTTATATATTGTTGTAATTGTCAAGGTGAAGCAGTTGAAGGCAATGCCAACAAGTGTGCATGTAAAATTCTGACCCACTCAAAATCTATCTATTTTTTTAATGTGGGTTAAAAAAAAAGTTGAAATAAACTTGTCTCTGAGCTTTTATTTTGAAATGATGTTATTAACAAAATGTGTGTACTGTATTTGTTAGAAATTGGGTTTAAATTTCTATGTCCACTATTGGCCTCTGCAATGGATGTATTAATGACTAGAACTGAGAACGTACCATACAGCATAGTTTTATCAATATTTCTATAAAATGTAGCAGTACATGTAAAATTTTATGCCTTAAAGAGGCCATTATAATTAAAAAATCCAATATGATGCAACTTGAATTTACTTCACATACAGCAAAGCAGCCAACAGGTAATTACTGATATCTTTGCTGTTCACTTCATTTAGTTCTTCAGTTTTCATGCTAACAGCAAAAAAATATTTCCTTGCACCTTAAAGAAATACCCTGGCTGACTGCCCCTACACACAGGTAAAGTACTAACCAGGGCCAGCCCCTGGCATAGGCGCCGTAGGAAGTTGCCTAAAGCCCAAATACTAATTGCTTTGTTATATGGATTTAAAACAGTTTATTTCTGTGCCTCATTTACATTTATATCCCAAAAAATCTAACTTTATTTATCAGCTGTGTTAATGCTTTGGGTAGCGTCGCCGGCACACGTGCCAGCATGCATGTGCAGTATGTGAATGATTTACCTAGATTCCAAATCATGTTAAACAATAGTGTTCTGCATTTTTTTTTTAATTATTATTATTATTATTACTATTATTATTAATCCCAAGTCCTTTTTCAGTGATGTTTGGTGTTTTTTGCTAAATGTGTAACAGTTTCTACCTGATGTGTGATTTTGGCGAGCTCCGCATCGGAGCATTTATACTGTGCTTTTTAGTCATTCTTCTGCCTTGATATTTCTGGGCACCAATGCAACAGCTCACCTAGTGGCCCCTGAAAATCAAGAACTTTCGAAAGAAATCTGATTTCTTGGCCCCCATACCATACAATACAATACCATACCGTACCATGACATACATCATACTTAAACAAACAAAGACATTATTTTAAACTGATTTGTAGCCTTTTAAAATATTCAAAATAAATATTTAGGCTATTAGACCTCCACAAGTACAAACTGTTACATAAATGCTTGTCTAAAGGAAACTCTTCTCAAAAGTAGCCCACAAATGCAGCACACAAAAGTATGATACACACAAAGGAACAAAATATGCATTTACGGGAGACACAAAACTTTAAAAATCAAAGAGAACGAGTGTGAAAGAGAGACTAAAACAATGATCAACTTCATATGGAGAAGTTTTCTTTCAACATGCTTTGTTTCAGTGCCAGAGAAGCCGGCCCCACAAAGGCAGCCATTGTGTCTCACGGCTACGGACCTCAGCCAGAGTTCAGGCTGTCCTGGACGTGCCCAGACCTGCTTCAACTCCCCAAGCACTATGGCTCCATGACCGCTTTCATTCCTACCCCCTCTCATCCACCACACACCCACACACCCACCTGATATTGCCCGAGCTTAGGTTCATCAGGCATTTTCCACTGGGCTTTGTGGTATCCACAGAACCGAGTTCCGACGCCACGACGCTGCCAGAATTCTTATGTTTCACGCGGAGGCGCTTGCATGGGCTAGCTTATATTTCAGTGGCTTTTACATGCATGGCCAAGGACAGGGATGAACAGTTTAAGACAAAGATACATGAATACAGTCACAAAACACACACACATGCACACACAAGAATACAAACACTTATTTGTCGAGCCCAGGATATAATGGAAAATCCTTGAAAAGAAGTGCAGGTCACATCCTGAGAGGATCCTGGAGATTTACAGCTTATGTTCACTGGGCTCCATGGAGAAGTGGAGGGTTAGCCAAGGACTAATTGAATTGATAAAATCTAAGACTGCATGAGCGAAATCTCTAAACTGGAGATTCAGAGAGAAGAAGACTAGTGAGAGATAGAGTAATGGAAAAAATTCATCTAAGTGCCCACATTTCATAACATGAGAACAAGATAATACTCTGAACTAACGCTGAACACCAGGTAGGTTCGGGGGAAATTAACATGATTTGTATCGACTCATGAAGCTATCAAATGTTCACGAACGTCGATAGCAACAGTGCACTGTGTCTATGAGTGCGCATATGCTTGCTAACAAACAGGACTACAAAGAGACACCTGTTTTAGCCGGCTAGGGATGCCAAGTCTCTCTTCCTATTTTTACATTAGTGGGCTATGACAGATTATCAGATTCCCAAGCGCAACTGACCCTTATCCTGCACCCCTTCTCTACCATGATGGACCTATTGACACCACTGACACTCACTCCCTCACACATACAAACACTATTAGTGTAACAGGGTCTCATCAGGTTAGAGTATCCTTGCTCAGTTTATAATAATCGTGTTTATTATTAGACTGAATGTCTAATGAGGTCAGCACCGATCCGCTGCAATATTCTTTCCTCCCTTCCTGCGGTCTCTCGATCTTTTGTCTGTTACCTTTCTCTTGTTCCTTACACTATCCCTCAGGTGGCTTAGTATGGAAAATCCTGTCTGATGTCACTACAGTATGTCTGACTTCTGGAAATCGCTCAAATTGTTTTTACACTGCCCACATACATACACTGACACCTAAAATTTAAGATGTTACAAACTGATTTTAACAAAACAATGGAGATAGTTTGCATTTCAGATTTACAGTAATTATGCTTTGGCAATTTTCTGCAAAGAGCATAATAGGAATTAGCCAAAAATAATAACAAAAACTGTCAGACTGCATAAACATTTCTAAAACTTTTCTAGCTAATTTTGATTTCCTCAAACAGTAAATGCCACACTTCTATAAAGTTCTATAAAGCATGTGGCATAGCAAAAAGTTAAGACATAAATTAAGAAATTTAGTAATCTTATATCACATGTCAAAGTGTTCTGAATGATTGTGTCAAAAATTCAGAATGATATAGTATAATGCAATTTTCTCCCTTTTCATTTTTATAGATAACCAGAACTTTACCATTTGCAAGAATTTTAATATTTGAAAAAGAGAATCATATTCCAATTCTTATACACTGATTAACCATAACATTTAAACAATCTGCCTCAGGCCATGTCCACATGTAGCCAGGTATTTTTAAAAAAATGAGATTTTTCTGCTTCATTTTTTTTAAGTCTTATCTTTGTCCACATGAAAATGCATAACGCCCTGTTAAGTGCTGTTAGGAGCCTCCCTAATCAACAGGAGGCCAATCAGAAGCCTAGACAAAACATTACCGGTTGCACTTTGTCCAACTGGGTCACGTCCAAAACCGCCATCGATGTCTGCCGGGTCCGTGCCGCCTGAGTTTTGTATGTAGCAGTAGTGAGCTTTGTAGCACATCCACGCACTTTTTTTCGTTAACATAATGTGTGAATAACTGCATGTAAAAAGTCCAGTAAGCAACGTAGCCACACAGTCACTAGTTTATTTTACGCACGTCCACTATTGCACAAATATTTTCATAAACAAAGCTGACTTTAAATGAAGGAGACTAGCACACAGACATTGACATCATCGGCACACAAGGTGCATGTGGACAAAAGGCCAAAACCACAGACAAAAATCTCCGTTTTTAAAAATACCAGCTACGGGTGGACATGGCCTGATATTATGCAGGTTTTCTGCCCTTGGGCCTTGTCAAGCTCATCCAACAGATACTTGATTGGATTCCGATCTGGGGAATCCGAAAGTCAAGTTAAGACCATGAATGGTTTGTCATGTTCCTCAAAACACATCCTGACAACTTTTGCAGTGTGACAGGGCACATTAATCCCCAGAAAGAGGCCATTCCTGTTAAGAAATACTTTTGCTATGAAGGTGGGTACTAGGTCTGTAATAATGTTTAGGTTGGTGGTATGCGTCAAAGTAACATCCACATTAATGGCAGGACCCAAGATTTCCCGGCAGAACATTGCCCTGGGCATCACATGGACTCTGATGGCTTACCTTCTTCCTATGGTGCATTCTGGTTCCGTTTCCTCCCCTAGTAAGCAATCCACATACATCCAGCTGTCCACATCATGCAAAAAAAACCCTAATTAATCAGAACAGGCCACCTTCTTCCATTGCTCCATGGTCCTCAAAAGTTCATTGTAGATGCTTCAAGGGTGGACAGGGATTAGAACTAGCAGTCTGCCTTGTCTGCAGCTATCTGGCAACATATTTTTCAGCAGGAGATGACATGGGGCGATGTGTAGGGTATGGATGACGGAGTTCAATTACTGTAAGTGCAAAGTAATTCTTAAATATAAATTAAGGCTATCCATCTTAGGATTTTAGCTGAGCTAAAGCTAAGCTATCTAGCTTATCGTAACAAAGTTAAGTAGGCATGTTCCAACCAACAGCCAGCTGTTGTTCGTTCTGTTCATTTGCCCATTTATGGATTAAACAGGGTTTCGGCCGTCAGCTTTTCAAATGAATACCTGAGTGAACTGCAAGTGTTTTATGATTCGCCAACAACTATTTTGATCAAAGGATGCAGGCTGCTTGTCAGTTCCATGTATTATGAAAACTACAGCAAAGCGCAGAGCTTTTTCTTACAAAGCCCCAAAGTTATGGAATAGCCTTCCAATTAATGTTCGGGACCTAGCATGTTATGGTGAACTGGTATGTTTGGATTCTGTCTTCCTCACTCTCATTGATCACACAAGTTTGTTGACGGTGGAGTGACTGGTTGCTTTACAGATCCCAGGGAGCCCCCTCATGCCTGTGTTTCCGTCTGCCTGTCCATATTAGTGATGCTGTCATAGCCAAGTTCCTGCTTGCACTCTGCACTAAACATACATTCACCTTATACACGTGACTGTGACCATACCTAATTGTCATCTCTCTTTCTCTTCTCATCTCTCTCTCTCTCTTTCACTCACTCTCTTTTTCTCTCTCTGTCGAGCTACACATGCCACTCCTGAGCTGCCAATGATCACCTCCTCTGCCCTCCGGACCCATCTGTGTCATCCTGGTGCCCCGCTTCTGGTTGGAGATCTCGATGTGTGTGGTTTGCTGGGAAGCGTGCAGTGACTGGGGACAGTTTGACTTGACTGAGTCCCCTGCTGTATTCATTGTACACGTCTGACTGCATGGCCACTACCAACACCACCACCGTCATCAAGTTTGCTGACGACACCGTCGTGGTGGGCCTGATCACGAACAACGATGAGACAGCCTACCTGGTGGAGATTGGAAATCTGGAGAAATGTTGCCAGAGAAACAATCTCCTCCTGAACTTCAGCAAGACAAAGGAGCTGATAGTGGACTTTAGTACAAAGCAGGAGAAAAACTACCAGACCCTCGTCATCAACAGGAGCCCAGTGGAGAGAGTGGACAGCTTCAGATACCTCGCTGTTCACATCACGCAGGACCTGTCATGGTCCTGTCACATCACCGTGGTTAAAAAGGCCCGGCAGCGTCTCTACCACCTCAGGCACTTGAGAGACTTCAGACTGCCCTCCAGGGTGCTCGGGAATTTCTACTCCTGCACCATAGAGAGCATCCTGAAGAAAAACATCACAACCTGGTTCGGAAACAGCACCATGCAGGACAGACATGCTCTACAGAGGGTGGTGTGATCAGCTGAGCACATCATCCGCACCGAGCTCCCTGACAAGCTGTGCTGGACCAAGGCCAGGAAGATCGTGAAGGTCCTCAGCCACCCCAGCAATGGACTGTTCTCTCTGTTGCGGTCAGGAAAGCGATTCCGCTCCCTAAAGGCCAACACAGAGAGACTGAGGAGGAGCTTCTTCCCGCAGGCGATAAGGTCTCTCAACCAAAACGCCACACAGGACTAAATCATTCAAAAACATGCACAATCATAACATTGTCTCTTTGCACTCATTCTGGACATTCATGGACACTTATGGACACCTGCACATTCATACACACTTACATATTTATATTTAATTTCTTGGTTCATTGCACACAAGTCACTTTAAATAAGACACTTTCATGCATATTTGCACACCCCTAGTCATTTTTTATTTACACTCAAATCTCTATATTTTTGTCTATTGTACAGAATCTTTTCTTTTCCATATTTTCACAGCCAAGTTTTCTTAGATTTTTCTTAGATTTTTCTTATATTGTATATTCTGTCTTTATAAATATATTAGCCTTATTCTTATCCTAGCTAAATTTATTTTCTTTTGTATTTCTTTTTTATTCATATTTATTTCCTATTAATAATCTTTTATTTTTAAGGTCACAGGCAGTCGTATAAGCATTTCACTGCTTATCGTACTGTGAAGGGCTGTGTACGTGACAAATAAAATTTGAATTTGAATTTGAAAATTGTCTTGGACTCTGTGATGACTTGTGAATACAGTCACTCATTAGTCCAGGACAGAAATTCCTACAAAAAGTTTTGTACCTGAGCCTCCAATAATGAAAGCGGACTCCATTTAAACATCTCCTGTTGGACACAACTTCCATCCTTCTAACATTTAGTATGACTGCAAATCAATGCTATCTGTTATCACCTAAATGAGGATGGATTCCCTGTTGAGTCGGTTCCCTTTCAAAAGCTACACTCGATGCTGCGTAAAAACGCTATGGGAACGCTCTTTGCGTGACCGGTTGTTGAAGCAAAATTTTTGGCTTATATAACCTCGGTCAGGTGACGTGCTTTGATCTCTTTGTCTTCAAGGACCGCATTGTGTGTGCGTGTGTGCAAGTGTGTTTTTCTTTGAATGTGCGGCAGTTAAAAGAAAGCAGAAAGCGAAAGTGAAATGGCAGAAGTAGTAAAGAGATGTTTACCTTCATGCGAGGGACTTCTCGATGAAGGTGATCGCCATGCTTTTTGCGTTGAGTGTTTGGGCGAGCATTGTGATCTCCTCTCAATCAGAGTGCTTCACGCCCGGCTCATGTTTTTTAAAGAGAAATCGCGAGCTGCGGCGCTCTCCTGGGGATCGCGTGCCGATCTGGCGGAAGATCCGCGTGCCGGATCGGGAGACTCTTGCGTCCGCTTCTCAAGCACGCTCGGCGCTTTTCTGACAGGAGCAAAAGACCTCCAAATGCTCAAAGCTAGACGACAGGTTTC
Organism: Leiocassis micropogon; assembly: GCA_028565275.1. Taxonomy (NCBI): domain Eukaryota; kingdom Metazoa; phylum Chordata; class Actinopteri; order Siluriformes; family Bagridae; genus Leiocassis; species Leiocassis micropogon. The sequence continues at coordinate 11,904,452 of JAOVVA010000052.1, read as the reverse complement.
TGTCGGGTGGCCGGGGGAGGGACCTCAGTGAAGGTCTCTCCCCTTCTTTGGTGACCTCCATGACGAGATGACTCTTGGAGTAAACCTTATTCCTCCCGTGTCTTTGTGCCTTCAACATCGACTATCATTGATGCAAAGGCACGGGGCTATATAATGATGACCCAAATTGAAGAGACGCTTGCGAGCTATGTCTCTCCTGGGAGCTCATCATCATTAAAAAAAAAAAAAAAAAAAGCCCACTTTCCCCACCAAGCCATGTAGACTAACATCTTCGCTGGTGGGGAAGGTTTTTCAAGCAGCGGGTCAGGCTGGTGCTGCTGAAAGACTTAAGCACTGGCGGGTCTATCGACGCAGAGCTGCGGATTTGTCTCTCCATGCCACCAAGCAGACGGCCTGTGCCATTGGCCGTTCTATGGCTGCGATGGTTGCCGCGGCCAATCGGCCACCCGGTCCCGAACAGGTCAGGTTCCTTTGAGGCGTGAAGGACAAAAAGAGGTAGTATTCCAACAGAGAACAACAACTCCTTCCTGGCACCCTCAGGAGGCCATTGCCCAATCTCCGCCACCACTGCTGATTCAGGGAACAGTGGTCTCCAGTGCAATGTTAGGTGTTCGGTTGCCTCCTGCCATGTTTCATGTCTCTGGAGCTAGCACTTCAACATCGGCATGTCGTCCTAGCTAGGGTTGAGACTCAACGCCAAGAAAAGCGTTGTCTCTCCCGCTCACAGGACAACGTATTCGGGGGTCGTATGAGATTCTATCAGAATACAGGCATAACTGTCTCCTGTACAGTACGTATCGAATCCATTTTAAGTACCCTAAGGAACATCAAGCTAGGCCAGAAAGTAATTGTTCGTTACTTTCAGAAAATCCTAGGTCTCATGGCAGGTGCATCCATGGTGATACCCATGGGCCCTCTGCACATGAAACCCTTTCTGTTGTGGCTGAGAGCCAAGGGATTTCATTCAAGGGCCAATCCCCTAAGGCAAACAGGGTACCCGCCAGGGGCTTCGTACCCTTTCTATGTAGTTCAGACAACGGTTTCTGACCTTGGGTCCCACTCTAGGTCCGTGTTGTCATCGCAAGATGGCTTTCGTTATGGGTTGGGGTGCGGCCTTAGATGGCCGTCCAGCCCAAAGGATCTGGAGAGGTCATCTTCTCGCATGGCACATCAATTGCCTCGAAATGATGGCTCTATTTCTGGCCCTGAAATACTTCCTCCAGCAGTGGAGAAGCTACCATGTGCTAGTGTGGGTGGACAACACTACGGTAGTCTCTTACATAAATCGCCAGGGCGGATTGCGTTTGCGCTGCTTGAGCAAGCTAGCGCAGCAGATTCTGCTTTGGGCACAGAACAAGTTCTTGCCCCTAGGGGCGATTTACAATCCGCATATGAAAATGGGAGCAGACTTGATGTCCAGACAAGCTATGACACATGGGGAATGGAAACCCCACCCTGAAGGTGGTCATTAAAATCTGGGAGAGATTTTAGGTAGCAGAGGTGGACCTCTTTGCTTCGCAGGTCACAACACAATGTCCCCTTTACTACTCGCTGAATCCTCCAATAGCTCTGCTACCCGGAGTCCTAGCGAAGGTCCGTCAACAGGGACGTCGCCTCTTATTGATAGCGCCTCGTTGGCCGACCAGAATATGGTTCTCAGATCTAATATCCCTCCTCGACGGCTCATCATGAGCAATTCCGGTCAGGAGGGATCTTCTGCCTCAGGCGCAGCAAACAATATTTCTTCCCTGGCCAGAGCTCTGAAACCTTCACATTTGGCCCCTGAGGGGGCCCAATTAAGGCTGGTCTTCCAGCCTATGTAAAAGAAACTATTCTTTGTGCTAGGCTCCCTCTACTAGAAGAACTTATGCCCTCAGATGGAATGGTTTTAAAAAGTGGTGTATGGCAAACCATGTAGATCCAGTCCACTGCCAGATTGTTTCAGTGCTGGAGTTTCTGCAGGAGAAACTGTCCTCAGGCATATGTCCTAGCAATCTCAGAACATATGTGGCCGCCAGGTCGGCTTACCATGTTCTGATTGATGGGGTTTCTGTGGGAAAGCACCCGTTAGTTGCCCGCATTATTCATGGAGCTAAAAGGTTGAGGCCGCCCACTAGAACAACAGTCCCTTCATAGGACCTGGCTATTGTGCTTAAAGGTTTGGCTAAGACCCCTTTCGAACCTCTAGAGTCAGCGCCTCTTAGGGTTCTGACCCTTATGATGGATTTGCAGGCTCTGTCAGTCTCGTCATCCTGCCTAGACTTTGCCCCTGGGCTGGTCAAAGCTATTCTGCATCCCTACCCGAATTATCTTCCGAAAGTTCCATTCTTGACCATGCACCAGTTGTTCTTGAAGCCTTCTGTCCTCCGCCATTTAATGCTCCGGAGCAGGAAAGACTTCACTTACTATGTCCAGTACGCGCTCTACAGATTTACGTCCACTGCACTAGTCAGTGGCGCAAATCGGAGCAGCTCCTTATAGATTATGGGGGACCGCAACCAGGGGGGGCGGCTCCCGCTAGACGAACTATGTCACATTAAAAGGGTGAGGGATGCTATTGCCCTAGCAATAGTCACACTTCACCTCTAGAAATTAGGGCTCATTCAACTAAAAGGTTTGCAATATATCCCCTTGCAGCGGGTGTGTGATGCGGTAGGTTGGTCCTCTCCGCACACATCTGTCAGATTTTATAGTTTGGATGTCCATGCTACTCCAG
>JAOVVA010000052.1:11876824-11894414 GCA_028565275.1 Leiocassis micropogon | reverse complement strand
TATATAAACCTTTCATAGGATTTGCGTCTGGTTAAAGCATCAGTTCTTTTTCTCCATTGTATCACTACCACTTCATTAGCATGATGTGATTTTAACACAGGTTTTTCTTCCACGAGACAAAGGAGTGTCAGCCAATTGCTATTTCTTACACATTATTTTCTAAGTTTTTTTTTTTTTTCTTTAAGGGAGGGGGTGTTACAGAGTGCTTAGCATTCTCTGCGATGCGTCCTGTGCCTACGGGGCCACGCTGTCCCAGGAATGGCTACTGCAGTGTTCATTCACTGTCTCTGCTTCCTCTGTGCAGTAATCAGGCAGCCATTAGAGATGGCAGCAAAAGCCATCTTTTTTTCCTGTGTCCTTAGATGAACTAGTATCCAATTTGCACCCCCCCACCACCACCCACCACCCCACATCTCTCTGAAATCCATTTTCTTACAAGCGCGTCTGCTTTCTCTCATTCTCAATTTGATACAACCAATGCTTCATTGGAATAAATCCTGCAAGTTACATTCCGGTCACACCAGTTAATATGACCGTAAAAGATGTAAAGATGAAAATAAGCACTTGACGTTTTAATAACTATTTTAAGTGGCTCATTAAAGCATTGCTTCACTGGACGTCGTGGACAAGTGTAAGTCATAAAGAGATCTCATGAGCCAAACAGCATTGAAATTTGTTTTGTTAAATAAAATGCTGTGCTGTGTCTGTCTGGTTGTCTGTCTGTCCTCTTTCTCTCTTTAAAACAGAACGGTATCTTAGTGCTCTTTTAAATGATGGTTCATTTTATGTTGCTGTGGCCAAATTCCAACTATTCATAATGACATGAATTGGTGTCGGTATCTTGTTAATGCACTAAATTTAGTTGCACTCTTTTTAAAATGCTGAATAGTGGAAAGATTTCCTTTGCATTCTAACGAGGCATTTACAGAATTTGGCATGTAAGGTTTCAACCTGTTTCAAGGCTGTGATTACTTAGGACATCAGCTTCCTTCACATTGAATCAAAACTTGCACATGTGTTGCAATATGAGATTTGTTTTATCTAAAGTACTTTATCTGAAATGTACAATGAAATAAATAGATACATTATAAATTACTATGCAATTTCCTCACTCGATTTCTTCTTTTCTTGAGAACTTTAATTCTATTGTATTATTTCGTACTATATGTAATAAGTGCAATGCCTCATTCATGATCCCCATAAGTATTAGCAAAAATTTGTTCATGTGCACCTTCAGACCATCTCTCCTTCTCTCTGCCTCCCCTCACTCTCTGCCACTTCTATCCCTCTTTTACTTTCTCCCTTCCGCCTCTTATTTCCCCTCTCAGGCTGATGGAAGAGGGTGGGGTCAATCTGCACCGGTTGCCATGACACCAGACAGCCCTTGCTTGGTGAAGGCACGTAGTTTCCTCTGTTCTATTTCCCCAGAGCTTTCCACGAGGGGAGAGTGTGTGTCTGTAAGTGTGACAGCACAGAGATAGAAAAAAAAAAGAAAAGGGGGAAAAAAAAAAAAAGACGAAGACAACAAGTGTGCGCATCACATGTCGGCTATGTTAAATTACAAATCGCTTGAATGGGATGTCTGCAGGTAGTATGGGATAGGGTAATAAGACGCCTCTTAAAAGAACTAACCTTGCTGGCTATACGACAAAGAAAACGGGAAATAATTTGAGGGTTACTTTAAAATACTTCTGAAAATGTTTTACGCTCTGACCAATATATCACCAGTGCACACTCTTGTGATTACACTAAAGAAGCAGACTTTCTCTCTCTCTCTCTCTCTCTCTCTCTCGCTCACTCTGTCTCTGTGCTAGCTATCCCAAAGCACGAGCACTGATGAATAATTTAGCAGTTGATATTTGCAGCCATCTGTTTCTCTTTTCCTCGCCATCAGTCTTACTCGCAATGCTCTTTTACGCTGTGCTGTGTCACCAAACAAGAAGTGCTGCAGTAAGAGGGAGGGGGGTCTCACACCAGTGACCAGGACAGGATCCATTACGACACAGAGCGTCTGTGTCTCCGAGGTGCTCTTCTTGGAGGATTAATTAATCATTCATGAATCATTTCACACCTGTAATTCACCATGGGTATTTAAAGTTTATTCTTAATTAGCATCTATTTAATTAAATCTGTGCATTATCCGTTTCGCTGAAACGCCGTAATGCGTTCACTTGTTCTGGCATCACTAAGAAACGTGTTGTTTTCGTTAACAACGGCTATCTGTAATAAATATAGAACAATAGCAACAATTCAGCTGTCATTAATGGGTATGGCCTTCCTGCTGTGTCATATCTATTGTATGGCAAAGAGGTGTGAAATTAGTGTTTCATATGATTGCATGCATTAACTAGTTAACTCTTTGCACTAGCGGCCAGCGGCCAATAGAGGGAGACGCAGAGCCCACTACCTTGGCCACAATCTTGTGGTTTTATTTAACAGAATTTAATGAAAACCCCCTGAGACCGGCCCACTATTTGATTACACCAGATACTGGTTGAAAATAATATTTCAAGTCATAATTTTAGCTGAAAAAGCTATAATTATACTACAGAGAGCACCAGAACAAGCAAACAAACTTTATATTAAAATGTACAGCCAGTGTTTGGGAAGAAGGAGGGAGTTGCTGTGGAGCTCATTGGAGAAGCTCCTAAATGATCTAAATGATGAGCCCGCTCAGGGCTCCGGCCTTTGGATGAACAGTGTCCCCTTTCTCCCGAAATTACAGCTCTCGCAGATCAAGCTCTTGGTGGACGGCCAGCACAAGCGGCGTCTTTGTTCAGGTGAAATTCCTCTGTGCTATATGCACCCCCTCCAAAGTCTGTGGCTGCCTCTCTGCTTTAATTAGGGCTCCTGGAGCGGGCATCAAACCACCCCCACTCCAACCACCCCTCCAACTCAACCCTGGCTTATTCCCACACAGGAGCAACTGGAACAGCGAGACAATAAGAGCTCCAGGAAAAGCATAGGTACATCCGCAGCCTGTCCTCGTCACTCGCTTGTAGTGTGGGTTCAGGAACGCGTCCCGAATGTATCTTCCCAAAGTCGTTATACTACGCAGCCGCACCGCTGATTGAAAATGCGGGTTTGTGAAAGCAAGACATGAGATGATGGCTGGTGGAAAATTAGGCCACTGCTGAGTTTTGGAGTGTGTGAGGTTAAGAATAAGTCATGTTGTCCCCAATGACACTAACAGCTTCTGTCCTCTAGAAAAAGCAGCTTCGAGAGACTAGGGAGTGGGGTGTATGAGTGTGTCTCTTCTATGTAAGCTAAAAATGGCAGAGCTCAAACTGGCGCGGGAGGGAGGAGGTCAAACATTCATTTTACACTGCCTTTACACACACTGACAGATGCTGTCTGCTTTGATCTATCTTTAGCCGATCCACACCTATCTGTGGGCCACTGTCCGGAAAGCTACTTAGAGATTCTGCCTGTTCTAGACCCCTGAGCGTGTGCATACAGTATGCAATCAGCCCAGAAAGACTGGGGGAAGGGTGGACTACATTCAGCACAACTGACTAATTGCACGGCATTGTGGGAAACACAGATGTACTGCATTTGTAGTATTCCTGTTAAAGCCTATGTGACAGAGTCAGCAAAGAAAGAAACGGATGATGCTGAAGGAGTAAGAAGCTAGAAGAGTGAGAACGAGAGAAAGAGAGAAGAGACAGACAGACAGACAAACAGACAGACAGACAGACAGACAGACATAGCCCGAGAGGAGCACAATGGCGGCGGTGGCGGCAGCAGGAGCAGGAAGAAATGTGCCAGAGCGGAGCTGGATGCACGCTCTCTCTTCCCGAGCTCAGCGCGGCCAAGCTGAACCGAGTGAACTACAGCCGAGAGCTTGCCGTGAGGTCAGAGAGTCCAACATTCCTCTGGAGCTGTGTGTTTACACTGCTCGGAGAAAGGGAGAAAAAGCAAGGGGGGTGCACGAGGGGCATACAGGAAGGGAAACAAATCAGCTCCAAGCCGCACTCCACAAACCATGTGCGGTCTGGAGGCCTGCTACGGTGCAGCAAGACCTCAGCACTTATTCATTCAGTGCCTGATCGCATATGAAAACCTGGTGAGGGAAAACAGATACAGAATATAACAGCTGCACGGTCAACAATCCTATCCTCCTCTTTCAGGATTGGGCTTGCATTTAATTTATAGCACCATTGTAAATTTGTTAACAGCTCCAGAGAAAAGAGCATGAGTAGTACAGATCACGTAATCTGATGTTCACTTTATTTCCCTGAGGAGAGACTGGAAGTTCAGCTTATATTAAAAGATTAGAAGGCGCGCTGACTCACTGTATGTATTTCTCAGGAAGAAACAATTACTCATCCTTCTTTTACACAGATTCTAATCAATATTTAAAGAGATTCTAAATAAGAGTCTGATATTTGTTCAGGATTTAAATTAAATATTTTGAATGTGAAAATTAATCAGCTTGTATCAAATCAAATAAGAAGAAATGAACAGAAGAAGTTCTTTTACAGAATTAAATCTTTTATAACTAATCAAAACCTTATAATAATAAAAAAAAAAACACTACTGTAACATTTTATTTTATCTCTGTCACATTAGGTATAGTGTATGATTATGAATACTTGATCCGTTGGGAAAAATGTCTTATGTACTATGACTGCAAAATCTCTAGCATTTATTTTAAAATATAAAGGAAAACAAATATAATGCATTATATATTTTTTTTGATATGTGTATATTGTGTATATGAATATGTATAATTCACTTTCTCATTAAATGAATATTCTAGGAATGTCGTTTCAATTGCTTTAAAAGAACAACAACAATAAAAAGTCAACAATATGCATGGGAAAATGATACAAAATCATGGTCTTAAAATATCTGTCTACAATCATACACAGTCCTGAATTCCATAAAGGTGTACAAAAATATATCTTATCCACAATACAGGGGAGCTGAGGTACAACACTGCTGCCACCACATCGAGCTTCTGCACAAAGATGTACAGTTTCCCCCCCTTCTGTTCAAACAGGAGAACTACACACTATCTATAGTAAAAGAGAAGACATACTGTACGAAGCATAAAATAAGCATGTGTTTTCTGCTGCTTTAAACCACAACAAAGACAATGTATCAAACAGAAAAACAATATTAGTACTATTATTACTTAAAACTCTTTATCGACCAAGAACCTGGATGTTTCTGCTTTTAATCTAATTTAATACCTAGGGATTTAATCTAAATGCAGCACACAAGTGAATAAACTAAATAAAATAATATCACATGCATGGAACTGTACGTTTGACAAGAAACTGAAAGTGCACTTGGGACTTTAGTTTAATCATTTATCGACTGAGTGAATAATTCATATATGGTTTGGAAAAAAAAATTCTTAATCAAATCATAACTAATACTCTGACTTCTAGCTCTACACTCTATACAAATAGAAAAGCCAGAGACTTATTGGATCCTATTGAGTAGCTGTAACCCAAATAAACTCCACAGGTAAATCACACCACTCAAAGCAGAGAGACGGAGAGAAATAATCTCACAACAACCTTCTCCGATGTGTTAATCCAATTAACACTTTTCACACACATTCCAGACACTTTTTTTTTCTTTCTTCCTTTTTCTTTTTTTTTTTTTTAAAGAAGTCATCGAGGTTAAGGCTCAGCTGCATAAACCCGGAATTATGTGTCACTCAGAGTCTCTGCATCAAGTGTCATGCTTTGAAGTCCAGCCTTGGACAGGAAATGCGTGGGATGGGGGGGGGGGGGGGGAAAGAAGGAAGTCCTCTTGGGCTTTAAATGTTGTACAGGATTTCTCATACATTCTTTTTTCTGACCATTTTCTGGCATTTAACCAGTGTTAGATAGAATGGACTGGCGAGTGTTCAACTGCTTGCACGTTACTACTCCTCAACAGAGTAAAGTTGAGACTTTGTACTTATGAATAGAAAAAAAAGTTAGATGCTTGATATTAAGTATGATATTAAGTGTTGAATTTATTATGAATTCAGTGTGAGGAAGCAATGCTTTATTATTGTTTTTTAAATTGATATCGAGATTTTTTTATGTATAAGGGCTATACTAGGTAGTAAAAAAATTAGTGAAAAAAATTCACTTTGGTTATATATCGTGATTTAAAGGTAAATTCATGTAAAACTTTGAAATCGCTTTCTTAAAATGTATTTATATCTGTTTGACTTTAAGGTGGGAAGATGTTGGCATTGCTCTAGAATTCTACAGGTGACACGCTTTATACTATTCACTATTCCTTAGCAGCACAGCATCCTGTGTGGCAGAAGCAACTTATTTGCTAAGTTTGTTTAGAATTGTAATGAAATTGAACAAAAATGATGTTTATAAAATCATCATACTAACAGAATCGCAATACAACTAGGATCGGCAATTAGGTATTGTGATAATATTGTATCGGGTGGTCCTAGGTGATTCCTGTTTCCTTCTACTTTTAAGTATAGATTATTTTAGAAGGCATTTTGCAAAACCTTTGTTGCAGTAAATAATAATAATAATAATAATAATAATAATATGAAATCAATTTAGAAATCTAAATGACACCATAATACCAAGATGCTCTATACTTGTTGCACACTACAGAAATGTTAAGAACTATGTCAACTGTTTTTTTTATTTATTTAACAATCCACAAATTGAAGTGAATTTCCTTTCAAATAAATGCATCTGACTTGCTGAATATTAGATAATACTGATCTCTTCTTTAATGCAGATGAGATAATTGGGTCATGCTTTTCAGGTTAAAGCAGTGTATCAATGTGAGGGGAAATTGCTAATTTAAAAAAAGGCACTTACAAATGAGGTGTGTTATAACACGGCGCCATCACGCCCGAAGCCCAGAAGCTGAACGAACTGTATCAGTGGAGTGCAGAGGGAGATGGAGAGTGATGGATGGAATAACTGAAAGCAGAGTGCAGAGGGAGCTCTGGAGAAGAGACACCTCAGCGGGACAGCAGCTCTCTCTCTCTCCGCCTTGTACCATCTCTGTGCTGGTCTCATCGGAGGCCTGGGATGCCAGTTTTTTTTTTTGTTTTTTTTTCTCTCGTATTGACAGACTGCTTTAACACAATAGCTAGCCATGGCTTTGAAAATGGATGTCCTCCTCCCTCTGCACCCCTGCTCCGAGCGCAACGCCTGGAACCTCGGTTCCCTCACCATGACACCCGCATTCAGCCAAGCAGACAGACGGAGTGAACGCGGACAAAGGCAAGTGTGGAGGGAGAGCGCGAGAAAAGAAGAAAAGGGGCAAGTGATGGCGAAAAAAGAAGATGAATGGAAAATGGGGGGCAAGATCGACCGACCGCGCTCACCTTTTGTCTCGTCTCTCAATTTTTCTTTTTGTCACATTTTAACATTTCTTCCCTTCTCTCTTTTGTAGTAATTCATGAAGTTTTAGCGTGAGAGACAGAGAAAGAGAGCATTCTTAAAAGAGAGAGAGAGAGAGAGAGAGAGAAACAGAAAGAAAAGCTAGACAGCAGCTCCAGACAGGGAGAAACCTACATTGCTTGTTACCGCTCTTTCTCTGGGTTCTTCTACTTTCCTTTTTCTTTTAAGTTTCCTGCCGTGCTCCCGCTTGGTCAGGTCCGGACTCGCTGTGCTGTCAGAGAGAAGCAGGTTGGTGCAGAGGCAGCTGCTGGGGGTTTTGGTTGTTGTCTCTACTGTGCTTTATGAATCCCTCCTGCTTCTGTACACAGTTGCAGCACAATGACTTTCCAACTCCCCCCACCCTTCATCCTCATCAGCACCTGCAAGTGGAAAAGTAAGTATAAGAAGTGGCAACGACTCAGTGTGTGTGTGTGTGTGTATGTGTGTGTGTGTGTGTGCGCGCGCGCGCATGTGTGTGTACAGTATGTCTGCGAGGAGGGCGGATGTGCCATTCAGGGCTGTACTTCATACTTTTGGGTCCATTAATAAGTCTGTGCATACTCATAGAATTTAGTTCCTCATACACTTCCTTCTGACTGTGGTACTGTAGCTTCACTACTACACCAACTTAAAAAAAGCAATAAAAAAAAAATAATGAAGGTGTTGTGCAGACATATTGGCTCATTAGGAATTCTCACACCAATCAGTTCAGAGAAGTCCAATAATAAGAGCGGGAGAAAGAAGAAGAAAGTGGAATTCACTTCTCTTTTCTCTTCTGAATTCCAGTCACCAGTGATTGTGTTTCAGTGGCAGGAGCGCGCACACACACTTTCGTGTGCTGATAGATAGAGGAAGAATGGAAAGCTGCCGGGTTTTAACGGCTGAGGTGAGACAGGAAGCCGAGAGGAAACACACTTGCATAACATAACAAGTCAGGGTAGAAAACGTACAGTAAGAAAAGCACAATAACTAAAAGAAGCACATTACACTAAGAGCTGGTTTTTGTTTGCACAGCTGCTTCTGTAAAGCTTCGGAACTACTAGAGGACAAAAAAACAACTGTCTTCAAATTTTCCTATAAACATATCATTATCAAATAATAGTTATGCACATGATTAGGGTTTAAAAATGATTACTGGTGTCTGTAATAAAACAAATAAAAATGTTGATTAAAAAGATGTGCTTTTAGTCTACACCTGCCAGACGAATTGGGTGTTGGTTTAGTAATATCACTTAATCCAAATGATAATAAAGGAAAATGTTTGCTAGTAATATTCAATGTTGTTGGCAGACAAAAAAAAAAAAAAAAAAAAACACACTCGTGTCTGGAGCACTTCTCTGCAGTCACTGCACAACTCAAGCATATATGTGCATATATGTGTTATTTACAGTTGAACTGTCTCACTGGCAAATTAAGATGCTTTTCAGATTTGGGTTTGCCACATGCCACTCACAGAGACTTATTTGTTAATATTCTTCAAATGAATCCATCATGCCTGCGATAGATTGGCACCCTATCCGGGGTGTACCTACTGTACCTCGTGCCCTAAGTCTCCTGGGATAGGCTCTAGGCCCGCCGCGACCCTGAATACAGAATAAAGCGGTATAGACGATGAGTAAGTGATGAGTGAGTGAATCCATCATGTAGCATTCTGTCGAACACTAACTCACACGTATGATATGAATCCTTTTAAAATTTGTAATGTCATATACAAATTCGGCCTTGAATAATAACCATTAGGAAACCTTAAGGGCTCGTTAGCAACTGATCAAATATTTAATTAAAATTTTCCCAATTTGCTAACACTCATACATAAGCTATATTAAGATATATACACACACACTCTATGTCCACCTTAACAGGAACACCTGTACTGCTGCACCTTCAGCCAGGTATCTAATCATAGTACAAGCAGTACAATGCAAGAGATCTTTGCCCATGGCATGATTATAGAAATACTTAAATCAAGTATCACCATCGCTGATCTCTTCAGATTTCTTACAATAACAACAAAAAAAAAAAAAAAAAAAGGAATTGAGCAGCGGAAAATGCCTTGTTGGTGAAAGAAGTCAGAGGAGAATGACCAAAAGCTGACATTCTCAAGCTGACAGGAAGGTTACAGTAATTTAAATAAACTATTTTTTACAACCGTGGTGAGCAGAAAAGCATCAATCCTTGATTTAGATGGCCTATAACAACATCAGACCACATCAGCTTCCAATCCTCTTAGCCAAGAACTCGAATCTGAGGCCACTTTCAGTGCAGGCTCACTGAACCTACTGTAGACTGTGGAAGATTGGAAAAACATAATTATTGAAAAAAAAAATATTCATATTTTTCCAATCTTTGACTGTTCAGTTTTGGTGTCCGCTCTAAGCCACAGGGTCATGATCTTGGCTGACCCAAGTGGAACCTGATATGGTCCTTCCACTGTCATACGTCATGTGTTTCAATGTTTGACATTTGTGCTTTCAGGTAGGTAATGATTTGCAACATATAATTATAACCCATTAACCCATGTAAAGAAAAACTTAAAAAAAAGGAAATCTTTTTTTTTTTTTTTTTTTTTAATGAACCAGAATTCCAAACATTATCACAAAATCAGTTGTAAAAGTACCGTACTGTATATCTGCCTTATTGTAATGTATATATACCCTGGACTATAAGGGGAATAATAAAATAAACTTGTGGTTGGTTAGAACCAAGTGAATTCCTGTCTTTTTTTTTTTTTTAACCCTGTCTCTCTGCTGTCCTTGACCAGTGGTGTCAAAATACCTGCAGTGTTTAGCATGACAACAATAGTCTGCCAATGCAGGGTGACCAGAGCATCTCAAACCTAACATTCTTTATCCAGCAAAAGCAATTACTAAAACTTCTCTGACCGCTGACCATGTGTAATGTGTGAAGCAAGGATTGCAGGGTTTACTGCTGGGGCAGGATTACATTTAAGGTCTGATGCTTTTCTCCAGCAGTGGACGGAATGAGTAATAAGAATGTCTGAAACTGTGGCAGGCTGTCTACTGCACAGTGTGTGCAAGCATCAATCACGCACTAGGGCCTCTACACTCTGAACACACAAGCAAGCGAGCAAACACACACACACACACACACACACACACACGCCCATAAATCCTGTATGGTTAGTTAGATATCTGTCACCCCCCTTTCAAATAATGACAAGTAAAAGTATAACTGTGCCACCACAAACTTACCGCCCACTTCCCTTCTTTAATAAAAATATAAATCTCATTAAGTTACGTTAAAATGTTAATTATCTGTCAGTTGCTTATGCTTTTCACGGCTGCATATACAGTAGTAGTTGCCATTCTTACTTTAAAGTACCTAATAAAAATAATGAGAGGATTACTGATGGAAGAAATTAAATGACTTGGATTACCTGATAATAGATAAGATGGCTATACAAATAGCTAGAAACAACAGTATAGCAGGCTATGCAGTGTAAGGTCTAATATTAGAAGCGAATATTTTGTTGGACCACCTCAAGCTTTGATAATGTCAATCAATTTGCCCAATTCCTGTTTGAAAATGATTCCTTATGCTTCCAGAAATACTCTTTCACAATTTGAGTCCTGGAATATGCTTGTACCATCAGGGAAGGAAAAAAAATTTGATGGGCTAACCTGGTCATTCAGTACATTCAGGTCATCAGCTGGCTTCATGTTTCTATCCCTGACTGGAACTGAAGCAACCCCACATCATAACGTCATAACGCTGCCTCAAGAGGATTCTACAGTGGCTGCTATGCATGATGGGTGCATCGCTTCATACACTTCGCCTTTTACCCAGACATGCCTAGAGTCAATCTGGACTCCTCAGGCCATATGACCTTTGTCCATTTGCTCCGTAGTCCAATCTTTATGCTTCCTAGGAAATGTAAAGCTTTTTGCTGATTAGTTTCAGTAATCGTATGGCCACACAGCTGTTCAGTGTCGATCCTGTGAGTTCTCGTTGCTTTATGCATGTGGAAATGCTCTCAATATTAAACATTGTTGTGATGTCTACTGACATATCTTATCTCCGATCAAGGTCCTTCATCCATATTTCTCCCGCAAAGCCTGGTTTGTGCGGGAAGGTGTGGGCGGGGTCAGTGTATCTACAACCATACACACAAACATTACGTACTGTAGATCAATAAAGTAACTTTTAAGTGGCGCAGTAGTGAAGAGGAAAAGGAATAGCTAAGAATCAGGTACAGTACAACCACAAAGTAACAACTGGGCTTTTGACAAAGGCCTTAACCCCCAATGGCTCCAAAGGCACACAAGCAGCTTTACCCAAACGTCCTGACCCTGAACTTCCTTTTGTGTCTGGGAAGGGATGTAGGCATATGCACAGACAACAATTGCTGTTTACAATGGCCATGTAAAGTCAATTCCTTCTTTCCTTATAATAGAATGGCCTGATAAAACACCATTTTAGAAACTACCGTTCACACAAAAACAGCTGAGCACATTTAAACTGCTCAGAAAGTAAATATTTCTGTAGAATTACAGCTTCATTGAATACTTAATTCTTAAATTTCTTAATTTTTAGAAAGCAATGATTCATTTTCTCTAAACGCTCTGACAACAATTTATATGATAGGTTTTTAATAATATCCTAATATTACTCTAATACTAAGATTTACTAATAGATTCTAATAATTTCTACAAAAGCAACTCATTCTCATGGACAGAAAATCTGCTCTACATATCTAAATGCTAATAATGAACGGATTAACGAACAAGCATTATTTAACAAAAATATATAATAATCTGCATGGTGTACTGTATCTTCTATCGACATTAATTTATCACTTATGGAGGGAGACCCCAGTGTCAGTGCTTCAGAACAGTGAGTAAACGTCAGTATATAGAGGACAGAGTGCTTTATTGTTTCTCTGTACCATGACAAGCTGGGAGAAGCACTTGTCCTACAGACGTCCACAACAAAGGTAACTGGTTACATTTTAAAAAGTACAACATGCTGATATACTGTAGCTAGGTGAGCTAGGTCACACTACCCCGTCTTGGATTATAGTATCAACTACATAAGACTTTGATACGGCAAGTAACATGACACATACAGTAGTGCATGTGAAAGTGGTTGAATCGCATGTTCTTAAAAATGAGAAATTTTAAAGATTATAATATACACTGATCATCCATAATATTAAAATCATTAGCATTATATCCACCTAGGATTTGGGTTTTACTTGTTCCACAAGAACAGCTCTGGCACCACAGGACATGGCTCCACAGGACCACTCTAGATGTGCTCGATCAGAATTTTTCGTTTAGAGCTTTCCATAGATGCTCGATCGGATTAAGATCTGGAGGCCTGATCAACAACCTTGAACTCTTTGCCTGCTAAGCCTTATACATGGTAGGTGATGCTCTGGGTGTGGTAAGCATTTAACCTTTTTCAGCAGTTTTTGCATCATTGACTTGGGTGTCCATTATATTATCAGTGTTATCAGTGTTAATGTTATGAATTATCTGTGTAGTTAATACAATATAATAATGTTTTAAACAATAGAATTAAAATAGTTCTCCCTGTGCTTTGTGGGTTTCCTCTGGGAACTCCAGTTTCCTCCCATAGTCCAAAGACATGCAGATTAGTCCAATTGGCATTCCCAAATTGCCCATAGTGTGTGTAAGTGAGTGTATGCGTGTGCCCTGCGATGGATTGGCACCCTGTCTAGGGTGTACCCCGCCTCGTGCCCTAAGCCTCCTGGGATAGGCTGCTGGGATACAGGGTGAAGCGGTATAAGCAATAGGTGAGTGAGTGAGTGAAAGTGAAAATTGAAACAAGTTTCAAAAGAAACCAAGAAGAGGTTCTGGATAATGTTGTAAAAAAGTAAATTCAAATAATTAATGTGTCAAATGTTCTTAATGTTCTTGTCATTTCTTAAGATTCTGTTGGACTGTTTAGAATGACAGAGATATTTGCGTTCCACTTTTGGTGTAAAATGGACTTTACATTTTAACCTGTTATTCATCGTATATGTCTATTATTGTGTAAATGTATTAATGCAGATGGATCCTACGGAAAATGTAATTTAAAAAACTGGATGTAAAGGCATAACATGTTCAGCATAATGTTGCTGTCAGCATCAACATCTTGCAAGACATGGCTTTTTAAATACTTTTTAAATATCCCTAGTCAAAGTATGTCTATTGGAAATAGGCCCTCTTTAATTATAAGTCATTGACAATCAGTCAAAAACTAAAACAATATTAATAAGACATCTCCAGTCAAATGAATCCATGATGATGTTTTGTCACAATTAAAAATAATGAAAAAGTGAGCTTGAATTGCCAGTTGATTTGATCGTAATTCAATTACTTTGGATGACACAAGAGGAATAATACCAGAAGATTTATATTTAGCTCAAATCATCTTTCTTAATATGCAATTTAACTAGTATCTTTTTGAACAGGAAGTGACAAGGCCAGAAAAGCATTTTAGGTGAAGCATCACTTTCACTCTGAGGTCAACATCTGGAAATGTTCCGCTGTTTCCAAGCACCAGCCAGGACTCGCTTTACACCTGGTTTCCGCCGCTAATCTCTAGATGACAGATGATTGCAGTAAAACAGCCCCATGTAAGCTCTCCCGAGTGTCTGACAGAGAGAGCTGCTGCAGTCTCCTCTGCTAGGACGGCTCTTTTTCCTCCTCGGACGATTTGCTGAGCATTTCCTGATGACCCTTCATCCGGAGCAGTGCCATATAGTACGGACAGGCAACAGGATATAGAAAGTAATGACTGTAGCCAGCAAATGCTATGTAGCAATAAGTCTAAACAGCCAAGCCTTAACTTCAGAGAAGCAGATACCTGTGTCTTGGGTAATTAGAGAACAACTGCATGCACACGTACCCACATAAGCACAAAGTGCTGCACAAAGACACCTTATATGGAAAACAGGAGGAGCCCAGTTTTTGGTAAATATCATACTGTTGATTCAGCTTTCAGAGTTCATCACTGAGGGGCAAGATGAGGCAGCATGTGGTGTGGGGATTATCCCAGCCTCTATGCACCTCTATCTATAAACATGGCACAAGTATGAAATACAATGTGTGTGGAATCAACCACATAGATTTTAGGTTGACTGGAATCAGTAAAAAAAATTTTTTTTAGAGGAATCAAGTTTAATGTGAACGAAACACAAATGGAGATTTGATAGCACAAATGTCATATTACAAATAATATATAGTATATGGCCAAAAGTATGTGAACACCTTAGCATTTCACCCATACTATATGTGAGCTTCCTCCAAATTCCTCCGAATGCCTTTTACTGGAAATAAGATGCCCCTGGGCACAACTCAAGGTCTATGCCACCATAATTTGAATGAAAGAACTTGAGTATTCACCACAGAGCTTGGATCCCAACACTCACTGCACCCCAGGCCTCCTCACCTGACATCAGTGGCTGACATTACTAATGCTTTTATTGCTGAAAGGGCGCAGATCTATTGGTAAGAACATTTTGAATGAGCTGTTCAAAAAGCACATATGGGTGTGATGATAAAGTTTTTTAACTTTTGTAATATTTTAATGTAGCCATATATGATAATGGCTCCTGTAGGAATGATTATGAATATATAGCTCTGAATGTGCAATACAGAAAAGAACTCCAGAAGGTATGCCAAATGGTATGAATATATGGCAGTTAATTTATATGGTTTAAACTGACTCACTTCGCAAATGAATAGAAATATTATTCCAATGGGAGCAAAAGTTATGTCATTAATTCAACAGCATAGTGTAATATAAAGAGTTCCTATATTTTAGATTAGGGTTGAACCATGCTGTTTCAGGCTGAATGTGGTGACATCCACAAAACAGCCCATTTTTTTTATTGCATTTTAATTTTATTGCATATTACACAACTTCCCAGCAATGCTTGATTGCTTTTTAGGGGTTGGACACCACGGTGGATGTCTTAACTTAAAACTATATCCATAGATAGAGAGACGAGGGACCGATGTTCAGGTTGTGTGCAATTTTAATATGCCATTAAATGAGGCTGTAAATAAGGAGCAGTCTAAACCAGACCTCCAGAGTGTGGGAAGCCTATGATGACTGGAGTATAAACATTCTCGGTGATTTACTGTCCCCAGCTCCACGTGCAGGAGCAATTACCCTGATCCTCCTCACTGCCACATAGTAACTTAGCTGACCAGAGCATGCCATAAAACACTCAAGTTCCTACATCTATAATAAAGCAGTGGAGTAAAGAGGAGGTGAGGACGATAAAAATAAAGAAAGGAGTGCTCATCACATACAGTGTATCGGTCAAATAGGCAGAAAGTTGTTTGGGGCTACACACAGTTACAAAACGCAAAAAGAGAAAGGCAAAATGTGGAAGAGAAGAGAGGCTGATGAACAGCTGGGCAAAAGAAAGAAGACCATCACATAGACTGTAAAATACTGTAATTACCTGTCATACAGGCACGACTATTCCAAGCAGCTGGTTTGGCTCGGGGAAATATAACAACTTGAAAAAAAAAGGTATAACACCTTATTTCTGTCTCTTGCTCTTCCTTCAAACACCTCGTCTAACACTATAGACATAGAGAATGACACTAACGTCAAACCCCATCAGACTGACAACTACTCATCTACACATCATTTATCTACTAATTCTTACCCTCTTCTTCAGTTATCATTTTATCCTGGAGGTGAAGTGAAGCTTATCCTTGGAATATGCAACAGGATGAAGCAGGAATACACCCTGGATGGGACACTGGTCCGTCACTAGTGTGTTTTTGGGAGGAAACCCACGTGAACACAGGGAGAACCTATAAAGCCACAAGGAAACAAAATTCGGCGAGGAATGTATCCACGTGCAGCTAAGGTGTGTGGTATGGCATGGTGTTGAGAGCAGCTGTGGAGGGGCCCAACCTAGGGGAGAGCTGCAGTCATTCCTCAGCTCCCTCCGGGACACATTCAACCATCACACCCCATGATAAAACAAACAAGATCTGTGATGACTGGAGCATAGCCAACTTCCTTGGCCTAGTAGGAGAAAAAGAACAAATAAACGGTCCTCCATCAGAAGACCGTCATTCTGCCCAGAAGCTATTAGTGTTCCAAGAATCATATACCACCACCGCCACCACCACCACCACCATCACCCCAAGCCCCGGTCACTCCATATAGTGCACAAGCAAATTAAATTACTGTCTCTAAGAAATGGTGGCCCTTTGACCCATCACACTATATGAAGGCAACAGGGAATTCTGCTGATGCATGCTATATTTGTCCTCTGACCAAAGACACACTATGTGATCCTATATAATGACTTTCAGTTTTATCCCATGGGTGTCAACCAGTCACTACAGTCTGCCATTTTAAATTCTGTCTAGGCAGAGAAGAGACCTATTAAAAACTTGTCAAGTGTGTCATATCTGTCTATGAATCTGTGGAGTATAAGTGGGAGGTAATTCAGTAGGGAATGATATTAGTCATGCTTTGCAAATGATGGCTTTACTGCAGAAGTTTACAATTTGCAGAAGAAGTGCTGAAAGGCTATAAATGGAGCCACTGACATCAACCAGGCAACTAATAATCTTCTTTATGTGCTTTGTAAGAAAAATGGCTATAAATTGTAGTTATTGCAATATTGACAAATGCAACTTTACACTTGATGTTTGTACACAAGCTTGCAATAAAGCTAAACATTTTGTGTCAGAAATTTGTGGCGGTCTGGGCAGAGCCACCAGCTATTGCTGTGACTGAATTCAGCCAAAATAGAACGAAGATCAAGCATTAACCTGTAACATCTCACGCTTAGGAAAAGTGTTAATATACACACTTCAGAAAAAGAAAAATTCTATGATGTCTATTATTTAGTATAATATTAATTTCCAGATGTGCCTGTGACTTTGTTCGTCTAGAATTTAATTGCACACTCATTAGCACAGTTTAAAAAGTGTAAAAAAAAAAAATTGCACACTTTAAAAAAGGGAACAACTTCATCTGTTAAATGTCATCTGAACAATCTGTTTCAACCATTATGATGTGTTCTATTACTATCAATACATAACGTATAGCACTAAATTTAGTATTAAAATATTGATAAAAAATTTTTCCTGAAGTGTGTATACATTTTTTTGGCTGACACTGTGTAATATATATATACAGTGGTGTGAAAAACTATTTGCCCCCTTCCTGATTTCTTATTCTTTTGCATGTTTGTCACACTT
>JAOVVA010000052.1:11863328-11876380 GCA_028565275.1 Leiocassis micropogon | reverse complement strand
AAACAAGAAGCGCATGCGTGATACATGATACTCTGTACTCGTAAACCAAGACTTGCTCGTTTTTCAAGTCAAAATTTATAAAAAATCTTTGCTCGTCTTGCGTAACACTCGCAAACCGCATTACCCACAATCCGAGGTGTCACTGTACTGCAATCAAAGGAGAAAGGAATAATAAGCATATGTGTTTGTACAACGCAATTACAGTATGATACATTTTCTCTAAATTATCCCTACTTGTCAGCCAATATAGGTGGAGGACTAAAAACCCTGCCGCACTTACAGTTAAGCAGTAAAGGACAGTGAAAATTATTGACATATGTTCCACCTGCAGACATACAGATGGCAGTTGAGTAGTACTGTGATAAATTGAATGTATAAAATTATTCACTGTGCCATTTTAATTTTGTTTGTCTTTAATAAAGAAAGATTTGCAGATTGGGCTAATAGGAGTTCCCAAATTGCCTGTAGTGTGACCTGCGATAGATCGTACCCCGCCTCGTGCCCTACAGTAAGTCTCCTGGGATAGGCTCCAGGCCCCCCATGACCTTGAATACAGGAAAAAGCGGTATAGACAATGAGACGACGACGATGTACTATGGTGAACTATAGTACATACTGCAAGATAGCGTACATAGTACACCAATTAGCTATTAACACCACATAACACTAACACCTTAACATATCAATTCCATACCAGGAAACCGGTGACAGGAACAACCTAGGCTCACCCAGCCTGTGTGGACCAGAGGTCAGCCTGTAAGGTCTGATCCCACAATACAGTGCAAATTGCAGAAAAAGTCAATGCTGACCATGATAGAAAGGTGAAAAGAACACCCAGTGCACCATAGCCTGAGATGCAAAAAACCCAAGGCTTCCGACCTGGCCTCCAAACTCCTTAGATCCCAATACGATGAGATTGTATGATTTTACAGACAAACAACTCCAATCCATGGATGCCCCACCCGGCAGTCCACAGCACCCAAAGGATCTGCTGCTACTGTCCTGGTGCCAGACACCACAGCATACCCCCAGAGGCACTGCAGAGCCATACCCCAAGGGCCCAGAGCCAGCCCAATGGCACAAGGGGAAACCAGAACCTAGGTGGTTATGGGTGGCTATGAGTTTATTGCCATGGCATTTCTGTTACCATGGCAGGCACCATAGGCCTTTACAGAGTACGAGGGGAGGTACTGTGGCACTTTACTATATAGCGTGTACCACAATCCTTTGATCAATACCGTGGGTATTGGATCATATGGATCAGTATGTACAAATATACCATATTAGATATCTGATGAACTTTGGTAGCCACTCTGATACCCTAAAAGGACCAAAGTATTGTATATTTGGTGGGTACCATAACAAGTAAAATGGTAATGCACATGTTATTATAGCAGAGCCAGTGTAAGTACCATTACCTTGAAAGCACTTGGAAAGATACCAAATGCAAAAAAACATGGTACGATGATAAATTAATATATAAACATTACCATTATGGTATATAAACATGTATAATATATTTCTGACAGTTTCATGGTATGTGTAGTATAGTACCATACCACTATGGTAAAACAATGCACCAAACTATAGTACATACATGTACAATCGTACAAAAGTATGCACCATGATAGAACCATGTTACCACTATACAACTGTCAAAAGACCCTGGAACTACGTATGTACCACAATAGATGTATATACCACAATAGATGTATATACCATGATAAAATTATTATATTTTTTTAATAATCACTCCTTAGCCTAGTCAATTAAGTTTCCAGGCAACACAGAATGTGGGACTGGGCCACACATTGGAGCTATTACTTACCTGGTGGGCTAGATAATGAATTTAATAATTTAATAATAAAAACTATTCACATATGCCACATATTCACAACTAAAGACTGCCAATTAGTCGCCCTAACCTCCGAGTTGCAGGTCTCACAATGAGGAGTGCAAGAAAAAAAGTTCCAAGGTAAGGTAATTAAAGCGCTGAAAATAGGCAGAGACTATTTGGTAAATGGTGGCGTTCAGAAGATGCAGTGAACACTGACTGTTAAGTGAGGAAAAGGCCTGTATTAAGATGAAAGGCGGACTAAGCAATGCCTCATTTGGCTGCTCCCTCAGGAGGGCATGGAATGCCACAGTGGGCATCTCACATTTATCCAGCATCAGCAGCTGCGAGTCCTCCCTGCATTGCTTCTGTCCCAGCTCCTCCCCTCCCTGCTGGGGCATTCAGCAGATCTTAATTTCACTTCTGGCTTAGGCACTACAGTCTGGGCTTCAGCCATACAAAGGCCAGAGTTTCAAGTTGAACGTGAGAACCACCTCATCTCCTGACCTCCATCTACATATGAATAACCATAAAGAAATGATGAAACTGAAAAGAGGGGTGTGCGCAAATGAGAGAATGAAAGAACACAGAGAAAAGCGTGCCTACCATCTTCTAATCACATACAGGATTTCCCCATTTTTTTATAGAAATTTGTTCAGCTTTTCTAAAGTAAAAATGAGCTATTTGATTATTCATAAAAGAACAACAGTCAGGTTTAAAATTCAGTTGCATCCAAGATTTTGATGCATTTTAATTGGAAAAAAACGCTTAAAATGGAATTATAGTCAAACAAAAAACAAAAGTCACAAAAACAAAAGTCACAAAAACATTAAAAATATAAAACTATTTTCTAAAAATAAAATAAAACATAATTGAAATAAAAATAAACAAAAACTTCTCTAAAAGCACAAAAAAATTTAATTACAAGACACTTGAACTTTTTGCTCTGGATGAGCTACAGATTGTTTTGAAGACAAAACAGTCATTTGGATATTGGCTCCTGCCCATCCTGAATGACACTGTTCTCTAAATGAGATTCAGCCTGTTCTTTGGCCCAAAGCTTGCCATACATTAGATCATTTATTTGCCCCAGCAGCTAATCTGTAGGCAGCCCTCAGATTGACCCCATTCATCAGAGGTCCATTTGCAGGGCTTCTGGCCTGTTGCTTGGGCTTGAGACAGAGAGGAAAACTAATGGAAACACTTGCACTGACCTGACTTGTCTCTATAAGCAGTTACAAATGGCCTCTTGATTGTGTCGGTGGGCTCCAGCTGTGCACAAAGAGACAGTGCTTGTCATTAATGCAGAACAAATGTAACAGCACATGTAACAAATTAACCTAGAACTGGAATGACGCAATGAATATACAAATATAACTGTCAGTAATTTTTCAACAAATTCATTGACCCATAAATGTATTAGATTCTCATTTTTCAGCATTCACATCAGATCAATATAATATTATCATGAACGTATACTGAACATATCTTCACTAGCTACTTCAGTAGAAACACCTGCACAAAATAGCAATACAAAGTATGCAATAAAATCATGCATATACAGCTCATTGCTTCAGTTAATGTTCACATCTAACAGCCAAAAAGGGAACATGTGATCTCAATAAATTTTACTGTATTCCAGATCAAATTTTTCCTCATTCTGATATCCGAACCTGTAACTGCATGGTTTTTGCACGACTCTGTTGTTACAAGATTGGCTAATTAGATAACTGCATGAAGGAACAGGTGAACAGGGGTTCCACGGTAGTGATGCTTTCGTGTCAATATCAACATCTCTAAGGAATGCTCTTGTTGAATTCAGGTCAAATAAGCAGTTCTAAAGGCAAAGGAGGTCTACCACCAGTACTTGCAACGTGTATCTACTAAAGTGGCTGCTGATTGTAAAATTGTACAATCATATTCAAAAGTTAGTACCCCCTTCACATATGCTATGTGTTCTTGAGGAAAAAACATAATAAAAACCATCCGATCGTAGTGAGTCTTAGTATTAGGCAAAAACACCCTCAGATAAACGACTTTTTTTTCAACCTGCCATTATTCAACAAGAATGAAGTCAAATAGAAAGAAAAAAAACATCCCCAAATGATTCAATAGCTTATTGGTCAACCTTTTGCAGCAAATAACTTGACGTAATTGTTTCTGATTTGACTTTATCAGTCTCTCACCTTGTTGTGGAGTAATTGTGGCCCATACTTCTTTACAGCATTATTTTGGTTCATTAAGGCTTTTGGGTTTCTAAATCAAAATCTTGATTCTTAATCATTTCGTACATTTACAGCTGTGCTTCGGATCATTGTCCTATTGCATTTCCAAATTTCCAAAAGCTTTAGCTATAGGACAAATGGACTCATATTTGCCTCTAAATACTTTGCCAATCAGTGAAGTTCATAATTGACTTATCGACTGCTAGGTGGCTGCAAAATAAGCACAAATGATCTCAGTCATGCTTCCAATGTTCTGTTGAGACAGAAGAGGTTTCTCCTGGCAACACTTCCAAACAAGCCATACTTGTTCAGTCTTCTTCTAATTGTGCTGTCATGGACTTTAACATTTAACATGCTCAGAGAGGCCTGTAGGGACTGAAATATAACTCTTTTTTTTTTTTTTTTTTTATCTGAGCATAGTATGGTCTTACCTTGGGGAGAATGTACTGGGACATCCACTGCTGGGAAGATTGGCAGCTGTCATAAATGCTTTTCACTTGTGAATAATCTTTCTCCCTGTAGAACGATGAACTTCAAATTCTTTCATAACCCACTCCAGATTGATGTGCAGCAACACTTGCTTCTCTAAAACCATTGCTTATGTCTTTCTCTCTTGGCATTGTGTTAACACACACCTGAATGCTCCAGACCAAAACCTTAGCTTTTATAGTGGCCTGCAGGTCTGCAGAGGATCAAGGGTTAAAGATTAGCAGCACCTGGATGCAACTTACCCTCTTTAATCCTGTGGAGACAGTAAGGGGTATTTAGTGTTGCACGCATGTTTTGCACATTTTTCTTTTGGTTTCATTTTTGTTGAATAAATAATGGCATGTGGAAACAAGTCATATTTCGTTATATTGAGTTTTTTGCCTAGTATTTGCCTAATACAAAGACCCACTATGATCAGATTATTTTTATGATGTTTTTACAGAAAAATAAAGAGGGGGTACTAAAATTTAAACATGACTATAACAAAAAAAAAAATGTAGACAATTTCAGAGACTCAGTAAGTGCTGTAACAATTGCATTGAACAGGATGGTAATGTAGAAAGTAAATAATTGAAATAATTTAGATACATGATAGATAAATTAGATGCAGATAATGTAGATTCATTTAAAAATGCGGTTACTACTTTTTGTTTTGGCAGCAAAGAGTTTGCCATATCACTGGAAGGTTTACGGTTTAAGTCCTGCAGTTGTTACATCCATCTGTGGTCGGGGGGGCCATGTGGTTTCCTCAGCATTGTGGACCGTAATGGCCCACTTTCACCCATGCTGATCCCGGTAGTTAGTTTAATTAACGGTTGTTAGAACACCTGTGACGTGTGATACATATAGTTAAAGTGGTACACATAGCTAAATGTTCCAGTGCTGTTGCTGTCAATTACTGTATAACCAATTGAGAAAAGCCTCTAGATTAGATTAGAGGAACTGACTATTATCCAGTATACGCATTATAAATGCATGGACGCTATTTACTAAAAAATAATAATAATGTAATGTGGCAAATTGCTATGGTATAAGAGAAATAAAACACTTGAAATGTGATCTAGGAGAGCGATCAATATGGGAGGTAACATGAATCTGCTGTATCAAAGCACCCTGCCTTTTTTATAACTATACACCCTTGCATAATCGACTATGCTCTGGTATCTTGAACATTTTTCGTACAAATAAAATCTACAGTAGATCATATTCAAGAATAGGTCATTAAAAAAATAAAAAAGGTTAAAAAATAAAAGGTTGTAAAAAGTCATAAACACCTAAAGCCTGCATGTGTGTTTATTAAAGAAACAAGACTAGTGATATATTGTGTGATATTTTATCATTGTTAGTCTTTTAGGACCTAGCACAAAAAGCAGTATCAATCTGTAGCCTGACAGGCCATTATTGTCCTCTCCTGCTATTACCCTCCCCTGTTTTTCCTCCAGCTTGTCAAGCCAAAATTACAGTAGGTTTCACTCCCTTATACTACAGTGATGAATGCCTGATGTTATCAGAGACCTGAGAAAGAGAATGGCTCTTATAGGTAAGGAGCATCACTGTGAGGGTCTAAAACAAGCCAATGTGATTGTGCATGTCTGTACTAAGCACGCTGAAAATGAAATCCGTAACAGCAGCATGGTGATGAACTACTTGTCCCAAGAAAGCTATATATAGAGTATCATTAAACGGATTTAAGGATCCTCCTTTCTGTCTCTGTTCCTTTATCTCTCCCTTTTCTTCCTCTACAGTGCATTATTATGGCCCAGAGCATCCTCCTCTGTCATTATTGCCCTGCATGGCTTTTATCATCGCTATAAATCTATTCCAGCAGTGCAATTCCATAAAGAGGCAACCAGTGAATATCAGCTGTTCACCTCACAGGGAGAAAGAGCGTTAGTCGTGGTTAATGCCACTCTTATCCAGACGAACAGCAATGACAAGCATTTGTCTCAACTCAAACCTGGTGGGAATGATTACTACAGCTCATATCATATTTAACTATTCATCAAGATATAATTGAAAGGCAACTAAATGCCCACTGAGCGCAGTCTGTTCAACAGGCCAGTGAGGTGAAACTTAATTAGATGTTTTCAAAGGTGCTATTTTAAACATGAGACATGTCAAAGTTTAACTGAGCTAATGGATGCTGCCTCCAGCTGCTCTGTGCAATGCCTTCTGACTTCTACCTAGCTTTAACGTTTAATTATTTTCACATTTTGCAATTACCGAAGGAATAAAACCAATTTTACTTAATAACTACCAATGTGATAATTAATTTTAGAGACTTTAAATTGATCCAACATGCTACATTAATGCACAAGTTTAATAATGCATATATTCTATGTAATAAGTTGCTAAAGCTGTCAAAAATAACTTCTATGAGTTGCTTCTCAACTTCGTATTGACCCTGCAGTTCCATGTACAAAACAATAAGTGTTTCCGCTTCTGTTCGTTTTTATTAACCGCTTTACTATTTAGCTTATAAATCCATCAAACGGGACAAACGGAAACTGTGAAGAAACAAAGAAGGCAGAACTAATATTGCTTTTTAGCGAGATTACATCATTTTACAAGTGTGAGAAAGGAAGCTCTTTACTGGACCTAATACCAGTTACTGTACATAGGAAAGGCCTGTCTTCCTACAGGGCTCTGTGCCCTCACATTGTGTGGTTGAAGCGTAACAACTGAACTACATCACCCTTATTCAAAACACAGGACTGACGTCAGTGGGATGATGTGATAACCCTGACACTGCTGTGATAGACCAAACAAAAGATCTGACATATCTGGATTAAACCTGAACAACTGATATCGTACTGTAACTCTGTCATCCCAGTCCACTGCCTACTGGGAAAATTGATCTCATGCTGTAATTTTAAGCGTGTGGTAATAGAGTATGAAGCCAGCACCATGTATAGTAGTGCTGTCTGAAATAAGAATAAATACCAAGTAAAATAAATGTTTGTATTTTTCTGGCAAATATAAAAGAATATAATTCGTTTAATAGCTGACCATTCTCACGTTGTGAAATAAACTGTACATTAAACAAATGAAATTACATTATATATGGCATTGTATTATTTATTATTATATTGTATAGGTTCGATCGAGGAATCTGATTGGACGAGAGAGGTATTCTATGAGTGCTGATATAGAGCATAAAAGCACAGAGACGTTTGACTATATGCATCACGCCACGTCACAGGTGTTCTAAGAATCGTTACTTAAACTAATTGTCTGTCTCCAGCATGGGTGAAAGTAGGTCGGTTTGCTCCGCAGCACTAGAGAGAGGGGAGACCAGCTCCCTGCCAAAACCCACCGAAGCACTTTCAGCAAGAAAGCACATCTGATAATGTTATGTCATCCTAAACAGCACATTATCTCCTTAGTGATTCAGAAAAGGAAAAAAACTATGAAATCACCCAACAATTGAAAAAAAAAAAATGGAACCATCAACAAAATAAAATCACGGTTAGTGATTTGTTGCTCCTCTTTAGCCTGGATCTACAGTATATAGAAAACATCAAACTGGTTCTAACTTTCATGAATCTAAATCAGAATCTAAATAATTAAGACAAATTTCTTACAATTCCCACCAAACTTTTCAGTCAGATTGAGATATAAACTGTTTGCTGCCCATGTTATTGAGGTAGCCCTAAAAACTTAGAGCATTTAAGCTATTTATCCTTTTTTTCAGCGCTACCTAGGCAATGTGATACAACCAACTACTGTATACAAACATGACTAAGCAAGAAATTATTTACAAAGGCAAAGAAATAGCACAAATACACATGATCACGTGTTTTTCTGGATGTTTTTGGTTGTTTCTATGTTTTACATTTTTCTAACGTCATTCCCATATTCCGGTAAAGGTAAAATTATTATTTTTATATACACGTTATAAAAATAATGATAACTTTCATTTTACCTGACATACCCAAAATCCCAAATGCAAAGTTTGATGTCTGAAGCCTCCCTATTAACATACACTGGCAAGGATTCCATAGAAGCACTTATATATTTTTTTTGTTCCTACTATGACAATTTGACAATTTCCTTGGTATACCTGTATATTTTTTTATTATAACCTTCCCATTTTTTTATCTTGCACAACATTTTAGACAGACCTGACTGAGAGCAACATTTGACATTTTATTTGACAACTCTCTTGTTGAAGGCCAACTAGACAAACCAAAGTCCAAACAGCTTGTTAAGGACTGTAAGCTCTCTCATTTCACTCCAGACTAATTTGCATTTTAGACTTGAGTTTGCCTCTAGTTTACATGTTCTCCTCATGCTTGGTGGTGTCCTCTGGGTACTCCAGGGTCCTCCAGGGTCTAAAGAGATGCAATGTAGGCTGATTAGCACGTAGTGTATGAGTGTGCTATTAAATAAAAATGGATTTGTGTCAAATCAATATTTAGTTTTCTTTCTTTCTTTTTTTTGGGGGGGGGGGTACAAAGTTAAAGATCTGGGGGAACATTCTAGAAGGGTGGTGATTTTTGCTAGGGATTGTATGTTGTGTTAACTTCAAGAAAAGTTTATTCGTACAATGCTTTTAACAATGGACATTGTCACAAAGCAACTTTAAAAAATAAAAAAAATTATGGATATTAGGGCTGCACGATTCTTGACCAAATGTGAATCACGATTATTTTCCATGGGAACTGAGATCACGATTCTCTCTTTGATTCATTGATTGCACTTTGGAAAAAAAAGTGTTGTCTGCACAGGACTTTCAACTCTCTTGTATTAAAAGAGGAAAGTTACCTTTCCCTATTTTAATGTAAAAAAAAAAAGTAAAAAGTTGTTAAACATGAATATAATATTAACAATAGTACATAAAACACACACCTATACCTACTGTATACGCATTGAGCGGGCACGTAAAGCATTCAAAAAATAATAATAACAAACATGGCATGAAAATACCAGTATACTACCCCAACTCCTGATTACTGGTTAGCTTGTTTAGCTCCACCTCTTCGTTACGTGTAATGTGAGAGACAGCGGAACGCCGTAAATGCCTAACGAGAGATGAGAAGTGATTGAGCTGTATAACTAAATCATTTGCTAATCTCTGGCCTGATTGGTAATTTAATAGTGTTTTGTGTTACACTGTTTGAGTGCAACCAGTGACCTTGACTGCTATAGCAATCCGGGATTGTTATCAAGTGAATAAGTGAACTCCTGAATGCAGCGTGATCTGAATGCAGGGAAATACACGCAAGTGAATCGCCGTCATTCAGAAATGAGATTGCATGTATGTATGTATGAATCGAGATCGTGATTTATGGATATAGTTGGAAGGCAAAAACTGTAAATTATTGGTCCCTCATGAGCAAGCCAGAGGCAACACTGGCAAGGAAAAACTCCCTGAGGACATGAGGAAGAAATCTTGAGAGGAATCAGACTGAAAAGACTGAAAATCACATTTGGGTGATTATCAGATAATACGTGCACAAATCAATCTCTTATTGTATTAATCCTACATACAGTATGCAGGGTGTTACAAAAGTCTCCATACTGTACATAGCAGAAATCAGCACGTTTTAGTAAAATGTTCCATACAGTATTTAGCCAGTATTTTATATTTTAGGCAGCTTTATATATATTTTTACCAAAAAAGTTTATCATATTAAGATCAATTCAATCCAATTCAATATTATTAGTTTAGCACCTTTAACAATGGTGATTGTCACTAAGCAGCTTTACAGAATAAAAATTCATGGAAATAAATTGGAACATGTATGGAAAAAAGTATGTTGTAGTAGCTATCAGTAACTATCAGTTACCATTCTCATGTGGAAATACAATTATATGCAAAACACCAGATGTGTTACATGAGTTCATGATGAGTGGGACAGACAAGCCTGTGAATGTTAAAAAAATGACATCTCGTAGGTAATGTTTAATAAATAAAGTTAGTTTGCTAAAATTATTTATTAAATTTCCTCTTTATACTGTATGGAGACTTTTAAAGACACCTTTATAATAATTTCAAGGACACTACCCTAATTGTCTTCATATTTTCATTAATTCTTGGAATCCCATTACAGTCCCAGTACATTTTGGACAAGAAAACAAAATACTGTGCTTATTACTGTAGTTCACTGTGCACTATACAAACACTGTAGGGATTTTAGACACTTGACTATATAAAGTGGAAATATTGAAAATGTAAACCTAATACACACACAACTCCAGCCATGGCATATAGAAGTCACTAAGCTTTCAAATGAACAAAAAATAAAATAAAAATTTAACAAATGCACCCTGCTGTAGACAATCAGTGAGACCATTGAAGCTTCAAAATGGTTCCTGATCACAAAGCTACTCTCTAATCCACATATATATATTTTGTGGGGTTGCAGAACCAAACAAACTATGTGATTAATATCTCAATTCCAACCATTTTTAGGATGGTTGCCTCATTCTGCAGACACCAGCAGCAATTTTATTTAGGCAGCTGAATGCTTTTCCCCGGGATACAATGTAAAATTGTGCTTGTCTTTGACACTGACGGAAGCATGAGGCAGCTGACAATTTTGTGGCTTTTAGAGAACACGGCTGCATACAGTGTAATGTATGCTTCATCAACAGGGGGTCGGAGCGGTGGTGTCGAACCAAAAGAAACTGACCTCCCCAAATCCACAGTGCTTATTATCTATTCAAAGTTCGCCAGAGCGTATGCACAGATCTTCTATACATTTCTGTAATTTTAAAATAACCCATGCAGCTGGTTAGTGACGCTTTCTGACATCTCAATAGACAGATTTGTTAATTCACTGCTAATCTTTTCAGTTGGAAGCTCATTCAGCAGAGTTTTAGATTATTTCTATAGTGTGCTCACACCTCCCAGACTCCATTATCCATTAAACTATAGAGGATGCAAGAACAGCAGTTTTACAAGTCCTAAAGCAGGTACTTCATTTGATATATTTGTCTATAATTTTCCTGTTTTTTTTATTTATTATATCTGATTTCTATGCAACAGCAGAAAAACTTTACTGAAAACTCTACTGGTCTGTAGAGACAGCATCTTGCTGCTTGATGTCCTCACAGGCGTAGCTATCCATCCAAATGAACTCCTTGCTGAAAGAAGGGCACTTAGTTACCATGGAGAATGAGACACTCCAGAGCCCATACACATCAGCAGCAGAAAAGCTAACCAACTGTGAATGTCATAAACACCTAGAAAATGGTCCCTGCTTCTACTGTGAATGTGAAATCACATTCTGGCCTCCCCACAGGCGAATGATCACATCCAGTTCCCAAAACACCTCATTGTCTTGTGTTTGAATAACTACTGCTAGGTCACTCTGACCTCCACATTCAAGAAGTGATTGGAGCAGCTAGCTATCTGCCACGCTGAACCCTCCACTATGGACCCACATAACATCTTTTAACATCGTTCCTGATGGACATACCTCAGCTGGTGAGACTTTAACTCATCCATTCTGACCCTGTGGCCTCCATAGGTGGCTTGACTTACTCTATACTAACACAGGTGGCCCCACAGCCCCCTCCTGTCCTCCCTGTTCACACAAGACTGTGTTGTCACATACATAGTTTATGTTCACATACAGCTACATGACACACTGCATGAAAGATCATATTTGAAAACGCATAATAGGGGCACTTTTAAATGAATTAAAAGAAGCTGTGAGGCAGAAGATTTTGCCTCGATCATTTTTTGTAATCGAATTACTCGAGGACACCAGCCGACCTCTTCTTTTCGAACTGCATGCTCACGCACCGTTGGGGGCAGCGTCACACACTCGGAGGACAGTGCTATCCGCTCCCTCCGCGTGCGCGAGCTCACAGATGCCCCGAGTGGCGTAGAGCCGTGATTAATGTGGGAGCACGAGTACCTCTCATCCCTCCCCTCTGAGGGAGCTCGGCCAATCAGCTCTCTCTAGGCCTCCGGCTGTGAGAGGTTACAGCATCACCCGGGAACCGAACCAGCGATCCCCGGATGATAGGGCGAGCGCTTTACCACTGCGCCACTCGGAGGCCTCTCCCATTATGTTTACATTATGTTACGTCATGTATCTCGTCATCTGTCATGACGTCACTAAGTCATCTGTACCAAGTGATTATATTTTTTTCTCATTATAATTAATTTTACTTGCAAATTACTTTCCATTATCTTTACGCTTTTTTGCCCTTAGTTTATAATAAAATAACAGGGCGGTGCATATTTTTACTATACATTCCTAGTTCTTCCTCGTTTATTCTACAGTTCTCAAGAGACTGACCATGGGTAAGCATCTCTTTGTTTGGTATTATGTGGATACACATACTAGTTTATTTTTGTGTCTACTCTTATTAAACTCAGTATTCGTAAAACTGATCGTGTGTCTTTTGGTTATTTGTCCATATTCTTACTTAGACATGCGTGCGCGACTGCAGGTCCACGTGTAGCTTGTGTATCCAACACATGTTTCAATCCTTCATTAAGTGTGCTCGTGTCTCTGCCAAGTCCGGCACCTGGCGCCTTATCT
>JAOVVA010000052.1:11835237-11853634 GCA_028565275.1 Leiocassis micropogon | reverse complement strand
TTTTTTTCTTATTTTGTCTCTCATAGTTGAGGTATACCTACAGTATGATGAAAATTACAGGCCTCTCTCATCTTTTTTAAGTGGGAGAACTTGCACAATTGGTGGTTGACTAAATACTTTTTTGCCCCACTGTACATTATTAAGACCCAGTCAGCATTCAGCAGATCAAACTCCTCCACAGGTACAGTACATAGGCCTAGATGACCCTGCCTGCTTCCAGGGATAGGAGGAAACAAAAATACACTGCTTGCAACCAAATGGTGGAGAGAGACTGCTCAATATGTTTGAAAGTATGTGGACACAAATTACAATTGTACAGTGTTTGTTCCCCCTTTACTGCGGTATTCCACTTTTGTGGAAAGGCTTTATGATGTATTTAGAATGTGGCTGTGGGGATTTGTGCTCATTTAACTACAAAAGTATTAATTAAATCAGGTGTTGATGTTGAAGTCCAGATCAACACAAAATTGTTCAAGGAGGTTAGGCCAATTGCATTCTTCCACACTTGGCAAATGATCAAGCTTGCTTTGTGCACAGGACCACTGTCGTATTAGAACATCCTTGGCAACTTCTAGTAGCAGCTTAGGGAAAACCCATGTAGTGTACAGTATAGATCACATAGGTGGATACATATATTTCCCATATAGGGAATGTTAAAAGATATTAAGCATTGTGTAAAGTCAAGGTCAACCTGTGTCCAACCCAATCCCACAAGCAAATTACTTCTACTCCTCTTTCCTCAAAGTTCCTGGCCTGAGATCAGAATCTGACTACCACTATAGAAGTATTTGACCAGTCCTATGGCGCCCACAACTGCCAGCCTTGCCCAGTGGTTGTGATAACCAAACTCACATCACAAGTATGATGATCTTGCATGGTAGAATTTAAAGAGGCAGGATTTCACTTACAGTACAAGCACATAGCCAAATACAAAACAATTAGGACAATCATGGACAATCAAGAGACTGGGAGGTTCCTGACACACTTTTATCCTGAGAGACTTGCGCAACCCCCCATCCAGTGGCCTAAATATAGACAAAGTTGTGTACTTGGAAACCAACATAGATTCTATTTGCCTTTGAAATTGTAGTCTTAAAACTGTGGTCCATCAGAGGAGGCATCTCCAGTTAAGGTGTATTACATACAATAAGGGCCATTTTCAACACTCCTCATTGCAGAAAGGCATTTACACTACGTCATAGCCTTAGGGTTGTGGGTTAGTACTGTTAACCAGCACTATTCATGGAATTCTAACCTCTTACTGTACGCAATTAGTATACCCAATAGATTTATTGTATATGTTTATTTGTTAGAACTATAAACTAGTATTAAACTGCACTTTATGTTCTGTTTACAAATTTAAAAGACTCTAACTGGGATGGTCAAGGTACCTGAATGCAACCAAACAACTGTACATTATTTTACAGAAGGTCTATAACATTGTGCATGAGGAATGCAAGTATTACAACTATCCAAGATGTTACATTTTCATTAAAATGGAGATTCTAGATACAACTAAAAGAACAGTTACTAATGTAATCCAACCTATTTTGTTTTAGTATGTGTAGTATAAAGTGCACATACAGAATGAATTCTTTATCAACTTTACATAAACAGACCACCACCACCATGTTGTTCTATGGATAATCTTAGGCCACAGCAAAGTCTAAAAGCTCAGATTACAGCCTCAGTTATCTATGAGACACAGGCAACAAATGAGCTAATCACTATAAGGGAATGAATAAAAAAATGTCATAAAGTAAATTGATTAAAATCCTGATCTACAAGAATACCCCTGATGCTATGAGAGTTAATAGGAAGAAATTTGTTTACTAGTTCTAAAACTCTAAAAATTAATTTTACACAACACATATTTAACTAATGAACTGATGCAGATATGTTTTGAGGGCTCAGACACTTTTAAGTAGGAATGCAATTAGAAATATCATAATAATGAGATGTTATTCATTAACATTAATAAACAATAATAATAATAATAATAATAATAATAATAGTGATAAACATGGCACTCCCACAGGTCATGCATACAGCCAAAGTCATTTATAGTCATCTATTGTTGTGTGACAGATTGCAGCTATTCTACTCAGAAACATCCTAGGATCAAAACATCTGTAGCATTTAAGTTCTAAAGGACAATCTCTTTTTCAGTTTAAATGTTCCCAATATGTTCGTGATTACACCCACATTGCACATTTCCAATCTATTAACCCCTTTTTCCCAACACATACACAGCATTAAAATATCTCTATAAAGTTCATGAATCAGGTCAAATATTAAAACAAGCAGATTTTCTTTTCCCCTTAAAGCCACTAAGCCAAAATACTGACCAAAATTGCAGACTATGAGTTTGTCCCTCGACTTCTTCCTCAAACTTCACACCTTCTGGTCTGTCTCTCTCCCAAGTCTCAGAGGCAGAGGCGGTGTAAGGGAGGGAAACCTCTTCACACACTTGTTTTGTGTTTCCTTGTTTCATTTGTTTGTTCGTTTTTTTAAGACGAATCCACTGTCCATCCCTCCTCCCACTCGGCAGGATGTATAAAGATGAGGCACACAGTGAGAGAGAGAGAGAGCGAGAGAGAGAGAGAGAGAGCTAGACAGACGAGTGCTACATGAAAAATATCTACAGGAGAACTTCACCTCCCTATTAAGAGGCTGGGTTTCAGGGGAGCCAAGCAAGCCTCAGCAAGCTTGTTCTGAAATAAAAGACACACTTTTATACACATAGGACTTCCTCTTCCAGCCCCTGGGTCCCTCTTTCTCTTTGCTTGCGTCCCTCCCTGTCTCTCTCTACAACCTCCTTCTCACTTTAAACAGGATTCACAGAGTTCATGTGACTCAGCAGTATACCTTAATGTAAAATTCAGTCTGAACTATAGATATATAAATACGGTAGGCTGATTAATACATCAAACAGATAATTAATGAATTGATGGGTAGTAAGATTCTTTTTGTTTGTTTAAATCAAATGATATGAGTAAGATGACTGGATTGAGACTATTTCAGGCTTAAGATTAGTTATCTAAACCCGATAAATATTAGATTTGTTTAGGAATCAATTCATGTCAAGACATGTAAAATGCCTTTATATAGACTATTAAAACCAGACGATGGTTACCACAGCCACAACATTCCCTTCCTCAGCTGACAAAGGACTTTTTTTTAGAGATTTTTCTGCAAACTTTATGCTGCGTAACTGTTTGCTGACAGGAAAGCCCAGTCCATTATATTACCTCCAACATGCTTGACTGATGAGCTATGTCTTGGATCAGATCCTTTTTTTTCTCCTGACTTTCGGATTTCCATTATTTGGTAGAGGATAATCTTGGTTCCAGAACGTTTGTGGCTCATCTCTGTATTTCTTAGCAAATTCCACTCGGGCCTTTTGAATCTAACTGCTGATGAGTGGTTTGTGTCCTGTGGTACGGTTTTTATATTTCTACTGTAAAAGTCTTCTTCTAGTAGTGGATTGTTTTACCTTTACTCCGGTTTTATGAACTCTGTTGGCAATGTCACGGAATGCTGTTTTGGGGTTTTCCTTTCACAGGTCTCATATCATTTCTGTCATCATCCACTGTTATTTTCTTGGCCCACCTGTTTGCTGTCTGATTGTCAGTACCATTAGTGGTTTCTTCCATTTTTGGGACATTAATGTTGTATTGGCTATCTCCAATGCTTGTTTGTTTATTAACTCTTGGGTATGTCATGCTTGATGCTTTCTAGACAATAAAACAACAATAAAAAATTGGTGAACAGCAGTTTTAAGTGGTGAAATCTCCTGCCTGGCTAAAAAGAATTAACTGCACCTTCAGAAAAGTCATATTAATGACCTATATCAAGCAACAAAAACAACAAAGGAAATCTAAAAATACTGGACCTGGAGAACTGGAAAGTAAAGAACTTTCCATCACATTATTAAAACCTGGAAAGTTAGGGCTAAACTATCACCTTCGTGGAAGAAATGTAGTCATAAAGTAAATGATTATAAATAAGACAACTTAAATGCTTGTGAAATTGCATTTTATAAGAAACAAAGAAAAAGAAAAAAACGAAAACAAAAAATGTGTCCATCTAAATCTCTGATCAGAATTCAGAAACTTAAGGGATTGTGGATGTGGTTGGATGTTGTGGGAATGAATGTTAATCAGCATAAATGCTGTGCTGAGGTTGTACTTGTAATGTTATGTTCGCTTTATTCAGGTGTTAAAAAAGGGAAAGACCAACTTGCCTGCAAGTTTAAAACATAAAAACACTTGTAAAGAACCACAGCATAAACTATGCAGGGACAGATGCAATGATTTATTTTTGTCATTGGTATTTCTGTAAATTGGCAATTTATTCCGAAAGCATTTATTATTAATACAGGTAGGCTTTAAAGCTCAGAGCATTTTAGCCATTATTTGTTCTGCTGGGTTTTTTTTTTTAATAAACATATACAGTATATGGCTCCTGATATTGTGCAGTATGGAGTGACATCCTTTTTTTTTATTTTAGCAAAAAATAGGCAATATGATGAACTGAATTTTAGTGCATTGTAACCTAATATATAAACATGAATGAGCAAAAAAAAAAAAAAAAACTGGGTCACATACATTAGGCAAAGAAATAGTCAGATATACATGATCACATGATTGCAGGGTTCCAGGGGGCAAGTAGACTCAGGGCACGAGGCAGGTTAAACCATGGCCTGCCAATCTAACATTCACACAATCTACGGAAAATTTGGGAACACCAATTAGCATAATCTGCATGTTTTTGAACTATGGGAGGAAACCAAAATACCCGGAGAAAACCAACCAAGCATGGGGAGAACATGCACACAGACCCGAGGTGGGAATCGGACCCGGATCCTGGGGGTGTAAGGCCACCCTTAATGTGTTGCATTGCATGCTAATTCATATGGTGTACCATATGTGTTTCGAACAATTTCAGTAAGAAGCACCAATAGTAATGCTAGTGGGAAGAGCCGTGAGTGTGCAAAGAGCTCACGCACAGAAATCCACCAGGAGTTTATTATAAGAGCGAATAAGATGGGATGTTCAACATGAGTATTATGGTCAAGTGTCCACACGTAAACGTAAGTTACAGACAAAACATTTTGTAGTATATACACCCTTCAATTTATGCCAGCATTTTGAACTTTAAACTTTTTGTTACTCATTTTATTATAACCTCCTGGAGCGGTACTGTACTGTACTACGACTACGACTAGTTAATTTAAAGTCTTACATAGAATTATACTGGAAATACCTAATCTCTCACCTTTCCATACAAGAACAACAACAAGAACTTATGCTAGCATAAAAGAGAAAGGTATGAACTAGGTGCATTGCATAAGCACTCCACTGCATCTAATACACTCTCATGTTAAATAACATTGCCTCCATTACATTAATTACACAAAGTCTAGTTTTGGTTTGTGTAGGCGGTTGCCAATACTAAAAAAAAAAAAAAAAAGCTGTTGGAAATTAATTAAAAAAGTTACAAATTGGGCTGTACAAAACCTTTTGCATTTTGTTATGCCAACACTGTCTATAAACTCTACTTTCTGAATTTTAGAATATTTTATAGAACATCTCAGCAGCAATGTGGAGGAGAACCTGTCAGAGATGAAAGTACAAGATAGATGTTTACATCTAGTATAAAGTAGCACATAAAAAAAACACGTTTTCATGTTATCTTTTATCTATGGTTTGGGTATTTCTATAATTGGTTGATTTTGCTTTTTTTTTTGCATATTGTGCATTCTGCATATTGTGAACATAAGGCTCTTTTTTTATTGTCAGATCAAAAGTTGTACAATGAGTGCATAATTTCCTAGAAGCTAGTCTTCTTTGAGCTTGCCACTTTTATATCTTCCTCTCTCTCTCTCTCTCTCTCTCTCTGACCTCAGTTTGTCAGTTCACAGCTGCTCATTACTGAAACCACTGTCAAAGTATGCACAATAATCAGCTCATTGTTAATCAACCTGCTTCTCTTTATGTGGTGGAACACTTGCAAATTAAGTGCTTGAATTGCTTGTGGGTAATTCTTATTTCACAATATTTGCAGAATCGTTAAATAGTGGAACTGACTGTGAACAGTTCGAAATGTAAAGAGCCTATAATATAGTATCTATGAAAATGTACAGTAGAACAAAAGCATTTCTGAACCACGCAATATAGTATATTGACCTCTTGCAGTGCGATCTATGTGCACTCTATTGATGGTTTTGCTGAATAGCACAGATACAGGTATAAAAATTTATAGTGCCAGATAGTTGCTGTGTATGGGGATGCCACAACAGATGAGGTCAAAAACCTGGAAGACAGTTTTATTGCCGTCCCACTGACAAAAAGAAAGGAGATTTGTGCTTTTCAGTCATTCAGCATGGAGGCAAGGGTAATTCTGAACAAAGATGAAATGCTGTTGGTGAACATGTAGTGACCATTTCATTTCAATGAAATGTACTGTATGATGATGTGCTTATTTTATGTTTCTTAATTCAGCATACTAATAATACTAAATCGCATGCTTCCTCAAAGCTAAATTTGTTTTTTTTAGTCTTGAGTTCTAAACGCATTGGTTTTAGCAGTTCTAAATTGCTAAATGGCTAATCATACCTTAAGCGTATCCTCAATCACTTGTCATCAGACAGACAGCACAGATGGCAGAGTGTCAAGTGAATCGCAAGGTAGCGAGGAAAACTGGTCAGAAACTGACACGTTTGATAACAGAATGCAAATTGTGCTGATGTTCAGCCTTAGCAATGTTTCAGATTCACTAAATGATAGTTTAACATTTAATACAAGACAAGGATGCAATAGCACACAGTTATCTGGTGTCTCATCACATGTTCAGTAAAATGTTTGGGAGTAAATGTACTGCTACTCTAGTGCTACTGACACAATATTATATTACTTAATTCTGTGATGTAAATCGAAGTTAAACAGGTTTATTATTAAAGTTCAGACCGAGTCATCTGATTGGATGACAGACATTCCACCATTGGTGAAAATAGACAGCAACAGCTCAAAGGACATTTAACTATATGTATC
Source organism: Leiocassis micropogon (assembly GCA_028565275.1). Lineage (NCBI taxonomy): Eukaryota > Metazoa > Chordata > Actinopteri > Siluriformes > Bagridae > Leiocassis > Leiocassis micropogon. Next base: position 11,846,579 of record JAOVVA010000052.1, on the reverse strand, counting down.
ACTCCACATTAGTACACTAGAGAGACAGGAGAGCAGCTGCATGCCAAAACCCACATCATCTCAAACATCTATACGTCTATAAAATAAATGCTTATGAGTTGTTCTGAATTGCCTCCATGTTGTTTTATTTATATCTAAGGGTGGCTACAAAGCTAAATAGCTTCTAACACAATGCTGAATCCCAAATCCCTCTCTAACCAAATGTAAGACTCACTAATAATTCCTAGGGATGTAAGGGGTTAAGCTGGACACCACAGCAGTTCCCTCCCTCTGACTGCAGGAAAAGGGAATTAAAAAGCGGAGTTTTTTTTTTTTTTTTGCATGCATGCAGAGCTGTCAGAAAGGTCAGAGGCTACAGGGGACAAAGACAGATGAGAGCACTTGCACTGACGTGAAGGCGGTGGCCAGACTGCACCAGAACAATACCACCTATAGAGGTGAGGAAGGGGGTGGAGGCTTGTCGACAAGGTGACCAAAATAAAAGCACTAAGCTCAGGACACTTCAAAGCCTGAATATAAAGCCTCTTAAACATTTTAAGAGACCATGGCATGTAAACAGCCAGTGCCCTAAGCCTCTGGTCTCATTAATCACTTTTAATGTCTACTCTAAACACTGGAAATTGTCTCTATACAAAAACTACAAGGCAGAACAAAGCTGGCAACTTTACCGCTTTACAAAGATCAGTTTTCACAATGTTCAATGATCCGAGCATCTCATTAAAAATAAATACGTTTCGGGTTATAATGGAGTTGGTGTTAGCTGGCACATTCAAATGCAAATTCAATTGCAAACTGACTAGCCCAAAACTGAAAAGGGGAAAACACTTTTTGAGACTTCATTTCAATTCCACTGGAACCTAATCTACTACAAAATTTAAAACCTAATCTATTATGCGGAAAACAAAATTACTGCCAAATTTAAAATTCAATTTGATGACATGATGACTGATGTAATTTATTCACAAACATATTTGATTAAGGATTATATGAGTTCTATGATGACAGGTAGCTACACTCCAAGCAATAAATAAATAAATAAGTGGTTCAACTCAGGTGGCTTGGTGGCGTAGTGGCTAGCATTGTTGGCCTGCACCTCCAGGGTCCAGTTTCGATTCCCATCTTGAGTGTGTGTGCATGGAGTTTGCCTGTTCCCCACGTGCTTGGTGGGTTTCCTCTAGGTACTCCGGTTTCCTCCCACAGTCCAAAGACATGCAGTTTTGGCTAACTGTGCTGTTGTATGTGTATGAGCATGTAAGTGTATGTATGTGTGTACTCTGCGATGGATTGGCACCCTATGCAGGGTGTACCCTCCCTCGTGCCCTGAGTCTCCTGGGATAGGCTCCAGGCCCTCCGCGACTTTGTATACAGAATAAAGCAGTGTAGACGATGTGTGAGTGAGTAGTTCATAAGCCTCATATAAGGACCACTGAGTAATACTCTTTTACCGTTCTTCTTCCTATCTGACATTGACATTGATCAAGTTCAATAGTTTTTAGGTGCAAATAAACACAACTGTAAAAATAAATGACAAGGCACATAGCCTTAGAGTTTGGATCTCAGGAGGTTAATGGAAATAAATGCTTTGAAAATTGTCAATGCAACAGTATATAGCCACTATAATCAAAGCTAAAGGCAGTTGAAGAAAATATTAGTGTGTTAAAAAATTTTTTTGGCCTGGTAGTGTACAGTATCTAAAACAATCCGATCATGAGAGAAGCACACTCTTTTTGCAAGGACATCTTATTCAAATTGACTGCATTTATCACTGTGTTTGATAAACTGGGCAACGTCTGAAGATGTCAAGGCAAAGCAAGAAAATGACTTATAAAATTGCATTTTTTTTGTTATTTATGCTTTTTCAATAGAGTCAAAGCATGCTACTGGCATAAAAACTAATTTTTTTATTATGCTGGTTTGTTTTCCAGCTAAGGGCACTTTGAACACCACCGTACAAAATACTACACATCCACTAAAAATATTATTACTCCAGTTTTTCTATCCATACCAGTGACAAATTTTTACATTGAATGCAGCCAAGGTAATTATAGTCCCAGGGTCGTGTAATCCTTGCAATATGTAGGATTTACAAAGTAAATATAGGCGTTTTTGCAATGCATTTTGCAGATTACTCTGACAACTTACCCAATGTACACATTTCATATACAGACCCATCTGAAAGTATTGGAATGGCAAGGCCTATGACAGATAAAAAAAAAAGCCACTGCTGATACAGACGTCAGCGGTGGAGGGCTATAAACATCAAACTCTATTTGAAGTATTTGCGTTTTTGAATACAGTATTTGAGTTTTTACAGTAGATCATGTAGAACTAAAATTAAATTTATTTTTTATCTCACACCCAAATGTCTTTACTGGGTAGGAAAAACAGCAGAATTGGCTTTTCCATTTCAGTCCTTTCAGATGTATTACAGGTGGATTAACAAATGAATGAGCAATCGATTCAATGCCATTTCATTCTTTTTATCCAGCATTAACTATGCAGTATGAACATTAATCAGGAGGCAGATGTGAGCAATAAATGCACAGCAATATGCTACCTAGCTGGCTGTAGCTTTGCTAATGCACGATAATTCTATAGTCATTGTGTCAATTACAGTGGCACTTATAGTCTGCCGTTGTACATTTAATAGGCTTCAATTAACTCATGCTAGTGACGGATAAATCTTCTGGTCATGGTATTACACTAGTTGTGTTGTGGCATTGTTTTGATTCGATCAGAAAAATGCACAATAAGTGTATGTTCTTTATTAGTGTAAGAAAGTTTTCACTCTATAGTTTTCCCATTATTTATCGCCTTCCTTTCCCTCAAAAATCTGCACAAGTGTCCGCTTATACAGTATCATCGCATTAAACTGAGTAGTCTAAAGACTTGGAGGCATCGTGGCGTAGTTGTTAGCGCTGTTGCCTTACACCTCCATTGTCCAGGTCCGAGTTCCACCCAAACTGTGTGCATAGAGTTTGCATGTTCTCCCAGTGCTTGATGGGTTTCCTCTGGGTACTCCGGTTTCCTTCCCCAGTCCAAAAACATAACCAGGGGACTTACCACGGTTATAAAAAAGGGGAATAAATGGTTACCATTGGCCTCCACGGTCCCTATAGCTGAACTACAGAGGTTCTAAGAACCAATGGATGAAGTTTTAAGACTTGCCACTTTAAATGTAAATAACAAATGGGATTTGAGATTTCTTTCTTTCCACACCTTTGTCTCTGACTGACATCATGTGACAGATCATGTGACACTTTGATTGCACACTGGTCGCACTTACTTCCGATGTAAATCTTTTGGATAAGATCTTATATTTTATAGCAAGCAGACAGTCTATAACCCATAAATGTGACGAATATCCAATTTTTTTGCCTTGGGTAGTTTTAATGTATGTTTTCTGTCATTATCCATCAACAATATGAAGCAGCGTCTTATCAGACAGTATAGCCCTATACACTTCAGATTCAGCCTGCTACTTTTAACAGCAGTCAGGTCATCAATAAACACCAGTGACCTGGGTCCACTGGCAGCCATACACGCTTATGCCATCACACTACTTCCACCCTGTTTGACATATGATGGGGTATGCTTTGGTTCATGAGTTGTTGGTTTTCTTCTCTATACTTTACCCATCATTCTGGTAAAAGTTGCTTTTGACTCCATCAGTCCAAAGAATCTAGCAAAGTTTTTAGGCAAAAAGTTTTCTGGCACATTGTGAATTGTCTGTCTTTATTTCATAAAGCTGTCTCTTGACTTTCTACTTTGACAATGACACATCCAACTCCCTAAAGAGTGTTTCTTGACTTGGCTAGATTAAGTGTTTATCTTCATCATGGACAGGATTCTGTAATCATCCACTACTGTGATCTTACAGGTGTTTAATGTTCCTGAGCTTGCCAGTTAATTCCTTTTTATTCAAGAACGTTCCAACGGTTGTATTGGCCGCTCTCAGTTTCGTTGCTGCTCTCAGTGTTTTTTTTTTTTTTTTTTTTTAGAGTTCAACACCAAATGCTAATGTAATTTTTTAGAACCACCTTCAAGCTTTTTATCAGCTTGATTTGTCATGGAGTGATGAGGGAATAGGCCACATCTGGCCATGCAAAAGTTTGTCAGCATTTTTTTCAATAGAGCCTCCAAAAGAGGTGTGTATAAAAATGGCTCATTGAATTAAAACTGAAAGTCTTGACTTCTCTCATATCTTGAGTGTTTCATTTCAATTTTAATGTGGTGGTGTACAGAGGACAAATGCCAAAAGCTAATCTTTGTTCCAAAATTTATGGACCTGACTTTATTTAAGTAATTATAGGTCCATTACATTAAAAAAAAACAAAAAAAAAACATGAAGGTCAATTTTCTCTCTCTAACTAATATAAAAAGCTACTCTGTCAGAAATATTAAATGTCTTTTAACACTGAATGCGTATACTGTAGATAGACAACTGTGGTGCAGTACTGTATGTTTACTATATCTGAAATAAAATTAGCTTTATCTTATTAATATTGCAAAATATGTCAATATCATGGACACCTTGTAAGGTATTTCAAATATGGATCAGTCAGACAACCAGAGCCTGGATCATTTGAAAGGAAAGTAGCAAGATCAGTTAAAGTAGTCTAGAACATCATTCTGTGGAGTCATGAAAGAATTAATTATATTTCTTGTACATAGATTCAATTAATGAAGCTTAATGAAAAAATACATTCAAAGAAAAATATACAACATGGGCAAGCAACATGAGCTTTTTAAATGAATTTTTAAATGACAAAACATCTGTCACTTTCAGAATTGAAAAATGAACACAAATGCCAGGTAGATGGCAGTATTGCAGCACTGAAAAAAACCCTACAGTGCAAATATTCTGGTGAACTAAATTTAGACTTCTTCAACATATAGACAAATAACAACCTCATAGTTACTTGTCTATATTTTATATAATATTGTGCATCTGACTCCAGGGTCTAATTGCTTTACAAAAACCAGATCAGTAAACCTGAAACTGAGCAAACTGCAAACAGTCTTAAACAATCACTGAACACTTTATTATATAAACTGTACTAATACTATGTAGGGCGTACTTTTGCTCTTAAAATAGCCCAAGTCTTTATGGCATTGATTGCACAAGATGATGAAAGATATCTTTGAGATTTTGGCCCATGTTGACCATTATGATTGCATAACTCAATTCCTGCAGACTTTTCATGTGCACTTTAATGCTTTAACTCCCCAGATCTGACACTACTGGATTCAGATCTGGTGACTGGGAAGCCCAATGAAATACACCAATTTACCATCATGTTCATGAGACTTTTGATCTGGGACATTCATTATCATGCTGTAAGTAGCCAAAAGATGGGTAAATTGTGGTTGTAAAGGGAAGCACATGGTCAGCAATAATAATTAAGTGGGCTGTGGCATTCAATTAATGCTTCACAGGCTTTACATGTGCAAAAATAGAACCCTAATCTTTACACCTTTATACCACTTCCATCAACCTGGACTGTTGACAGAAAGGATTTGGGGTCCATGAATTCATACTTTTTGCACAAAATTCTGAACCTACCATCTGTGTGCATCAGCAGAATCACCAGACCAGGCCATGCTTTTCCACTGTTCGACTGTCCAGTTTTAGTGAGCCTGTGTCCACTGCAATATTAGCTTTCTGTTCTTGGCTGACAGAGTTAGAACCCGATTCAGTCCTCTGCACCTGTAGCTGATACACCTCATGGTTTTATGTGTTGTGCGCTCTGAGATGCTTTTCTGCTCACCACAATCGTATAGAGAGGTTATCTGATTTACTGTAGTCATTCTGACAGTTTGGAACAGTCTTGCCACTCATCAAGGCTATTTTATATCTGGAGAATCACTGTTTTTTTGTGCACTATTCTGAGTAACCTCTAGAGACCAGAGTGAATGAAAACCATAAGAGTTATAGATCAGACATTATGGGAAAACTGCAAACAAGCATGCCATGGTCAAAAAGCTGCTCGTCCATATTGGCATGATTTTACTCATTACACTGTTGCAACATGATTAGCTCATTAGATGAACGAGTAGATATTCCTAATAAAATAATGTGCTCTGTGAGTGTATATAGCATGCTTTTGCTCTGTCTAGGCGCAAGAAAACATAGTAGTACAGCACTGCTGCTGTAAATCTCTACTGCCTCCTACTGGCACTGATTGCAACAAGTCCTTAAAGTACTGGATTGTCTGAGTAGAGTACTAGCAAAATATGGGTGTGTTGGTATCACTCAGGATAGTAAAAGTAAAAAATTATCTCATGTAAAACAATAAAACATCTTTTAAAAATGAGTTAGAGCAACTAAGAAGTGATGTGATTTGATAAGTAATAAAAAGCAGGCTTTGCAGATACTATTTGCACACATACTGTATTACTTAAACGATTTCCTGGTTATATGGGTGCATACAGTAGAGTGCAAACAACTGAAAATAAAAAAGGCAAATCACTCACCTATACAGTGCATGTCATCAACAAGTTCCACGAGCAAACGTTGCATTACAGCTGTGACTGTCCTAATCTGTGATAAACAAACATGATAGCAGGATTCATAACCAAACCTTTAAAGTATGTTAAAAGTCAGATAAAAAAAATTCCATTTGAAAAAGAAAATTTCACTTGGAAGCTTATTCTCACATACCTAGTGCTTCAGAGTCTTTTAACTGGCTGCTCTTGTTGCTCTCAACAGACTTATATATAGGTTCAGTCTTTAGAAAGGCATTTTCTCTTCCTCTTTCTCTCTTTCTTTGACTGGAGCTGAAATCAATGGTCACACAATTAAGGACTGTGGATCTGTCAAGCAAAGTGCATAGGGAGGAAGGTATTAAACAAATGCCCAATGAGAAGTTCAATAACAGCAATAACGATGTCGGGTGGCGAGGCTACGGTACTATCAAAACCAGGCTAGACATTTATGTGTCAGGTGGTTTATTTTTGTTGAGAAGCAATTTCCAGTATTGGCAAAGGCCATCAATGATCACTCAACTGTCTGGCGGCTGAGTATCGACTCTCTACCGGGGGAGGCCGATTCGACCGTTCGAAAGTTATAGGCCCTTTCAAACAGTTTGGAGATAGGAACACATGCTTGGAATGGGAAAGTGCAGTCTCGAGAGGCTCCATCACTGATAATTAGCAATCAATCACAAATTAGTTTAAAAGCTTGAAAAGAACACGGAGAGCATTATTAGATTGCAGGGATTCAGAGCTCTCAGATAATGACTTGCATTTTTAGAGGAATTGAAGGCCCCAGACATTTATTGGCCTCTTTTTTTTTTCTTTTTTTTTTTTTTTTTACCAATCACTGCCATAAATCAAGGGAAAATCCAACTGCCCACCAGCTGAAATACTACAGGTGTCAGAAGAGAACCATAGGGAGAAAAATGGCTGCTTAAAACTTGTGTAATTAGTCCGTAAGGATTTTCCAGATGTGTCGCAGGTTCGTTACAATGTGATTAAAGATCCTTTTAACCTTTACAACCTTAGGGCATAGTGCACATACAGCTCCTGGATTCCTTTATTATATGCATCATAATGGCTTATCTCAAAATTTACTCACTTGCCACTTAAATAGGAATACCTGTACCCCTTCTCATTCATGAAGTAGCAATCAGGCAATCATGTGGCAAGTGCAATGTACTGTATAAAACTGTGCTGATACAGTCCAAGAGTTTTATTTAAGTTCACATTCAAATGTATTTTTCATTCATGTTCTATACTAGGCGTGGTACACCCTTGACAGGGTGTCAATCCATCGCAGGGCACACAAACACACTATAAGCAACCATGCCACCCACTTCAAAATTGAAAATGAGAAAAATGCAAGCTTAATATTTACCCATGACATGAAACTACTGCACTTTCCTGTACAACTTCTCTAGACTAGAGTTTATACACAGTGGTGCAAAAAAGCAACCACTGCCACAACAAAAAACACATCTACTGAGCAGCAACCCTGTGGGCCAAGTGATAAATGATGAGGTGAATGGTTAGAGGAGAATGATGCACTCTTTAGAATTAAGCACAAAGCACATTGAACCTTAAGCTTTAGTTATCACGATTCTAGTCCTAATTGGTGGCCACCGGTTAATTGTAAGATTAAATGCCTTTACTGCAATTTAATTTGAGAACTCTAGGAAGAAGACAACACTGAAATTGAAAAACAAATAGCTCCAGTTAATTAGGGTATAAACCATACACCTAATAGGCAGAAGGAGGTCATGAAGAACATGTTTGCTGCTGATCTTTATGCCTTTCTAGGCAAGAAGCTGCATTTCCCTGTCACAACTCTGATATGTAGTCTAGAACTGAGCCCCTAATACTGCATGCATTAATTTTAATTTAACTAAACAAATACGGGATACGTTTACTGTATATTTATTAATTTAACAAAACATTAATGTAACCCAGAGCCACTAATACTCACTCTGAAATATAGTCACACTGAACTCCATGCATAGTTTATCTAAAGAAGTGAATATATGAGTCACACCTAGGCCTGGACTGGAAAATATACCATATATACATTTTATAAATAGAAGTATACACAGTACTGTGCAAAAATCCTGAGAAACCCTTCGTTTCTTTATATTTTGCTTCCAACAAGCTGGAGCTCAACATTATTGAAGCAGTGTGGGATCATCTTGACAGAGAACGGAACAAAATGCACCCAGTGTCCAAAGAAGAGCTTTGGAATGTCCTTCAAGAAGCGTGGAGAACTATTCGTGAAGACAACTTAAAGAAACTCAAGAAAGCTTGCCTAAGAAAGTTCAGGCTGTCTTCAGGAATAACACTGGTCATTAAATACTAACTTTAAACCTAAATAGAATTATACACTTTCTCTTTCTATTATACAGTATAATGTATTCACATGTACAGTATGTGTGCACATGTTGCAATGAATCTGTCCTTATTGACTCATTTTCCTAGGAAAATATAGAGAATGATGTGTTTCTCAAGTCTTTGGCGTAATACTGTAGGTCTAAGGAATTTATTCTGTCGTTTACATAATTAATAGCCTAGCAACAACAAAAAAAAGTTGTCTCACTGTGTAGTATGGGAACTGAACAAGAAACTATAACAAACTGTAAATAGAGCTGAAAAGATCATCAGGGTCACTCTACCTACCATCAACACCTCATACAACAATCTCTATATCTATAAAGCAATGGGCAATGGAGACGCCCCATCCCACCTCCCACCTCTCTCCTCAACTCTTCACCCTCCTGCCATGTGTCAGAACTGACATGACCATCTGTGCCACCACACCAGCAGACTGTGCACAGTCTCGCCCCAGAGCCAGTCAGATTACTCAACATCCTGCTGCCTTTGAGTGCTCACCTGGGCTTGTCAAACACCTAACCCAGTATGACTTACTGCACTCTACACTTTTTACACATTGCTGCTACACTGAAAATAATTTAAAGATTACAGACCATGTTCTGTATTTTTAGTGCCATGTGTTTTTACATGGTCTCCCAAATGTATACATACATACAGTAGAGGAAATTCACATTTTAGCAAATTGTTGCACCAGGGGCATTTGAAGGTCATGGTGTACCAGATACTGCACAAACATAATTTCAAGGAACGTATCCAAAGTGCGTACTCTTACATACTCATAAACAGAGGTGAAAGTAGTTTTAAATTCATGCCTGAAGTACTTCCACAACCTTCACTGATTCAAGTTCTTCCACAAGGTTTTATTATTTTATTACCTGTATGGAGAATAAAGAAATTAGAAACACTTGACATTGTGAATAGCAAAATATTTGTTTTAATGATTAAGGTGCAACCTTTAACAGGCTTATGTGAAAACTGACAAACTTTCAAAAAACTCATAACTTCTTTCTTTTTAATTGAACATCCCAGAACAATAAATCAAATGCACCCTTTCATACCCGCTCCTTTTAGGAAGTACAGAACAACGTGCATACACAGCCGCACACCGTTTACAGAGAATCCCTGTCCGTCACCTCACACACAACTTGTCTGAACTGCTGTATGTGTTGTTGGAATAAAACATGGACCTATTCTGCGACAAATTTTACTTGGGATATTTTTGTAAACGACTGCAAGCCAAAACCCCACAGTACAGGATATCAGTCTTACGTATGTAGTGGGTTGGCAGAAGCTCTTACACACATTGACTTGCAACAGTGAAAGATCAAAACACAACACAGATGGTTCAATAGGAAATTCGGAATGGCTTAGAAGCATTTACTAAGGAGACAAAGTGTGGTTTAAGATGACATACCGTTCAATCAGGGGCGGTGGTAGCTCAGTGTGTTAAGGCTATACGTTCCTGATTGGATGGAAGGGGTTCCAGTCCCAGCTCTTCCAGGTTGCCTCTGTTGGGCCCTTGAGCAAGGGCCTTAACGCTGCCTACCCCAAGGGGGCTGTATAATAGCTGACTCTGTGCTCTGACCCTAGCCTACTAACAAAAACAATGGGATATGCGGAGAATAAAGAATTTCACTGTGCAGTAATGTATATGTGACAAATAAAGGTTAAACTTAATCAAATGTATTTTCTTGAATGTGGGGTTTGGCAGGCCGCTGCTCTTCCCTCTTTCCAGTACTGCAGACCACCACTGAATCTAGTGGTACACAGTACCAGACTGTACCAGCCTACTGTACATTCTTCCATGCTCACTCGTGTGTTAATACAAGTACATCACAAGTGGGTGAGACAACTCTTTCAGTGTCTACAAATAACAATCGTGGTACAGTAATTTCCCTTAAAGATTGACACAGACCATACATGGTTCTCAAAATTGATATTACATGTGCAAGAATGTATGTGAAAATAAAATCACTATAACAAATACAATGTGTTGTATTAACATTAAAATTATTGAGCACAGAGGAGACTGATCCTGTGTACACGCCCATACAGTATAATATTAATGAGTATGCAAATGAAACGGTCACATGACAAGGTGTCAAAGTAAACAAGATGTCGGAGGTAAAAAGCTTGTGTTTTTTTTTGTGTCTGTTGTTGTTTTAAAGAAAATGATAATGAGGTCTTAGGTCACATGATCTCAGCGCCATGAAAGAGAGTTTGGGCCTAATTAGTATACAAATGTTTTTTATAGCAAGGTGTGCAAGGCCAAGACAATACCGGTATCATTAATCATTTTTATGAATATTCTTTTTATTTATTGTGAACTTGTATAGTCTAAATCCGTGGTTCTCAAAGTGTGGGGCGCGCCCCATTAGTGGGGAATACAGACATGACAGGTGACGCAATGAACGGGAGGGAATTAGTGGAAAATAATAGGAAAGTACCTATTCTAATTCATGCTTTTCTTTATTGACAAT
>JAOVVA010000052.1:11810160-11820259 GCA_028565275.1 Leiocassis micropogon | reverse complement strand
CAAACACTAGGACAGTCAGGCACAAAAACAGTTTTTTTCCCCAGGCAATCTCCCTCATGAACAGTTAAACATCAACTTTCAATAAATATATGTGCAATATTGTGTACAGTACCACAGTGCAATATACTGTATAATACCACAGATTTTAGATATTTATATAACTTATTTAAAAGAATCTCACACCCTACTCCATTTGATGTCGAACCTTTTTTTTTTTTTTGTGTCGTGCTGTTTTGTCTTGTTTTTGTTCTGGAAGCTCTGTCACTAAAACAAATTCCTTATACGTGCAAGCGTACTTGGCAATAAAACTCTTTCTGATTCTGATGGTTATGGCTGATCAGTATATCAAATTTCCCAGAATACATAAAGTAAAAATTATGCAAAAATTGTAAAAAAAAAAAAAAAAAGTAAAAATTTGCAACCCAAAGTGTAGCTTACTCTGTTTACCTAATGACTTACCTGTACATTTTTCCAGTTTGTATGTTAAACTGTTAAATACTGCTATCCACAAATTTGGCTAATAATTATGTGGTGCACATAATTATCATGCTACATTCTCATAGGCATTTAAGCATAAGCATAACCATAAATTGGGCCAGGGATGCTCACATGTTTCTACTGTCACAACTGCTGCTGACTAAACACTTGGGTGTACAGACTTTTGGTAGAAAACATTTTTTTTTCTTCTCCTGTTTTGACTGAGATTTGAAATTAATTAACTAATTTAGTCGTTAAATTGCTTACGATGCATTTATATTCTGTAACGATAAAAGAAAAGTAATATGATTAAATTATACTCAAATGAAATGACCAAAGGACCAGGTTTTCAAAATTGTGCACAGGAGTATTGCAGCTGTACAAAATGAATACTAAATTTGCACATGATTTCAGACATATAAAGAGGAATGAACCTTCAGCAAAAATCGTATCTACATTTATAATATAAACAGTATGTATTATTCTAAGGGGGTCTTCTGTAGTGATACTTAGTGTAGTGAAATGAGTACTGTTAGTGAAACAGTTTCCACTCTTAAACAACAAAGTAACCACAAATGTGGGGAGAAAAAAATTATGAATTTCCGTTAGTATAAAAAAAAAAAATCAAAAAAGTCTGTGATCAGCAAATGCCCTCATGAAAAAAAAAACATCCGTTTCTGACTATCAACATGGAATAAAAGATCACTGTGTGCTGAGTTATGCATCATATTTATGTTCACGCAAGGGTATAAAAATGTTAAAGTTTATGAACTGTAATTATTCTTATACTTACGTTTGTTTGTTTTTTACATACTTGGTACAGCTTGACTTTATACCATACACTTATAAAAAATAAAATTATTTATAATTACACCATCAGTGTCACCCGGATGAGTCTGGTTTCACTCAAGGTTTTTTTATTTTTCCACCTCAGGGTGTGTTCCTTGCCTCTGTCTCTTCTGGCATGCTTATAGGGCTTATTATATATAGGGCTATAGTTAAAATATTAGATCCAGATTTCTGTAAAGCTACAGTATTTCATGGTAATGGTTTTTGGTAAAGTCACCAAACGAGTAAAAAGTAAATTAAACTGAATTTAATTGAAATGAATTTAGCAACATTAAAAATAGATTAGGTACATCCAGTCATTTAGCATTAAAAATCTGTGTTAGTATAATTCACACTTGCCTGAGTCTTACCCTAACCTCAGACACTAAGGGAGTAGGGAGTGGGCGCATGTAGCAATTTTTTTTTTTTTTTATACAGATTTGAATATGAGCTGCTTTTAAGTATTTACCAGAGTAAAAATGCAACTAGAGATTTTAGGTTAACTTTTCCAGTAATAAAGACTTCTGCTACCATTTTTAAACACTAACATCGTGCTGTGATTGCCAGATTTTTAAGAAGGGGCAGGAAAAGCAGGAAAATCCGCTCATGATGAAAAATGTTTATAATTTAAAGTTTTAAATTCATATTAAAGTAATGAACATCAACAACACGCACAATTTACAATCTACATTTCCTATTTAGCATGTTAGCTAGCAGGGCTTATACCTTTTATTTACTTAAACCTGTTTTCTTATATTATTCAAGCTACAATATTTAAAAAAAGAGAAAAGAAGGAAAACAAAAATAATATAAGGCCCTTTACAGCCTTGGGGTTTTACATCCAATGGTGCATAGTTTTTACAGTAACAGGTATAATTATGTTACAGTTTATGTACACTGAGTCTTAAAATAAAAAAATACATTAATTATTTACTCCTTACATGGAGTTGCTTCGCAAACTAAACAGAATTTCACAGTATATAATTTGATCGAAATGAATGCCTATTATCACCAGAACCTGGCTGAACAGATGGTTGGAGACCTTAATTTGTGTCCATATGCAGGCCTCATAACAACGATGATATACAGATGGAGCACATGAAGACATTTTCAATCCATATGCAAGCCTCCTGTGAACCAAAACCACATGATTAAATTACTGCAATTGCACTGTGCATCTGTGCATCAAAGTGTTATTGTTTTAGACTTCACAAGGTGACATTTGATTCATATTTAACTAATTTAGCATCATCTGCTGGAAACTAGGCCTAACTGTTTGTTGTACACATGGCTTTTTACATATTCCAGTATGCCATTAGAGCTTGCTGACCTTCACCCTGCGTTTACGTTTTTCCACCCCCACACAGCTGTCCATATAGGCACTAGCACACAAGCACATCTTCTCCGTGCTGCTCTTCAGAAAGGAAATCTCTCCGCATTAGGCGCAGCATCCTTATGCTTCCTGTTTATAGTGATGATTTGTGATATATTAAAGAGCAGTTCTATTTATAACCATCATTCATACACTGTACACCAGTATCATATGTTCTTTTTGCATCTACAGTAAGTGGCCAAAAAAAGTAATGAAAAAAAAAATAGTGAAATTTAATGATTTGGTGAGATTTTAAAATTTATTCAATGATGGATAAGAATAAATGCTCAAGATAATAAGAATAATTTGTAATAATTTAATTCTAAACAACAATCAATATTCAGTATGAAGTCCTTTACTCGTCAAAACCTCCTGGATCCCGCAGGGCATAGAGTCAAAAATATGTCTCTGGTGTCAGTTGCTCAATCCATATCTTGCTGAAGTTTACAATTTACTTGAGAATTCCCTAGTTTTAGTCATTTTGTGCAGTGTTGGACACCCCAGCTTCAGAAAGTCCTGCCACATATTTATTCCATCCAATTATCTAAACCAGCTGATTCACATCGCCACTTGTTTTGTGCACAGAGAGAACTATTATACATATTATACATATATAACATATATATGTTGACCTAATACATGGCCGCCACTGCACAGTGGATGTTCATGAAGAGAGACAAAATACAAAATGTACAAATAACTTTTTATTTCCTCTAACTGTTCTATGAAGTCATCTCTGAAGATCTATCAAGATAATCTTCTCAGCAAACAGCCGTTCACAGGTACTAACCATACCATCTGAAAGACTGTGCAGTCCTGCAATATGACTATATTTGCTCCCTGCACTAATAATACTTGACCATCAGCACCAGCTATGTTTATAAAAAAACAAATAGCAAGTAGCAATACCATTTATGGACACATAATTTATTATACTGTTGTCTTGTGGCAGTACAGTTCCATCAAAAGCAAACAAAAGCCAAATTGTGCCTATGGGGTTTCCCTTCATAACTGTCATAAGAGCTTATTGTATGTTTGTACTGGAAAAGTACGGCAGTGTTCAGAATATTATTTTATTTGAGTGCATATCTGAATTGATCAACAACCACGCTAAGACTGTGGGGCAAGGAGTTTGTAGTTCGTCAATATTATTATTACTTCATCAAAAGTTAAATTTAAAAATAATACACAATTGCTTAGGAAGGGCATCATTACCACACTTTAATTTCAAATAAAATATATTGAGTAGCATTTCTAAATTCAGCATGTGTGGGCAACATGGTTACTGCATTCCTTTTGCTTGGCAGATCGACACAAATTGGATCTTCTCACAGCTATATTTCTTATAATAGTTTATGGAATTTGCCAAGGAACATGCCAAAAGGTCTTAAAAGTAAAAAAAAAAGAAAATTAAAAAAGGAGGAGAAGAAAAACAGAAACAGAAGAAGATCCATTACTTTCTTCAGAATCTCTGCTCAGGAGGATAGTAGTGTAACAAGATGTCCTCAAGGCTACAAAAGATTACTACAAGCCGTTTCATTTAAAAATGGACATGTTGTCACTATTTAAAAGGCCAAATATCCAAACAAGAATTTAAAACGCTCTTTATCCATCTGACTGAGAGCATGAATCTCCCAGAGCTTGAGAGTGAGGTTCTGTAGCAGCACGTTGGAAGGACACTGACTTTTGGATGCACGTTCTTTATTTGGCAAGTGCACAAAAGACACAGATGGTGGACTCACTACTGAGAGGATACCCACACAAACTCTGGCGAATACATTCTCTACAATGATGGCGGTGAAGCAAACTACAAAAAAAAAAAAAAAAAGAGTGTATGCCTTTACCAGAGCTTGTCAGTGCTTGCTAAAATTGTCTCAGTAGCTTCTGGTGTCAGAGTGTAGTGCTGCATCAGATTCTGTTATTCTCAGAACATGAGTTGGCATATGATGGAGCAGTGGCAGCAATGAGACTAGTCCAAACACATTCCCATTGGCTTAAGTACAGCCCATGAAACAACAGCTGCTGTGTCTGCCAAACATGAGCTGGAATCAGGAATTGAGTGAGGGAACAAGAGGCGCACAGCTGTCTATCCAAAAACATGAACCACACCCCCTGCAAGCACAACTGCAAGTGCTGCCCAGCCTACAGCTGGGCTCGAACAAGATGTCTTCAAAAGGCCAGTGTATAACCTTTAGTTCCACAGAAATTATAACAGTCAGACCTGAATAAACACATCAATGATATGCTCACTGAATGAAATTATAGCAAAGTAATCTATTTAAACTGCTGTGGGTATCATTTTTCATGATGGAAACTAACAGTAACAACCCAACTAAACCATAATGACACAGCATGGTCTCAATGTCACTCTGCTTGTAGGAAACTTAACTGCTAGCCTCTGATGCACAGGACATCGAAACAGGTAGATGATTTTACTTTGATACCGCACAAATCGAGGTATAAAAATAATCTAATATTTATACATAATCAAAAAGCTAATGAGATTTAAGGTAGTTTACATGTAAAGGGAAATTCTTCTAAGAAAGGATATGAAAGAATAAGGTTTGATGTAACGTTATATAGTGTTGGCAACCGATGGATTGTCAACCGGTCCAGGGTGTACCCCGCCTCGTGCCCTAAGCCTCCTGGGATAGGCTCCAGGCCCCCCGCGACCCTGAATACAGGATAAAGTGGCGATGAGTGAGAGTGAGTGAGTAACGTTATATTCAGCCTGTATTTTGGTGGATTCTACAGGTAAAACATTTAATAATAAATTACGAAAAAGACTGAATTCAGTTTCTAATTTCGTCTTGTACAACACCTGATACCTTTAACTGTTTAATGCAGAACATGCAGAACTGAGTGTTTCCATATTAAGTAGTTCCAGTTTGAACCATTTTAGGAAGCTAAGAACCCTTGACTTTTACGGAGAAACTATAAAGGGTTGTACAATGTACAGTTTAAAGAAACCAACCAAAGGAGAGTCCTTTTGCTTTAAACCCATGAGTCAGATATTACAGGGAGGCGTTCTGGTCAGAAAACAACCAGATCATAGCTGTCTTTAAAACCAGCTGCAAGGCTTTAGACTCCCACACATGGCAAATGTGCTTGTGTCAAAAGAAGATAGACAACACCTTGTGACTTGAACATCGGTCATGGGGTGATGAGCACAGATGCTATCTGCCCTTGTGTTTCCACTCTACAGCTCACCCATTTAGTTATTAAGAATACAGTGACACTTCTGAATGTCTCTCATCAGTCTGTAAAGTTATGTGATAATTCTGAAAGTTCTCTTAAACAAATATGGGACATTCCCTTTTCATTTGGGAGAACAATAAAATGGGCCAGTATTTTAAAAATAAGATGGTGATAAGTGGTATTAATAACCGCCGTGGTAAAGCTCAAAGGAAAATTTCTCTATGTAACATTAAATATGTTTACGATGGTATTTTTTGTGATATGAGGAGTTATCAGATTAACTGTAACTTTATTTACAGATAAAGTCACTAACTCTAACCTCTGAAATAGTGGTCGTCCACCACGCTGCTCTTATAGGGCTACACAGTGGTCTTAAAAAATAAATTCAACATTCTCAAATAAAATTGCTAGTTTCACTTTAAGCTCCTAAAAGCAGAGGAGCACTTTTCTCCTCACCATATTCCAGCAATGTTTAATATCATATAATGAAAAATCCAATAGAGAATATTATAATGTTAGTTCAGACCAAGTAATCTGATTGGGCGAGAGAATGAGAGGCAACTGGTTATATGAAGCATAACAGCCCTGGGACATTTAACTATATGTATTGCTCTAAGCAATAGGCATTCTAAAAATAGGTAATTACACTGATTGCTGGGCAGCACATGGGTGAAAGTAGGTCTGTACGGTACTAATGCAAACTATAAAACTAACTAGCTTCTAACACAAGACTGAATCCCAAGCCCCTATCTAACCCCCGATCAAGGGCACTACTTGGCATGTGGAGCAAGGAATTGTACACCCTACTGTACATAGCACACTAGCTTTTCATATTACACTATTTGGGAGTCAACCCTGGAACCCGGAAGTAGCTCATATTCTAAGGCAGAATAAGTGGAAACAGAAAAAGAACCTTACAAGATTTAGAGTACTGTCCAACACCTCCTGAGTTTATTCTCCTTACATTTCGGCTACGTACAGTAGTACTGGTAGGAAAAAACTACTTGTACCCCTGTTAATTACACTAACTCGGTCGCGATACATATAGTTAATTGTCCCAGTGTGTTTTTCCGCCAGTGTTGGCACGATAACTAGTTAAATAAACAAATAAATTATAATCTTGCTAATTAATGGTATTTGTAGAACTGCAGATCCCAAGGTCATGTCGTTGTACTGAATACCAGCACGGCTGTAATATCTTCAGCACTCGTACTGCACCCTCATGCCTACAATTGTATCCCAGCCGTGCTGATATTAAGTAGAACGGCACTTCCTCTCTTATGATATTGCTTAAGTATATACCCCTACTAGTTAAAGATTTATAAAATGACAAGAATCATGGCAATAATGGCTGTATTAACATCACATGTGGAAGGTCTGGAACCTTATTTGTTTAAGCACAGTCAATAGATGAGAAGCTGAGAGAGAAGGTCATATTTTAATTCTAAAAAGAAATGTGTCTTATCTTATGGTCATGTGTAAATGTTAGTGCCCCCTCTATTGAATTCCATGTTTTTGTATAAAAGCATCATAAAAGTATAGACAAAGTAGTGTAGTAAATAGTATTAGGCAATTTATGTAACAAAAATAAAGCCAAAAAGAAAAAAAATCATATGGGCAATACTAAGTACTCCCTTGTAAATCCACCTTTAGCAGTAAGATGTTTAAGTAATAGTTTCCTGTGTTACTTTATCAGTCTCTCACATCGCTTTTGGTACATTCTTCTTAAAAACATTGCTCCAGCTCATTGAGGTTTTTGGGCATTTTCTTATGCACATCTCTTTTAAGCTAATGCCACATCACTTCAGTCAGGTCGATGGCTGGACTTTGACTAGGCCATTCCAAACCTTGTTTCTTTTATTTTTCAGTCATTCTGACGTAGATTTACTGCTGTGCTTCAGATTATTGTTGCATGACCCAATTTTGACCAAGCTTTGGCTGTTCTACAGACGGCCTCACATTTGCCTCTAGAATACGCTGCACAGGATCCCACTGGGCAATTCAGTGACTGCAATGTGACAGGGTGACAAGGTGATTGCAAGGTCATGTGGCAGCAAAAACTAGCCCAAATCATCACCCCTCTACCACCGTGCTTGACAGTGTGTATAAGGCGTTTCAGCTGAAATACTGTTTGGTTTTCCCTAAACATGTTGCTGGGCATTAAGCCCGAATACCTCTTTGGTCTCATTTGTCCATAGGGCATTGTTATAGAAGACTTGAGGTATGTTCAGATGCAGTTTTGCAAAGCTCAGTCATACTTCCATGTTTTTTTTTCAGACAGAAGAGGCTTTGTGTTGGCAACCCTTCCAGGCATACTGTACTCGTTCTATCCTTGTACTTGTTCATCTAATTCTGCTGTTATGGCAGTGAGGTCTGTAGGGTCTGAGATGTCGCTCTTTGTTTTGTTTTTTTTGGATTTCTTTGAGCACTGCATGCTCTGACCTTGGAGTGAATGTGCTGCCATGTACATTCCTGGGAAGATTGGCAGCTGTCTTGAATGCTTTCCACTGTAGAATTGTCTGTAAATGGTTGTATAACCTTTTTCAGATAAATGTGCAACTACAGTTGCTTGTCTAAGACCAATAACTATGTCTTTCCCTCTTGGCATTGTCTTAACACACACCTGAATGCTTCAAACTGACAAACTGCCAAAATCTTCCACTTTTACAGTATATAAGTCTGCACGCCTGCTGATGATCAATTCAAGGGATGATGATTAGCAACTTATTCTCTTAAGTGAAAGCAGTAAGGGAGTATGTACATGTTTTTTGGCTTAATTTGTATTAAATAAATAATTATATCATAATTGTATTTCATAAATAAATTATTTTAAAAAAGGCACTAACTTTTAACACATGACTATACATGGACTGCAAACACAATGGCATATTCCCAGAGGAATCAGAACACATTCTTTTTCTTCAGCAAAAAGTCACATATACTTTTTCTTATCTGCTTCCTGATATTTAGGATCATAGGAACTGTGTGGAAGGCAAAATTTCCTGGGCTAAAGCTAAAAACTTTGAGGTAATGTCTACCATGATTATTTATACAATGCAAAAATAAAAATTTGCACTGAAGGAAATTTGAATTCATGGAGCATTTACGGACACATCTTAAAATGTGTGATGAGTTGGCTTAGGTTTAAAAGTAATAAAGAAAAAAATAAATGTCCAAACACTACTGCAGTGACCGTAGCAACATGATCCCATTAAGTGTAATTCATTTCACAACTAAAACTCCTTATGTGCTGAATTTCCATTAGTCCAGTGGGTAGAGTCAGACCTGATGTGAGAGATCCACTCATAATATCTTTCCATTGTTCTAAGACAAAAACGTTTTTTTTCCCCTCCCTTTAATTTTTTTTCCCTACAGCAGTCTGGTCTAATTATGCATCGCACCACACGGAAGTTCAATGGTTGACATACTACTCAAACATTCGAATGGTCTTTATTTTGCTAACCTTTCACTTCTGCCTGCTTAAAACATGAACGTTCTGACCATGAAACATTTGCTAACCTCTTTTTCTGCTCTCTGCAAAGAGATCCACTTTGCTAATGCACTGCTAACATTTCACAGTTGTTAACTCTAGCGAGAGTAGAAATGTGGGAAGTTGTTAACATAAAATTTATGCTATAACGATTTAGATACAAATTTAGATATAGAAACTAATTTGCCTGCACAAGTTCCTGATCAAAATTTTTCTCCATGTCTTTGTAAAAGGGAGAAGGAATTGTCAAAGATTTGTAGCAATCACTGGAAAAGCTACTCCTACATGTTTTCTGTTACTGAAAAATCTAAGAAGGGGTATAATTGCACTTCTTGGTTTGTCTGTATCAAGCTGCATTATTTACGGTACTTTTATTTAATATCAAGCAGTCGTGAGGCAGCAACTGCAGTATACAGCTGCTATAAGAGAGATGTTTATATATATATATATATATATATATATATATTTATTTATTTATTAGATAATGGATAATGTCAAGAATTAACCTTTCATCTGTCTTCATGCTTTATTAACTTTGGCTGTGTAATTCAGAAGATAAGACTGGAGTGTTTGCAAAGGTTTAGGAGGAGACAGATGGCATTGATGACTTCTCATTCTAAACAGTAGTATTTCCATGTTTAATTAGATTTTATATATACTACCGTTCAAAAGTTTTAGAACACTTTCTAACTCCATGATCGTTCCTGATTTTTATTTCTTTCTACATTGTAAAG
>JAOVVA010000052.1:11790733-11801419 GCA_028565275.1 Leiocassis micropogon | reverse complement strand
TATCTTCACCTTTTGACATACTTAACCAGTTTCATCACAGTACTGCCCATGTTTTAGGACAGTAAAGCTCATTTTACCATGCAGCATCCTATGCTAATCAGTGTGGCTTTTAAAATACATTTGGAAATGCCAGTGCAGGGCTGAAGCACACGTCCTGTTTTTCTTGCTTGTCGCCAAGGTTCAAGAGAAGGCATTCCTGCAATGTTTTTGACTTAAAAATAACAAGAGCACTATAGACACATTCTAGTTTGTCAATCCTACTGTCTTTTCCATTATTGTGTTCTGTTGTTTACTGTACTGGAGAGCCACCATTGCCTTTCATTATGTAATCTGAGAAACCCACACAGGGACATTTGTTGCATTTATCTATAATTAAACTCAAGTTAAGGTACATATCCCTAATTTACTCTCGGTTAATGTTTATCCAATTACACATTTTGGAACCATGAAAAAATACCATTTGAATCAGGTTGCTGACTTTGATGACAATAATAATAATAAAACTAATAATAATAATAATAATAATAAAACAATATGTGAAAATCTATATCCTCGCCAGACTTTACCTGTCTTGCCATTTGTACCATTTTAAGATTTGCTGTGCCCAAACAGGCTTCAGTGTAAACAGACCTGCAGTAAAAAAAAGAACACTTACAGTATATCTAGAGTTTGGACAGGTTCTTGCATCTTGAGTAAGTGGTGTGAAAGATATTACCGTCTTAGTTCAAAGTTTTCATCCATAAGCTGGGCCAGTTTGGGCCAGTCTTTAGATTCGAAGGCTTCCCTGCATAAAGAAAAGAAAGTATCTTGTAACACTGATAAGCAACAATCCCTTAGTAATCATCTTATTCTGATTTGTGGCCTATCACTGATAAAAAATGTGTGCAAGGCAGGGATACTCATATTGACTATACAAAACAACACAGATCAAACAATTAGTCAGATGACAAATAAAACAAAAAAGAGGTGTGTTCATTCTGCAGTAGGAATGAAGGGAATGTATTGTGTTAATGATCATAAAAAAATAAAAAAATAAAAAAAACTAGTAGAAACAATGATTTACACTATATGGCCAAAAGTTTGCGGACCATCCTATGTAACTCTTTCCCAAACTGTAGCCATGAAATGTGAAGAACACAATTACACACATTGTCTTTGCATGCCCTAGTTATGTGTTTCAACTTGTGTTCACTGGAATTAAGAAGCCCGAACCTCTTCCAGCATGACAACGCCCCATGCACAGACAAGACCCATTAACATATGGTTTGTGAATGATGGAGTGGAAGAACTGAACCTGAACACACCAGAACACCTTTGGGACAAGCTGGAATGCTAAATGCCCTCCAAGGGTCATTGTACAATATCAGAACCCATCCTTACCAATGCTCTTGTGGCTGAATGGCCAAATCACCACGTCCACAATACGAAAAATCTAGTGTAAAACCCTCCCAAAAGAGTGGGGAGTGTTATAATACCAAAGGGTGAATGAGATATTTTTAAAAAATGCGTATAGGTATTTTATTTATTTAATTAGGATTATATGGATTTTAATTAGCTTTAAAAGCTTAAAGTACTAATAAAATGGGGGACTATTTGGCTTCAAATCTACCCTGATACTAGCATAATGAGTCTTTCACTTTTTAATTTAAGTGATTTCCTTCTTTTCACATTTGTGACAGAGCAGCAGGTAGCTAAGATGGCTTTTGATTGGTATGTAATCTTGCAATACTGTCATTTACAGGCAGGTTATGGTTCTCTTTATAGTACACAGTATGTTTTTAAAATATATCCTGTTATGACCCTAGAATCATACATACAAACTCATTCAAACCTAGGACCAATGCATCTACTTCCTTTTTTTTGCCAATGGGTGGAAACAGGAAAACCCAACAGGAAACCACACTAACATGGTTTCTTACATGAGAAGACTATTAAAAAAAAAAGTGTTAAATGATTAAAGCTACCTAGACTAACAGTCTAAATTTGGATAGTAAATGTGCAGGGCTTGAACAAACCGGGCCTGGTCTGTAAGCTTAGCAAAGCTTTTCATGGCTTCCACCACTTCAGGTTCACCTGGTCAAAGACAACAGGGCATAAGAAATAAGCAGGAGAGAGACATTAAAAATCATGGTGTTTGTGTTTACTCTGTGGACTTACCCTTCAGCCAGCGCTCCCTCACATTGCTGTGGATGCGGCCAGAGTCACTTGGATACCCTGAGTAAGCTAACCAAAACGTAGGAAGATCGCTCATATCCATAGGGATGTATTCCCCTAAACGAATATACAGATATTAGGAAGCTCCAAATGTGTGAAGCCCAAGACTAAGTACAATGCACAAAACAGTGGCAAAACATTATGCGATTAGGTAAAAATACTATGCTTCCTAAATCCAAAACACTGAATCTGGCATGCTCTCTATATGACAGCATCTGTGCACACTAAAGGTCAGAAACCAACAAGGAGCATTCAAGTAAAATTGGGACTTATGATGAAATGAATCCATGTCCATGAATGACAATCCCAGCCAAGGTGGCTTGAAACCCACGGTAAGCACCCCTGTGAACACTAACACACAGCTAACTTGTTGAAAAGCTTGCAAGAGGAACACCTGGCTGGGAGTTACTGCCATATCTCTGTGTAGTCCTGAACTCCAACCATATTTCCACATGCTTGGACCAGGGAGGTTAGTGTTTCAGACATGAAGCAGGCTGTCTGATAATGTCTCCAGAATACTGCAAAACCTTTCTACTTTGATGGTATCCAAGCACTAGCGAAATATTAGGGTAGGGTCATTAGTGTAGCTGGGGATATATAAAAAAAATAATGATAGTTTTTTTACTCTCGTAATTGTGTTCTGTAATTCTGCACAATCAAAGGTTCCGGTTTGACTCGAATGCCCCTTGTATTAAGAAAACATATTTAACGGCATCCTTAAAAGGACTCGCATATCTAAACTTTATCCTTGGTAATAATCACTTAGTAATATAATTATTATTTAATCTTGTTTGCATTTCCACTTATGGATTTCTTTGCAAATTCTAGTCAAGTATAGAAATTATTTTGTACGTAGGGTCTTTAGTAAACATTAGTAAGAACATTAATTGAGTAACATTCATAGAGCATTCAGTGTTTATCCCAGAAACGGGACCAAAATCTGGGTGAGACACGAGTACATAGATATATCCATTTATCTATAATATTCTAGGGGCAATTTCGCATAGTCAATCCACTTTCTGCATTCAGTCTTGAATAAAAACATATTTACATATAATATTACTGTCTAACTATATTACCAAACCATAACACTCCTTGAAGCAATATATAATCTGAATCAAGTACTGTAATAAAATAATAAGCTGTGGCAAGAAATAGAACTGAGGCAGAATCAGTACCATAACCTTGCTTGTCCATTAGCTGCTTGTTAAAGTCCATGTAGACCAAACCCTGGTACACCTGCAAGAATGTCATGGAACAATAATGTACAAAAAGTGGATGGTAAAATGAAAGACTTAACCGAGTTGTGCAAGACTAACCTGTACCACTCTGTCCTGCAACCCGGCCGTGATAAAAAGCTCATCTGTCTCCACGTTCAGTATAAAGTTGGCTCGGATTGGTTTAGAAAGATCCTAACAATAAAGGCTCTAATATTATTCTCTTTTTCACACATTAATGAAATTAAAACAAAGAATTTGTAGGGAAAAAAAAGATAAACTTACATCTTCAGTAAGGTTGTAGAATTTTAACAGGCAGTTCAAGGTAGCAGACACAATTGCACTTCACACAAAATACAACCAGTAAGAACAGCAGTAAAAGTACAGGCCGTAAAAAAAAGTAATATTGTAAAAACAACACATCAAGTTTTAATACTCATTTTTGTTTATTTATCATTTTCATTGTAATGTATACAACAGTTTCAATTTTACTATTATGATTATTATTTTTATTATTATAAAATAACCAAAAAACCTTTGGAAGGTTGAGGATCCACATTGGAAGGTGAAGATTACTTACCTACTGCCAGCTAGGCCCTGGAAGTGACAAGAAACAGGTATTACATGAAAATTTCAGTTATGGAGCAACTTAAACATTAATTAACTGCAAGATCTATAAAGAACAATGCAGCACTATTGAACTCACCACCTGGCGTGGAATGTTGGTGTCGTACTTTAGAGTGAAATTCTGCTTGGTAAGAGCAATGCTGTCCAGACATTTAGGAGATATGAGTTAGATTTTTTTTTTTTTTTTTTTTAACAGTTTCTTTAGGTTGCTTTAAAACACTTAGCACAAGAAACTACTACAATAAAAATATATTTTTTGACCAGAATAAACTGATCAGCCATAACATTACAACGCAAAACATTATGGCCAGTATTGTGTAGATTGCCGCCCGACCTCTGGTGGTGTGCTATTGTGTGTAGAACAAGAAGATTTGCAGTGGATCCTTTGGATTCCCCAGACTCTGGAGCCTGGGTCTGCTGGGCTCTTTGCCTGCTAGGTCCCATGCACGCCAGGCATTGGGGGACTGGCTATTCTAATGCCTTTATATCGTGAGCAGCATTGACTTTTTTTTTCAGCGAGTTGTGCGGCACTTGCTTTTCTGTCAAATTGGACCAGACAGGCTGGCATTTGCTCCCCACTGGCATGGGTGAGCTTCAAGTACAAATGATACCGTCACCAATTATTTATTTATCTTCTATACCACTTATTCAGTGTATACAGGAAACTTAGGGTACGAGGCAGGGCACACCCTGGACAAGGTGCCAATCCATCACAGGGCACACACTATGGTCATTTTGGAAACGCCAGTTAACCTAATCTGCATGTCTGGACTGTGGTAGAAAACCCACCAAGCCAGGGGAGAACATATAAACTCCATGCATACAGACCTGGGGTTTGAACCCTTGCCCTTTGGAGGTTTGAGACCACAGCGCTAACCACTACGCCACCGCCACTCCCTTTAAATGGGAACAAATTAGGATTTGGACACATGCCCATGAACAGTTTTCTCATCTGCATCTGTGAAGTTTACTTTGCCATAAATTGCATTGGAAGAGTAGCTTAATGTTTAAAGATCCAATCATTGGAAATATACTCCAACACCACATTTTAGTTGGCTTCCTATAGAAGTTGGGGTCGTATACAGTTAAAGAACAGACAATCATTAGAAAAACAAACACACAAACAAACAACAAATCAGATCCCTTGAGTTGAAGAGGAAGGCCAGGGGATGTGCACGAGCATTGGGTTCATTTTCTAAGGCTGACACATGGGGTCATTTTCAAAGTCACAAAGTAAAGACTTTATTGATAGTCATACTAATCAAGGAAGCAAGGACAAAATAAAATACTCCACTAGTTTTGAAGCAAACCATCTAAGTAGTGCAACTGTCAGATGAGGAAGCACTGTTATCTAGTTCTTCTTATGTACGTATGTATGTATGTATGTATGTATGTATGGCTGGCTTGGGTCAGGTTAGGAACCACAAAAAAACGTTGAAACTGTAGGACTTATTTCAACAGAATGTAGGACATACAATATTGAACGCAGTAGGCAGACTGACTGTAACAAGGAAATACCAAGTGATGGAAATGTTGGCATGAGGAGAAGGGTATTCATGGGTGTATGGGGGAGTGTTTAGTTTTTGTTATAGGTAATAGGCTTTAAGATAATTAGATGTGTTATGGACACAATGTTCTGTCCAGCCTTCCCAAGAGCTTCAAGACTGTCTTAGCTGAAGTGGGTAGTCTGGCTTCAGTCGTATTAGTGATCACCCACGTGGCATAAAACAAATACAAGGATATATAGTAGAAGCTGTTTAATCTATGTTGCAAAAATGCCTAAGAGTCAAAGTGAAGTAAGTTATCTGAAAAGGTTTGGCATTTTTTTCTTTAAAAACAGGCGTACCCAGAAAGGACAATAAGATTTCTTCTTTCAAGCATTCCTTGTTTCAGTGAGAAACACCAGATGTAAATAAATTCACAGATCGTTGATCCTGATCTAATAGTCTTTTACTTACAAAGTTTTCATGAGCTTGCGTACATTTACGTGATGAACTCAGAACTGCAAGGCATTTTGTATGACAAGTTGCATTTTTCTGTAAGATTCCACTGTGAAATACCTCCAGCTGTGTTTTCAAAGAATGCTTCTCCCAAAAAAAGAAGTGTCAAAATGGTCTGTTCAGAGACTTTAACTATAGAAAGGGAATGAAGTGCACAGGGATTTGACAGGTGATCGATGTTCCAGTGTGTTGGAGTCTTTATTGCCTGTTACAGAGACAGAGAGTCGATTCCATGCGCTGACAATGCCAATATTCCATAGCAAAGCATAGATTTGTAAGTTAAACCCTAAAAGAATGATTGTGTTACTATAATATTTGTTTAAAAAATGCCTGGTTTGACATTTTGTGGGTGAATGTGCCTCTGACATTCTGGAAAAAAAAGTCTACTTACTCAGGTCATAGTAAGTAACAACCCCCTCCATTTTTTCCCTTTTCTTCTTTTTTTTCCTTTTTAATTATACACCCACTACATTTTGATTCATGTTTGAACTTACCCTTGATTTGAGCAGAACTGATAAAACTTCTTACAGGTGGCCTGTAACAGTCTCAGACCTCCTAAATACCTGGCCAAAGGGAACATGAGACAATGTTGTTTCCTAATAATTTCATACAGGATATATTGACTGCACATGTAGCAAACAGAGACAGGAAGTATTACTGAGGAAAAAAAAAGAACAAACCCTTCTTTGTGGCTGATGCGAAACAGATCCTGTAGGCTGCCGAACTCAGTGGGATCATTCAGTGGATGAGGAAGGAGGACCTACACACAAACACAGTGTTAGAGGAGTTAAAAAAGAAATCAGACCATGTCTTTAAGTTAGGATTTACGTAATATAGAGTTTTATCTACCAGGGACTGGCTTTCTATTAGTGTCACTTCAGCCCAGAAATTAGAGATGGTCATAGCAATGGTTTTGCCATTGAAGCCATCAGAGGGATTTCCCATCAGCCCCACCCTGTGGAGGGGCAAACACTGATTATGCAGGATTCAAAAGATTACAACTAGACTGTATTGATGGTGGTGGGTGTATTCTCACCAACCTGGCATAAGATCGGAATGTAATGGGTTTGACTGAAAGCTCTTGCTGCTTATTTGAGTAGTGTGTAAGCCATTTTGTATAGTCAGATAGACCCTGTAAAGTAAAACATAAAAGTAACTAACTTAGCGTGTTTGAATTTGTCCGATTATTACAGCAAGTGCTACATGAAATAAACTAATAAACAGATGTTACGGCTAAACATTTTATTCATGCTCTCACCACTTGTCCAATTAACTGAAACCCTGTGGGTAGCTTCATTCCATACACAGGCAACTGTTCTTCATTTATAAGCCATTCCTAAGAACCAGAACATGAACAGAACAAGCAAAGTCAGCTACATGTAATTCCCCAAATTCAGTGCTGGCGTAGTAATTCAATGTTTGGCAAAGCTGTGTTTCTATTGTTTAACATTTTAATGATGTTGTTTGCATTGTTTTTTTTTTCTTCTTCTTATAAGTGAACTAAAGCAACGCACTGACCCAGAACCTGCCAAGCGTCCTGTATTCCACATCCGGCTGCTTGAGCAGGAAGTCTGAGAGGTAAGATAGCGTCTCTTTGCGAAGGCAGTAGAAGACCACACTGGCCAGACGAGATGCTGTGACGCCCTCCTGTGGCTTTTCAAAGAAACGTTTGATCCTGACAGACAACAAGTCAAATATGAACGTATTGTACATTGTACAAGTTGTACACATATGACATTTACGTGTATGGAATGAAACAACTGTTTCTAACACTTTGAAACTGCTTCATTTTATACTTCTAAAGCTGATTAAGATATAAACCTGTCTTTATACATTATTGATAAATGTATATAAAGTTGTCTACAATAATATATTTTACATTGGATTATATGTGATAGTAAATTATATTAATATACAGAGCAGGTACCCTGATCAATGACGTTATTCTGCTTTGCGACAATGACAATTGTTAAATGCGCTATACAAATAAATTTTTTTTTATAAAAATGTGAAACATTTGTACTTTCTTTTCGACATTTTAGACAATGTTTTATTAAACACTGCATGATTTTTTCTTGCCTGTAAATCCTTATAGAGAAACCCTTACCTATTAGAATCTGGACATACTTCTACAATGCCTCTGGTGTAACATTTCTCCCCTGGCTCCAGCTCATAATATATAGCCAACTCTCCAGACTAAAAAATTAAACACAAATGAAAAACAAATTAAGTTGTTAAGTTGCAATTATCATTAATTTGTTAAAAAAAAGTTTTCTCAGTGGTCGAAATATTATATTAATACTTTGCTATTCATATATTAATATTATTTGGCATACATGAAGCCATTTTTTTTGGACAAAAAGCAGCTGTTCTTACCTTGAACCTAAAAAAACGAATAACTTGAGCAATGTCGAAGTTCTGGTCAGAAGAAAGCATGTCTCCTGCAATCTACAGAAACACACATGCTTAAAAGTACAACAAGTGCAGTAAAATAAAAGCTTCTGTATCTAGAAATGTAAATCATTTTGTATCAACTATCAAGTCTAAGCCATACCACCATAATGTCATCTTGAAGGTGCCGGCTTCGGATGGCCAGGTCCAAGTCAGCGACGGCCCCAAGCCGATCCTCCAAAGTGGTGCTACCATTATTAACCAAATTCTCCACTGGGAAGTCATTGGCAGTTGCCCACCGCTCATAATGTTTGTACCTAAAATGATGAGGAGCTCTTTAGTCAAAACAACTTCAATATTACAGGCAATCTTAAAATATGAATAATGAGTTCAAAATTACTGAGGAAAAAAGTTGATAGATGTACTCACTTATCTGCATTTGTGACCAAATAAACTTCACTGAAGAGTTGTCGCCTACAAAGGACAACATAGGGTAAGTATGGCTGACTGAAACATATCCTTTCAAAACAACAAATTCAATCGAAGTCAACTTACGTGTTGACTGCTTCCCACCAGAAATCTAGAATTTTCTTCCCCCCAACACCAGGTAACAATGCTTTGGGTACCCCAGCTAGATGTGCATACAAGCCAGTGACATCATTCTGCCAGAAAGAGAAAAATAGAAAAGAGGATCATAAACTGCCTCAAAACCTTCTCCTCATCTCAAGGGACATTTTTTTAGATGAGCATTTGAGAAGCAGAGGAATCAGGTCAACCTTAATTTAGACCAACTTTTCCTCAAGGTTATCTGAGGGCTTTCATTTTGAAAGCTTCATATCAGCCAATGCTGTTTACATACTGTATGCAAAAAAAAGATAACAAAACGGTAAAGTAAAGACTAAAATATTTTATAAACATGTTCAATATTTGTTTATTCAATATCATACATTTTATTTGTTACATTTTGTAAAATTGGAACCTAATATACATTGATACAGCTAGAAAAATCACTAAATGCAACTGCAAATTAAGTAATACCACATCTGTTAGGTTCATTCACATGCTGACAATATCCCAGAGCAACAGATCTGTAGACTTATATATGAAATAATAATAATAATAATATATTATTATTATTTATACTGATAATACTGAACAGCCATAACATTATGACCATGTGCTTAAAATGCCACCAAAACAGCAATGACCTACTGTATGTGTTCTGACCTTTTGATGGAGACCAGCATTAACCTTTTCAGCAATTAGAGCTACAGTAGTAGTAGTAGTAGTATTAGATCATGGTACATGAACCAGCCTTCACTCCCCCATGCATCAGTGAGCCCTGGCTGCCCACGACCCCTTTGCCGGTTCACTGGTTTTAATTCCTTGCACCACTTTTAGGCGGTTCTCACCACTGCAGACCAGGAACATCCCACACATGAAACACATAGAATGAAACACATAGCATCCATGGGTGCAAGGCGCCCTCCAGGGGTCATCGGGTCCTTTAACAAGAGCTGCAGTTTTGGAGTTGCTCTGACCCAGACGTCTAGTTATCACAATCTGGCCCTTGTCAAAGTCACTCAAATCCATTCTTTCTGCTTCCAACATTTTAAATTGTGATGGCTAGATAGCTATGTCAGGGCAACTCCAAAACTGCAGCTCTTGTGGGATGTTCCCAGTCTGTAGTGATCAGGACCTAGCAAAAGTGCTCCAAGGCAGAAAAACTGGTGAACTTGCAGCAGGGTCAGGGGCATGCATGGCTCACTGATGCACATGGGGAGCGAAACCTAGGCCATGTAAGCTGATCCTATATACTGTAAGAGTTACTGTAGCTCTAATTGCTGAAAAGGTTAGGGCTGGTTTTCTTAGAAATATCAGAATACACAGGTCATTATTGTTTTGGTGGCATTATGGTTGATTGGTATGTGCGTGTGTATGTACATGTGTGTGTATATCCTTCCCAGATTGCTGAAGGGAGTTGTTTTTTGTAGCAACCTAAAGAGAACTTATACAGAACATTCTGCAATGGTAATTCATTAATTTATTCTCCTATTTAATTTAATCTCCTATACTGCTTAGCCTGTACACGCTCCAGTGCTCCAGTTAACCTAATGTCTTTGGACTTGTGGGAGGAAACCCAGACAGACCCGAGGCAGGAATTCAATTCAATTCAATTCAATTTTATTTGTATAGCGCTTTTAGCAATCGTCATTGCCGCAAAGCAGCTTTACACA